>OZ012737.1:64133586-64476086 GCA_963859935.3 Lathyrus sativus | reverse complement strand
TTGCCATGATCCCCATATGATCTATAATCTCTTTTGAGGTTATGATAGACTTTAGGTTGGAAGCTATGCATGCTAACACTAGGGTAGATGTTTCCCTTCTTTAATCCTAACCTTAGGACCACTTTGCATGATAATGTTAGGGCCGAGTTTCCCTTAGACCTTCCGTGTGTCTCTCTTCTTCTCATCTCAAAACAATGCTAATTCATCTAATAAGTACGATAAACATTGTGCGCTACGAGCCTTAAGCTAATTGGGAAATGGTGATTAGGGGGCTTCCTCTTAATGACTTAGAGTGTTTAGTGTACACCCTTTGGGTGATATGCGACGCATTCGCTCCTAGGTCATAGTCTTTAGTGCAACGTGAATCATAAACCGAATTAATTCACTTCACTAAAAACACAAAATAAACTTCAAACCTTTTTCCTTCGGGATTAATCGGGAACCTTTTTTCAGAAAAGAGTGTTGTTAAGCTTCGGTTCTACCGCAAACAGGCGTCGTCCCTAACTGCTGGAATGGAGGTTTAACCCTACTCGGTTAAAACACTTAATCAACTTGTGGTTTTGTGTCAGCTCGAACTATGTTTTCTCTGATTTCTCATACCAGATGAGGATACGTAGGCACAAGACGGAGATGTCTTGGCGAGCAACCTTCCCCCTTTCACTCGTAGTTTGACGAACTACGTTGACTCTGACTTTCCCATTGCACGAGGGAATACGTAGGCACGGAGCGGCGATGCTCTGCCGAGTCTCTTTTATTTTATTTTTGTCCTGTGAGCCTTTAGCGTAGATAGTTTAAAACACACCCTTAGATAGACAACAAGCGTGGATCATGTCGAGTACGACGGACGTGAAGGGTGATCATACCTTCCCCTTACATAACCGACTCCCAAACCCAGGACTTGGTTGTGATGACCTTGTCTTTTCCTTTTTCGTTAGGTTTTTCCGATCGTTTCCTTTCCATCTCTTTGGGATAAATAACGAAAGGTGGCGACTCTTCTGTTTTCTGCCGGGTGTTTTTCACAGTTGCGACAGCTGGCGACTCTGCTGGGACATCTGGTTCCCTATGCGAGTCAATCCTAGCGCTTGTTTGTTCATCTTTGGGTGTTTTATATATGTACTTTACTTTCCCGCATTTATTTTCAGCATTATATATCATTATTGTTGTGTTGTTGTGGGTGGGAATGTTCTACTGAGAGATAAGTTGAACCCGGGCTTGAGTACAAACATAGCATTAGTAGTGGAAAGTAGTGGTGGGTGTGCATGCTTTGCATGTACTAATTCACCATGAAATTCACGCTCAGACGAGATTCTCTTTGATGATTTCTTTTCTGGACCTTTGGGCTCGAAGGGATTTTGGATCTGAGGATTTTCGACTCTGGGGACCGATCATTTGTGATTCAGCTAAGTGAGGCCTCTTCAGGGTATGATGATGCCAAACCAGAAATGGTGAACGTATCATCATTTCTTGAAAGTCTGTGACGCTGATGAATGCATAGGATGCCGAACCTTATTAGTGGGTAGGTCTATACCTGTGAGAGGGATTGGGTTATGCAGGAAACCTTGGCTTTCATACTACCCGGTTGTCTTTGTAGTGTGAATCTGTGCTCTTGATACAAGGGGTTCCTATCTGTGACTGTGATGTGTTCTTGCCAAAGTGAAGCGCTGGTTCTTATCAATCAAAAGCGCAACAATCTTGATCCCCTGTTTGCATTTGCATGTGCATTTTCATTAACATGTATTTATGTTGCAGGTGCATATTTCTTCCTCGATTCTAGTGATCTTGTTCCTTACTTCTGACATGGAACCTTTGAAGAGGACAGTGGCATACAAGCTTCCAACTCCTGATATTAGTTCTTTGTTGAGTTTGGCGGCCATGGCTGATAGGAAAGTGATGGGAGACTTCAGGCAGTCTTATGGGAAGCTTCTTAGTGTTGTTTGCAAACCTTCAGTGTACGAGATGAATGGTCTTTATGCTCTTCTGCAGTTCTACGACCCATAGCTGAGGTGTTTTGTTTTCCCTGATTATATCCTGGCGCCTACCCTGGAGGGGTATTCCGTATTGTTAGATATGCCTATTCTGGATCAGATGACGTACTGCCATACCGACGCTGAGCCTAATCTGGCTAAGCTCGCTGCTATTCTGCATCTGGATGCTTCAAAGTTGGAGGGGAATTTTTTCGCTTACGCGAAAATAAGGTGCCGGCAGAACAGAAGAGTCGCCACCTTTCGTTATTTATCCCTCGGAGCGGGAAAGGAAACGATCGGAAAAACCTTACGAAAAAAGGGTAAGACAAGGTCATCGCAACCGTTGTCTGGGTTTGGGAGTCGGTTACGCAAGGGGAAGGTATTAGCACCCCTCACGTCCGTCGTACTCGACGGGATCCACGCTTGTTGTGTTTACTGGACGAGTTAGTTTATCTATCTACCTATCAAGGCTGGCTTAAAAAGAAAAGAAAATGACTCGGCAAAGCGTCGCACTTTATGCCTACGTATTCTCATCAGAGAATGAGAAATCAGAGTCAATGTAGTTCGACCTACTACAGGTTACGGGGAAAGGTAGCTCGCCAATACATCAGTATTGTGCCTACGTACTCTCAACAGACATGAGAGATCAGAGCTTGCGTAGTTCGGGACACTATGCATTACGGGAATTCAGATTCATCTGTTTTATTGAGTAGGGTTAAACAACAGTTCCAACAGTTAGGGACAAAGCCTGTTTGCGTTGGCGCTGAAGTTTAACGACACTCTTTTCTTCAGAAAAGCTTCCTTTGAATTATGGGCCCCCGGGGCAAAAAGGTTTGAAGTTTATTTTCTGTCTTTTACGGAAGAAGTGTTTTTTATTGTGTTTGCAATTTCAATCGCACTAAAGACTATGATCTGAGAGTGAATGCGTCGCATGTCACCCAAAGGGTGCCATACTAAACATCCAGACTGTTGAAAAGAAACTCTCCAACAATCCTTTCTCAGATAGCTTAAGGCTCGTAACGTACGAAAGAAATCATTCATGATTACTGTATCTTAAGCTGTTTTGAGATGAGAAGAGAGCAGGCTCAACTACGGGGAGACTATCAAGTCCTACTGTTGTCATGCCAAGGATTCATCCTATGGTTGAAGTTTGAAACAGGGAACTCCTAGAAGTTATCATGTATAGGGTTCAACCTAAAGTTCTATCATCACTTCCTTATCAAAGGAAATGAGAGTCCTAAGGGATCATGTCAATGATACACAGACATAGATAAAGCATCAGCTTAAACAGTAAACAGATATACAGTAAAATGCATGCAATGCAAGTGAGGAAGGAAATGTGTGTGGGGTGTCAGCCTCCACAAGCTCATCTCAACCTCAAGCCAGAATGAATAACAGTAATCATACTGAAAGATAGAACATGCTATCAAGCAAAATACAGTAAACTGCAATCATATAGATAAAAATAAAATCATGCTATCAAGCAAAATAAACCACATGGGCAAGGGAGCTGGGATCTACCGAATACCCGCAAGCAAAGCCATACAGTAACAATACAAGCAGAGGGAGCAACTCAACCTCTAGTGCAATCATGCCCCTAGCTTAAATCTATTGTAGATATGGACTTATTCTAATGCATCAAGCAAGTCAAACAAGGCACATCAATACAGAGAAGAAAACAGACGAGAGAACAGATCAACTCCTCTCTCAACTCCAAGCTTCAGCTCTTCTAACAGCAACTCAGTCTTCAGACCTCAATCACTCTTAACAAATATCAATTTGCTCTTCCAGGTTTCAACCCTCCAACATAAGTTTCAACTTATTCTCTTTTCCAAGCTTCAGCTCCTCAGTCCATTCCACCTTCAGGCTTCACTCTGAACTACAAGTATCAACTTGCTTCCTTCAGGATCTCCAAGCTTCAAAGTAAGTATCAACTTATCCTCTGATTCTTCAAGCTTCAGCTCTTCAGTCAATCTCAATTGAATCCTCTTCATAAGTATCAACTTAGTCTTCAAGCTTCAGCTCTCTTTGCTTTACCAGTCTCAACTTGCTTTCTTCTTTAATCACTTAGAAGTGTCAACTTCATCCTTCAGTCTTTAAGCCTCAGCTCTTCATTCAGTCTTTACTGGGTCTTCAAGTATCAACTTGCTTTTGTTGCTTTCCAAGCTTCAGCTGAAATGGAAATGCTCAGGGAATCATCCTCTTCCATACTCTTCCATGAAGTCTTCATCTTCACACTCAAACCCAACATCTCTCAAGGTTCTCAAACTGAAGAAATCACTTAACTGGATAAGCTGGGGTGTTAAACTGCTTATTGACCACCAAAGGTGACCTATAAGGGTTTAACATCAAAAAGAATGGTTCCCTCAAAAGTTCTACTTCCTAGGTACCATCACTTATCCCTCCAAAGGAGGGAGGTGAATACCATGGAAGGACTTTGAATCATGGGGAAGAATGGAGGTGAAAGATACCATCCATGTTTAAGAAAGAAATTAACTAGGTCTAAGCTCTCCCTAATTCCTAACCCTAAAACAACAACAAAATAGACAAGACATCAAGATCTCAAGCTCCTTCTTCTATCCTCAAGTCTTCTAATATGCTCCTCCATGCTCCACAAAGCAAGACCAAGCCCACCAAGCCAAGCAAAAACCCACAAAGCAAGGCAAAACAAAATACAAGCCCACAAGGGCAACACAAACAACAATCAACTACAAAAATCATTTAAAAATAGTATACTATTATATTAAAATCTAATATAATTCCTAGGGGATCCTACATACCTACCCTTAATACCCTATATGTCCCAATATCTATCTTGACCTAGAAACCCAAAATTCTAGTGTTATTGTGGACCTATGTTAAGGATTGACCTAATTCTATACAACCTAAAGTCATCTAATCAAAACTAATCAAAAACTAATCACAAAATTATGGAATAAATCCAGAGGGGAGCTAAAGTGCTAATCTAACTATCCTAAAAAGAATGACCTAAAAATATAAAGGGAGCTAGCTAAACAAAATTCTACAAATCTATGCATCAACATAAAAGGAATAAAAAGCTATTAAAAGAGAAAATATACAAAAAATATTAAAAATGCATGAAATGCAAATATTTTGATCCAAACAAAAATGGTGTCACCAACTCAAACTTCACCAATTGATCTCAAACTTCCCAGAATCCATCTCCTACTTGTCTCTAACCATTCTAACCTAACAATTCTACCTAATCATGCTTAAATTATGGTGTAGAAGAAAAGTTACAAACCTGTCAAATCTTGATTATCAGATAGGGCAAAGCTCCACTTCAGCCTCTCAAACTCTTCAGAAACCTTCCTTGATTGATGATCTTGCTACTGTTTGCAAACGTTTTGATGGAGGATGCTTGAATCTCAGAATTCGATAGTGACTTGCAACCTTCAAAATCCAAAAGCTATCTCCTCAATTCTTCAAGATCTTGCCCTCAAATTGGTATGCACACATTCAGTGTGATCAATGGAATGTGTTTGGATAGAAATAAGCAATGGAAATGAAGCAGAAAGTGGAAATTGATTTCAACTTGCAATGGAAGCAATTGAAATGGCTATATCACTCTTCTCTCTAATCTCTCACCAACCTTGCATCTGAGCAAGTTCTATACACTATATAGGATGGTTCAGACTCATCTAGAACCTTCTGGAATCATCCAATGAGAATTTGGGATTCTCATGCCATGAGTTTATGATTTCATCTCATCTCACATACCATCTCATGCTATGCCTCTTGCAGCAACTTGGTGTGACTTGAAAATCTCCTTAAATGAGATATATGATGTGTTAAGACACCTTGCTAGCTTGTACATTGCCTTTTCTTGTGTTTTGCATTTGTACCTTAATATGCAAGCAACCATTTTCCAAAGCAAGTCCATGATCTAGGCCTCAATTCAAAACTGTGGCTGAACCATTGTTTCTAAAATGCTTTTTAGAGTCAAAATGACCTATTATATGCCATGGTTTGGATGTGTAACTTGGAAATTCCAATTTCCAACTTTGACTTATTTAACTTATGCCTCCATTTTAGGTCATTTTTATCACTTTGAGCTACAAGCCTTTTCAACATCTCATGACCTCATTACTAGCCTTAAAACATCATTTTAAGCAAGTTTGATGTTGAAGATTTTTCCATTTGAAGCTTGGAAATAGGAGTTATGGCCTTATGCTTGAAATGACCTGTAATCTCCAAATGACCAAAATGCCCTTGACTTGTCAAAGCCATAACTTGAGTTCTACAAATCTTATCAAGGACTTCTAGTACTCTCTAGAAAGCTAAGAAGATAAGGAACAACATTCATGTTGACCAAAAGTTCATAGGAATCATCCTTCTTGGGAAAAAGTTGGATGCAAGTTGGGTGACTTTCAAGGCCCCAGATTCACATACCTCAGATGACCTGTAACTTGTCAAAGTCATAACTTGAGCTCTACAAATCCTATCAAGGACTTATAGTACTCAAATTAAAGCTAAGAGCAAGCTATGCAACATTCATGTTGGGAGAAAGATGAGATGACAATCACATCTTGAGCTAAACTGCCTTGAAGATAGGGGTCAAACTAGGGGATTTTACACTGTCAAGCCTTAGAAACCCTAGCTTGAAACTTCTCAAACTCCTCAATCATGATGAGTTGACCTTGGAATCATCCTTATTGCATCTCAATGCATCAATCCATGATCACATGGCTCTTGGATTAGGTCTCAACCCTCTCCAAATCATCAGTTGACCTAGGGTTGACCTAGTCAAACCCTAATTGTACCACTCATGGCTGAGGCCTCTGATTCTTGCACAATGACCTCTCTAGGCTTCATGATGGCTTTCAAGACATCTCATAAGCTCTCTCAAAGCTTCAAGTCCATCCTCATAGCTTCAGAATCATCTGAGGAGCTCCCACAACTCTCAAGTTAGGAGGCACACAACCTTGGTTTCAACCAATCTCTCTGAGGATCCCTTAACTTCTCTGACAAAGATATCAACCCTTGAACACTTGAATAACCTTCTTGGCTAGCTTCAAGACTCTTGTGGTGCTCTTGATTGGTAATCATACCTCTTGAACCATAAACTAGGTAAAGAAATGTTGGTCAAATTTTGGGGTGCAACAACTGCCCCTATTCAAACGGCTTGAACCTGACTGGGTGAGGAGCGAACGACTCTCAGCCAATCAAGGTAAAAGACAGTTGAATACCAACAAACCCGAAAATTTGCCAACTGCACAAGTACACAGTACTCTGATGGGAACAAATCTTCGAAAACTGAAACATTAGCTGCACGACAACTAGCTGGAGAATTGGTCACACGGTAACTGGTAATACATGGTAGATCATGCCGTCAGGCATCAAGATTCCTCGGGACTCATCAGGTTAACAATCAAGTTAGTCATGCCGTCGGGCATTCAAAGAAAACTTTCGTGCATCAGCCGGACTTCATCAGTAAGTCGGGAATAAAATTCTAGGTCAATCATGAACCAATTGGGAATATCCGAACTTCTGCCATCAGGAACTCTGCATCAGCTAAGAGAACTGCTTCGTTAACACGGCCGGACTTCAATCATCAAGTCTTCGGGGGAAGTTTCAACTTCGCTGTTCAGAAACCTACTGGGGATGACGCACCTCCGCTGGGGATTCTAGAGAACTATCAAGTAACTCTGCTCCGGGGATCTAGGAATCATTCTGGATGAATCAACTCTGCTGAGGACTTCAAGAATCATCTTGGACCAGTATCTCCGCCGGGGACTTCAAGAATCATCCTGAACCGATAACTATGTTGGAGCTTTCAGGAATCATCCTGAGCAAACACTCTGCCAGGGACTCTAAGCATCAACTTGAGCAACCAACTCTGGCGATTGCACTGGGGACTTTAAGAATCATCTTAAGCAAACGACCTTGCTGGGGAATTCAAGAATCATCTTGAGCAAGCGACTCGTTGGGGGGAATTCAAGAATCATCTTGAGCAAGCAATTCTGCGGCGGAACACCTGCAAAACAAGAACGGTAACAACCTAGATAATGCTTATTATGCATATGCTTTGGCAATGGAGCAATGCTTCACACGGTGGAAATGCTACGCGTTTATGATAAATGCCATGCAATCATGCAAAATGATGTGATCCCGTCAGCAAAATAAATGCTGAAGGGAGAATCCTCCTGTCAAGGAGAAAGAACCACTCAGATAAGGGGAAGGAATCATCCTGCTAAGGAGAACAAGGTCCCGCCAATCTCAATCGGACGCCGCAGGGGAAACAAACATCAGTTGACTGCTGCAGGGGAACAAAGCTCTACAAGAACCTGGACCTGCTGAGGGAAAGCGATGTCAATCGCGGGAATAAACTGCACGGCCTTCACGGATAACCCTCCTGGAGATAACGACTCTGGCGGGGAAATATGGCATCAGCTATTCGACATTCTACTGGGGAAAACCAATCATGGCCTGAGCGGCTTCCAAGGACTCGACTCTCTTGGGGATCTGCAAACTCGGCTGAAGAAGAAGAAATCATTCTGCTTGCTGGGGAGAGTACGACTCTGTGGGGAATCTCAATTCCGCTGGAGACTTCAGTCTGGCACCATCAGTTGCTGCACACTTCGGTGAATGACTAAGCTGAGGAGATGCCGTTCCTTCGGGATGCATCTGATTGGGGAGAGAATCTTCTCTGCCTGAGGAGACATATCAATGCTCACGATCTCGCGTTCAGACTCTGCGGGGAGAGGCTGCTGAACTTTGCTGGAGAAGGAGGAATCATCCTGCTCGGGGATACGCACGACGCATTGCCTGGTACATGCTACACCTGTAACAACACAAACAAACAGACAAGATACCCTTCTCAAAGGGACCTATCAAGGTTATCATCTTGTGACAATGTTTAAGTAATTCATTGTTTCAACAATCAGCGACCTAGGCCAGTAAGTTTATGTATGCGCATTTTATCAAAAACATCGGCGTTCTTTTTCGCAAACAAAACAGATAAATGCTAACCAGGCAAACAGAATTGCTGAATAGTATACATTTTATTGATAACGAACCCCTGAATGGGTAAAAATGTTTTACAACAGATGCAAGCTCCTGGAATGAGGAAGCCGCGCAAAAATAAAACATAAATATACATCAGTATATACAAATGTCGGCAACGAGGCGTAGACGAACACCATGAGTTGATCCCTCTATGACCCACTCGACTTCGATACTTCTCCGACGCTTCAGCTTCAGAAGAGATTGATTCAGATAAACGGCCCTCAGGTCTTCTGAACCACTAAACAAAGAAAGTCCATACGCGGAACGCAGTCATTTGCTTATTTAAATCCCTAACTTTTGCGTGAACCGCCCTTTGCGGGTTTTCAGTTCACCGGGATACCCTTTTTTGCCAAAGTCGCCCATCCGGGTTTTCGACTTTGTGGGTGTACATTTCTTCAATTTATATCCCTAATTTTTTCCCGAACCTTTTTCCTTTTTATGGTTCGCCGGGATGTCCCATTTTTGCCTGGACTCTCTTTTTACTGTCCAGCGAGTTGCTTTCAAGCAAAGTATTTTTTAACTGAGTCCGTGTTCACTGGGGATGCAAAATCTTCACCATCCATCATGGATAACAACAAAGCTCCTCCCGAGAAGACCTTGCTGACGACGTACGGACCTTCGTAATTGGGAGTCCACTTGCCTCGGTGATCGGAGTGTGGAGGAAGAATCTTCTTCAGGACGAGATCACCCGTCTGAAAGCTTCTAGGACGCACCTTCTTATCATAAGCTTTCTTCATTCGGCTTTGGTATAAACGACCATGCGCAATCGATGTCAACCTCTTCTCGTCCATCAGGCTGAGTTGGTTCAGTCGGTTCGTAATCCATTCTGCCTCGTCGAGTTTCACATCAACCAAAACTCGCAAAGAAGGGATCTCCATTTCTAACGGTAGGACAGCCTCCATACCGTACACTAAGGAGAAAGGAGTTGCCCCGGTTGATGTACGTACCGTTGTACGATAACCGTGCAGTGCAAATGGCAGCATCTCGTGCCAATCTTTATAGGTCACAACCATCTTCTAAACAATCTTCTTTATGTTCTTATTGGCCGCTTCAACGACGCCATTCATCTTCGGCCGGTAAGGAGATGAGTTGTGGTGTTCAATCTTGAAACTCTGGCATAGCTCCTTCATCATCTTGTTATTCAGATTCGAACCATTGTCAGTAATGATCCACTCGGGAATTCCGTAACGACAGATGATGTCCCTCTTTATGAATTTAGCCACCACCTGCTTGGTCACATTAGCATATGAGGCTGCCTCCACCCACTTGGTGAAGTAGTCGATAGCTACTAGGATGAAGCGATGACCGTTAGATGCAGTGGGCTCGATCTTGCCTATCATGTCGATGCCCCACATGGAGAACGACCACGGGGAGGACATGACATTTAACGGGCACGGCGGCACATGAACTTTATCAGCATAAATCTGGCATTTATGACATCTCTTTGCGAATTTAAAGCAATCCGACTCCATCGTCAGCCAGTAATATCCTGCTCTCAGGATCTTTCTCGTCATAGCATGCCCGCCGGCGTGCGTACCAAATGTGCCTTCATGGACTTCTTCCATGAGCATACTCGCCTCTTTCTCATCTACACATCTGAGTAGCACGAGATCGTGGTTTCTTTTATACAAAACTCCATCAGGATTGAGATAAAAGTTTCCAGACAGCCTCCTCAGAGTCTTCTTATCCTGGGTTGACGCTCCCGCAGGATACTCCTTAGTCATAAGGAAGGTCTGGATGTCATGGAACCATGGCTTGCCGTTGGCGGCTTCCTCGATTGCAAAGACGAATGCAGGTCTATCAAGACGAGAAAGGACAATTCTTGGAGCTTCATTCCAAAAATTGACTTTATACATCGAAGCCAACGTGGCTAAGGCATCAGCCATCTGGTTTTCAGCCCTGGGCACATGATGGAGTTCCACTAGATCAAATAACGGAAGCAGCCTTCTGGCATAGTTCATGTACGACACCAAATTCAATTGACGAGTCTCCCACTCCTCTTTAATCTGGTTGATCACAAGCGCCGAGTCACCATATACGTCTAGGTTCTTGATTCTCAAATCAATTGCCTCTTCTAGACCCATAATGCATGCTTCGTACTCCGCCTCGTTATTAGTGACTGGAAACGTCAGTCTCGCAGTAAACGGGATGTGGGATCCGTGGGGAGTCGTGATGACCGCCCCTATGCCACTTCCATAAGAATTAACCGCCCCGTCAAATATCAATTTCCATTGGGATTTCCTATCTGGCCCCTCGTCGGGCAACGGTTCATCGCAATCCTTCGCTTTGAGAAACATGATATCCTCGTCAGGGAATTCAAATCTCATCGGCTGGTAATCTTTGATCGGCTGTTCGGCAAGGTAATCAGACAGTACGCTTCCCTTGATGGCCTTCTGGGACACGTACTGAATGTCATATTCCGTCAACACCATTTGCCATCTGGCAATCCTGCCCGAAAGCGCTTGCTTCTCGAAGACGTACTTGATTGGATCCATCTTCGAAATTAGCATGGTGGTGTGATTGAGCATGTACTGTCGTAAACGTTTGGCAGCCCAGGCTAGTGCACAACACGTCTTCTCTAGCATCGAGTAGCGAGATTCACAGTCAGTGAACTTTTTACTCAAGTAGTAAATGGCATGCTCCTTTCTGCCCGTCTTGTCGTGCTGACCGAGAACACACCCCATACTATTCTCAAGAACTGTCAAGTACATGATTAATGACCGTCCAACCACTGGGGGTATCAAGATTGGAGGTTCCTGAAGATACTGCTTTATCTTGTCGAATGCCTTCTGGCAATTCTCGTTCCAGGTAATCGCCTGATCTTTCTTTAAAAGCTTGAACATCAGTTCACACGTGGCCGTGCGCTGAGAGATAAACCTTGCAATGTAGTTTATTCGGCCCAAGAAACCACAAACTTCTTTTTCTGTTTTTGGCACTGGCATTTCTTGTATGGCTTTTATCTTCGCAGGATCAACCTCGATGCCTCTTTCACTCACGATAAACCCCAGTAACTTTCCGGACCGTACTCCGAAAGTACATTTGTTAGGATTCAGCCTCAACCTGAACTTCCTAAGCCTCTCAAAAAGCTTCAGCAAATTGACCAGATGTCCCTCCTCCGTCTGGGACTTCGCAATCATGTCATCAACATAGACTTCAATCTCATGATGAATCATGTCATGAAACAAAGTAACCATTGCTCGTTGGTAAGTGGCCCCTGCGTTCTTCAGACCGAAAGGCATTACCTTGTAGCAAAATGTTCCCCAAGGAGTGATAAACGTCATTTTCTCCATGTCCTCCGGCGCCATCTTGATCTGATTGTAATCGGAGAAGCCATCCATGAACGAAAACACAGAGAACTGGGCTGTGTTGTCGACCAACACATTGATATGAGGCAGCGGGAAATCATCTTTAGGGCTCGCCCTGTTCAAATCCCGATAATCGACGCACATGCGTACCTTACCGTCCTTCTTCGGTACAGGTACTATGTTGGCGACCCACGGAGGGTAAGTAGTGACCGCTAAGAAGCCAGCATCAAGCTGTTTCTGCACTTCTTCTTTGATCTTAACGGCCATATCTGGTCTCGTCCTCCTAAGCTTCTACTTAACGGGAGGACAATCTTCTCGCAGCGGCAAGTGGTGGACCACGATGTCTGTGTCAAGTCCGGGCATATCTTCGTATGACCAAGCAAAGACGTCACTATACTCTCTTAGCATCTCGACCAATCTCTGCTTGACATCACTCTGCAATGCAGCCCCTATCCTGACGTTTCTGACGAGTTCTTCAGAACCCAGATTCACGATCTCGATCTCCTCTTCATGAGGCAGAATGACTTTCTCCTCTTGTTTCAACAAGCGGGCCAACTCTTCAGGAAGGTCTTCGTCTTCATCAATCTCTTCTTCAGCTTGATAGATTGGGCAATCGAAGTCGAAGTGAGCCGTAGAAGGTCCAGAGTCGATGTCATCTGTTATGTGGATCCTGCAATAACAAGGGTTAAGCTCAAAACAAGGATATGCAGGTTAGCACAAACCCCATTGCCATTTTACTGTTTTTCAAAACAAATATAAAACAAGAATAACAGAGATCACAATATTTGAATACGAAGAAAACGCCTTTGATTTATTAACAAAATGCATGTACGTAATCCAACAAGGCCCTGACAATAAAACCACTATGCCCCGGGTAGGACATATGGTTGTACAATGATTGGAAAAAGTAAATCATTACTCTTCGCTTGTCATCTGGATGATATCCTTGACGGACCAATTGTTGAGGCTCTCGCCTGGCTTGCTTGGCTGGATCCAAGAGTCGAGGTCACAGTCGCTATCTCCACTGTCTTCAGACACCGCGTTGATGCTTTCGAAAATCATTCCGCCACTGGTAAACTGGATCGGCCCTTTACCTCGAGACGCACTGCTAGAAGAAGAAGAAGCTTCAGCTCCAGGAGAATATCCCAACCCAAACTTATCTTGCTTGTTAGGTATCTCCAAAATTCGCCCCCGGCCTGGGGTAGATCCGGCTTGGACAACGGCCCGAGCTTCCTTGAATGAAGAGAGAGTCATCTCTGGCTTTTCGGTGACCACAGGAGCTACGTCTTTCACTTTGACAGCTTCGAACGCTTGGCATAGAGTCTCATGGATTTCGCCATCCATCTCCACATACTTGAAGGACGACAAATGGCTCACCATTATGTCTTCCTCGCCACAAACGGTCACGATGCTACCTCCGACAGCATATTTGAGTTTCTGGTGCAACGTAGAGGTCACGGCACCAGCAGCATGGATCCATGGCCGGCCCAAGAGACAGCTGTAGGCAGGCATGATGTCCATAATATAAAAGACCGCGTCGAACGTTTCCGGCCCGACTTGGATTGGCAGGGTCACCTCCCCAAAAACATGGCGTTTAGTTCCGTCGAACGCCTTCACAACCAGATCACTGGGTGTGCAAATCACTCCACGAGTATCCAACTTCATTAATGCCTTCTTCAGAAGAACATTAAGGGACGAACCCGTGTCCACCAACACGTGCGACATAATTGTGCCCCTACACTCTATCGAGATGTGCAGGGCGCTATTGTGATTCCTCCCTTTTGGCGTCAGCTCTAGGTCAGTGAACCCTAACCCATTTCCAGCATTTACGTGGGCTACGACCTCTTCTAGCTGATTCACCGATATTTCCTGCAGTACATATGCGGCGTTCAACACCTTCAGTAGCGCGTTGCGGTGCGCTTCAGAACACAACAACAAGTTCAGAATCGAAATCTTCGAGGGCGTCTGGTGGAGATGATCTACAATCTTGTAGTCACTCTTTTTAATCAACTGCATAAACTCCTCAGCATCTTTAACAAGCAGGTCTGTTTCTGCCCCACGCGGGACCTCTTCAACGACTTTACCTTTACCCTTATCAGCCGCATCAGCTTTGACCGCCTTATCCACCATGACCTCTGGTGGTGCAAACACTCTTCCGCTGCGAGTAATACCACTGATTCCCGCAAGGTTCTCCACAGACGTACCAAACGGTTCTAGCTCCAACTTCTGGCCGATGCAGTAGACTTCAGCCCCATAATGCCACAGGACGGCGTTAGTGCTTTCGAAGGGTATCGGCCCTACTTTGGTGATAGTAATTGTGGGCGGCCTGGGCGCAGAAATAGTTATCGTCCGGCGAGGGATGGTGATGGTGGCGACCTCATCAGCTTGCTTCAGCACTACCTCTCCTGATCCACTTTCAGCCCTTCGGCTAAACTGTAGAATCCCTTCAGTCATCAGACTTTGAATTCCTTCTACCAACTGCTCACATCCATCAGAACGTGTGGCACAGTCCATACATAACTCTCTGCAACCTGGAAAGAACCCTCTTTTCAACAACTTAGCTTTAACGAAGCTAAGCGGCGTCTTCAGATCTCTGACGTCAGTCAACAAATCCAAATTCTCTTCTTTGATAATGGCGTTCACTCTGCCTCCCCTATGATTCGACATAGGATTCTTCATGACATTTGGCACATTATCGGAGAAGTTGATGATCTTGGCATCCACCATGTCCTGCACCTTGTGCTTGAAGGCTTTGCAGTTCTCTACTGTGTGGCCTGGTGCCCCTGAGTGGAACTCACAGGTGGCATTCGCGTCGTACCCTGGCGGAGGTGCCCTTGTCAAGGGAGCCAAGATCCTCTTCTGGATCAACTGTAGCTGAAGCAAAGTCTACAAGAGTTGCGCGTACGACATGGGCGGTGTCTCGAGGTGACGGTTCGCCAAAGGTGCCCGATTCTGGTACTTTCTGTATCCCTGTTGATTCGGTTGCTACTGCTGCAGCGGCGGCTGTTGAACTGCCGGGATGGTTATACTGGCCACCTGCTGGTGAGGACCTTTACCCTTCCTTCGAGCGTTGGTCACAGCGCTCGCTTCTTCTTCTCGTCTTTTGCCAGCATAAGGTTTCTTTCCGCCTCCAACTGAGGATGAATCACCTTGAATTTTCCCGATCTTGATCCCATTTTCGACGTGCTCACCCGTGATAATGAGATCTGAGAACGTCCCAGACATACCGCTGACCAATTTCTCATAGTAAACCCCTGGGAGGGTGGCTACAAACATCTGCACGAGCTCACGTTCAACCATCGGCGGCTGAACCTTGGCTGCCAACTCACGCCACCGCTAGGCGTACTCCTTAAACCCTTCATTATTCCTCTGCGACAGATTCTGTAGCTGAACTCGGTTCGGGGCCAAGTCGCTGTTGTATTGGTAGTGGTGCACAAATGCTTCAGCAAGATCCTTCCACGTGCGCACACTAGTAGGCTCCAAACTCATGTACCACTCAAGGGATGACCCGGAAAGACTGTCTTGAAAGAAGTGCATCAACAACTTCTCGTCATCAGAATGAGCAGACATTTTTCTGTAGTACGATCTCAGGTGGACACGAGGGCAAGTGGTGCCCTTATACTTTTCAAAGTCAGGTACCTTGAACTTGGGAGGCACCTTGAAATCAGCAATTAATCCCAATTTGGACATATCAACGCCCAGGGTATTCTGATTCTCGATATCTCTCATCTTATCTTCAAGTGCCTTGAATCTAAGCTGTGCTTCAGCATTCAGCTCCCCTTCAGCACCTCTCTGAGAAAACACATCGTCCTGGCGATCCTCTAGCCATGGCTAAGGCCCAAACAGATTCCCGACACTTGCATTGCCGTTGCCCAGCCCGACATTGACATTAGCTCCCAGACTCTCATTACCGACGCCCGTCGTATTGAGTCCGATGTTGGCCATCACATTGCCGTTGGCACTGCCGTTTCCCCCGGTCACGGGAACACCATTCTGTGGAGTTTCAACTGGTGGAGGAGTAGGCACAGTCCCCCATGAAGTACGCCATTGCTATCAACCCTCGAAATCAGAGGCTGAACCAAAGTTCTGAGCTGATCTTGGCCATTGGCGACCACTTGCATGAGCTCCATGAAGCGATCCATTCTTTCGCGGAGTTCCTGAACATCAGTTTGCACTTGCTCCATGATTCTGGTTTGATTTGCTCTGGTCGGATAGCGGTGAATAGGTCTCTGATCAATCCTGGAACAACCTGAAACAATCTGAAATAACCTGTAAACACAAAAGGGTTAGGAAAAACAACAAAATGCTCGTTATGCAAATGCTTCATGCAAATGCAAACGTGTGTCTGTGCGTTAGGGATATCTCCCCCGATCCTAGTGCCTGAGTGCCAGTGCTGATAATAATAAGAAGTCTGAGTCCAATCATGGAAATAACAATCTCATATATAAAGAAAGCCCATCAAGGCAGTACACAACATCAACGAGTACAAGATGAATCAACAGCGTGACCTCAGCCAACAAGCCTGGTGATGGTCAGCATACAACAATGATCAAAACAAAAGGAATACAAATAGTCAGGTACGGCCACGGGCGCGATACTCTTCTAACAACTCCTTCGTTTCTGGATGATCAGGCAGAGTGAGCAACCCCTCGACGAATAACTCCCTTTGCACAATGGTATACTGAAGTCCTTCGACCGAACCTTCCCATGCTCCTTCGCCGAAACAATCTTCTAACTTCCGTTTCTTGGACTCAAACGTCAATTTGCGCTCCTTCAGGTTAGCGAGAGCTTTGTTGAGCTGGCCTTCGGCGGCGTATCTGCGAGCGGTTTCTTCATCAAACCTCTTCTCACTATCCTTCACCTGGGCTTCCAGCTTGGAGATCTGTAGCATCAGCTTGTCCTCCCGCTCTTTCCTGGTGGCTAGGGAAGCCTTCCAGTGTTGGTTGAACTTGGATATCCTCCGATACGCCTCGTCCAAGTGCTGCTTCTTCGTAGCCAGTACGTCGTTGACAGCTTTGAAGTCTTGACCCATGCGTTCACGCTTGGCTATCTGCTTAGTCAGGTCTGTCCCTAGCCGGTTCACCAGCTCTGTCTGCCTTTTGAAAGAATGAACGGCTTCGTTCCTCTCGCTTCGGAGTTGAGCCAATTCTTTCTCCAGTTCCTCATTTGCCCGCTTCAAATCATCTCGCTCAGCCAACACCTGATTATGCTACTGAATGGGCACAGTAATAGGCTCTTCAATCATTGGAGGGCTTTCAGGCTTGGCACGAGGAAACGGCATCCCTATAGCATCTGCTCTGGCTTTGACCCAAGTCACATACGGAGGGTAGGCTTGATTATTGCTTCTCCCCAGAAATGGTTTTCCCCTCTTACTGATACCATTCCAAGCGCGCTCAAGCTTAGATAACATATCCACCTCTAGAAAACCAGTGAGGTACAGAGATTCCTGTACCTCTTCATCCTTCGGCGGAGCTCTCAAAGCGTAGGCGAACTGTCGGACCAGCAATGATGGATTGTAGTTTATACATCCTTTCCTGCCTATCAAAGGCACGTTTGGAAACCCGCTGCAGCTGAAGATAATCTCGGTACCCAGCCTATCTCTGTCAAACCAGTCAATATCCTCTGCAAATAAACTCATCAGACGCTCGGACCACTCAGCTGTGGCTGCAGACGAAACAAAAGGACCCCTCTTGGGCAGATGACTATCAAGCCATTTATAAAGCAAGGGTACACAGCATAAGACATTCTTGCCCCTCCTGTTTTCGTTTTTGTAGTGGATGGAATGGTAGACATCTCCTATCAAGGTAGGGACGGGATTCCTTGATGCAAAGATATGAAATGTGTCGAAGTCTACAAAATCGGGCATATTAGGGAACAGAATGATGCCATATATGCACAAAGCGAGGATGGCATTGAACGCGACCCAACATCCGTCTTTGGCGCACCGCTAAGCCTTTCCCACTAGAAACTGCAAGGAGAACCCGGGAACCTTGTTCCAACTAGACAATACCAACTCGGAGGCATCCAGATGAAGTGAAGGAGCTAAACTAGCCAGATCAGGCTCAACATCCATATGAACAAAAGGCATCTGCCTCTTGATAGGCACACCTAGCAAATCAGCATATTCCTCTAGCGTGGGTGCGAGAACAAAATCCTGAAAAGTGAAACATCTCAACGGAGGGTCGTAGAACTGCAGCAGAGCGTGCAACCCATTCAACTCGAACGCAGAAGGTTTACGAACCAAACTGAGTAACTTGCCATAAGATTTTCTGAACTCATCCCTCACAGAATCATCTGCTAAAGCAATCAAACCGGTCAACCGAACCACATCAGGGGCAGGGAGCTTGTAAGCCACAGTCTTCCTCAGAGAACCCATAACAATACAATAGGAGGCAAGAAATCCTGGATCGGGGAAAACGGTACCTGCAACACAGACACACGTTAATGAAATGCAAATGAGTATGCAAACTAATGCAAAATGCCATCATGCAGCAGGAGATCAAGGCAACTATGTTGTGGAGATTCTGTATCAACAAAACCATGATGCTGCTCTATCGAGAACAACCACTGTATCTGATAAGAAGAAAACCCTGGTATTGGACCACAAATTTGCTCTTGTCAAGAACAACCATCTGATAGGGCCATATACATAGGACCACAATTCTGCTCTGTCAAGAACAAACGACTGATAATAAAACTCTGCTCTATCAAGAACAAACATCTGATAATAAGGACCTCTGATACAGGACCAAGAAATCTGCTCTGTCAAGAGCAAACAACTGATAACCAAAACTCTGCTCTATCAAGAACAAACATCTGATAATGAGATCTTTAGATCCCAGTCATAAACCTGCTCTGTCAAGAACAGATACACATCTGATGATAAGATCCTCTGATCAACCTGCTCTATTAAGAACAAATACACATCTGATGATAAGATCCTCTGATCAAAACCTGCTCTATCAAGAACAAATACACGTATGATGATAAGATCCTCTGATCCCAATCAAAAACCTGCTCTGTCAAGAACAATCATATATCTGCAGATGAGAACCTCAGATCCCAACAAAACTGATCCACTATCAAGAAAACCAGGTAGTCTGAAGGTCAAAGTTTCCTGCAATAAACCCAACCCTGCTCACAGGTATGGACCTAAACTGACTCAAGTTCGGCATCCTATGCGTTCATCAGTGTCACAGACATTCAAAAGGGGTGATATGATACCCAGAAGGTGTGGCATCACCAGCTCATGAAGCGGCCTCACTCGGCTGAAGCACAAATGATCGGTCCCCAGAGTCGACAATCCACCAAACCAGCAACCGTCTCAACCCAAAGGGTTGAAAGAGAAGCCAACCGGGAGAACCTCGTCTGAGCGTGGATTTCATGAGACACTAGTGCCTGCAAAGCAAGCACGCGCCCACTAATTTCCACAACTAATGCTATGTTCACTCAAGCCTGGGTCTGGCTTCTCACTCATCAGAATGCCCCTCCCACAACAGCACAGATAATCATATCATACTGAAAGTAAAATGCGGGAAATAAAAATGCGGTAAATAAACACAACCCAACAAGTAATCATACAAGCGCTAGGAATGACTCGCATAGGGAACCGGAGAACCAGAGATTCTGGGTTCGATCCCCAGCAGAGTTGCCAGCTGTCGCTTACGCGAAAATAAGGTGCCGGCAGAACAGAAGAGTCACCACCTTTCGTTATTTATCCCTCGGAGCGGGAAAGGAAACGATCGGAAAAACCTTACGAAAAAAGGGTAAGACAAGGTCATCGCAACCGTTGTCTGGGTTCGGGAGTCTTTTACGCAAGGGGAAGGTATTAGCACCCCTCACGTCCGTCGTACTCGACGGGATCCACGCTTGTTGTGTTTACTGGACGATTTGGTTTATCTATCTACCTATCAAGGCTGGCTTAAAAAGAAAAGAAAATGACTCGGCAAAGCGTCGCACTTTATGCCTACGTATTCTCATCAGAGAATGAGAAATCAGAGTCAACGTAGTTCGACCTACTACGGGTTACGGGGAAAGGTAGCTCGCCAATACATCAGTATTGTGCTTACATACTCTCAACAGACATGAGAGATCAGAGCTTGCGTAGTTCGGGACACTACGCATTACGGGAATTCAGATTCATCTGTTTTATTGAGTAGGGTTAAACAACAGTTCCAGCAGTTAGGGACAAAGCCTGTTTGCGTTGGCGCTGAAGTTTAACGACACTCTTTTCTTCAGAAAAGCTTCCTTTGAATTATGGGCCCCCGGGGCAAAAAGGTTTGAAGTTTGTTTTCTGTCTTTTACGGAAGAAGTGTTTTTTATTGTGTTTGCAATTTCAATCGCACTAAAGACTATGATCTGAGAGTGAATGCGTCGCATGTCACCCAAAGGGTGCCATACTAAACATCCAGACTGTTGAAAAGAAACTCTCCAACAATCCTTTCTCAGATAGCTTAAGGCTCGTAACGTACGAAAGAAATCATTCATGATTACTGTATCTTAAGCTGTTTTGAGATGAGAAGAGAGCAGGCTCAACTACGGGGAGACTATCAAGTCCTACTGTTGTCATGCCAAGGATTCATCCTATGGTTGAAGTTTGAAACAGGGAACTCCTAGAAGTTATCATGTATAGGTTTCAACCTAAAGTTCTATCATCACTTCCTTATCAAAGGAAATGAGAGTCCTAAGGGATCATGTCAATGATACACAGACACAGATAAAGCATCAGCTTAAATAGTAAATAGATATACAGTAAAATGCATGCAATGCAAGTGAGGGAGGAAATGTGTGTGGGGTGTCAGCCTCCACAAGCTCATCTCAACCTCAAGCCAGAATGAATAACAGTAATCATACTGAAAGATAAAACATGCTATCAAGCAAAATACAGTAAACTGCAATCATACAGATAAAAATAAAATCATGCTATCAAGCAAAACAAACCACATGGGCAAGGGAGCTGGGCTCTACCGAATACCCGCAAGCAAAGCCATACAGTAACAATACAAGAAGAGGGAGCAACTCAACCTCTAGTGCAATCATTCCCCTAGCTTAAATCTATTCTAGATATGGACTTATTCTAATGCATCAAGCAAGTCAAACAAGGCACATCAATACAGAGAAGAAAACAGACGAGAGAACAGATCAACTCCTCTCTCAACTCCAAGCTTCAGCTCTTCTAACAGCAACTCAGTCTTCAGACCTCAATCACTCTTAACAAATATCAATTTGCTCTTCCAGGTTTCAACCCTCCAACATAAGTTTCAACTTATTCTCTTTTCCAAGCTTCAGCTCCTCAGTCCATTCCACCTTCAGGCTTCACTCTGAACTACAAGTATCAACTTGCTTCCTTCAGGATCTCCAAGCTTCAAAGTAAGTATCAACTTATCCTCTGATTCTTCAAGCTTCAGCTCTTCAGTCAATCTGAATTGAATCCTCTTCATAAGTATCAACTTAGTCTTCAAGCTTCAGCTCTCTTTGCTTTACCAGTCTCAACTTGCTTTCTTCTTTAATCACTTAGAAGTGTCAACTTCATCCTTCAGTCTTTAAGCCTCAGCTCTTCATTCAGTCTTTACTGGGTCTTCAAGTATCAACTTGCTTTTGTTTCTTTCCAAGCTTCAGCTGAAATGGCAATGCTCAGGGAATCATCCTCTTCCATACTCTTCCATGAAGTCTTCATCTTCACACTCAAACCCAACATCTCTCAAGGTTCTCAAACTGAAGAAATCACTTAACTGGATAAGCTGGGGTGTTAAACTGCTTATTGACCACCAAAGGTGACCTATAAGGGTTTAACATCAAAAAGAACGGTGTTGCACCCCAAAATTTGACCAACAATTATTTATCCATCAAGTGTTTGAAGGTTGATAACTTCATCAGAAAGTTCAAGGGATCCTCAGAGGAATTGGTTGAAACCAAGGTTGTGTGCTTCATAGCTTGAGAGTTGTGGGTGCTCCTCAGATGATTCTGAGACTTTGAGAATGAACTTGATGTTTTGAGAAAGCCTATGAGATGTCTTGATAGCCATCATGAAGCCCAGAGAAGTCATTATACAAGAATTCAGGAGATTCAACCATGAATGGTAGAATTAGGGTTTTGACTGGGTCAACCCTAGGATAACTGAAAATTTGGAGAAGGTTGAGACCTAATCCAAGGGCCATGAGATCATGAAATGATGTATGGAGATATTATAAAGATGATTCCTAGACCAACTCATCATGATTGAGGAGGTTGAGAAGTTTCAGGCTAGGGTTTCTGAGGATTGACAGTGAAAAAACCCTAATTTGATCCCTATCTTCCAGGCAGTTTTAGCTCAAGATGTGATTGATATCTCATCTTCCCCACAACATGAATGTTGTAGGGATTGTTCTTAGCTTTAATTTGAGTGGTGGAAGTCCTTGATAGGAGTTGCATAGCTCAAGTTATGGTTTTGACAAATTACAGGTCAGCTGAGGTGTGTGAATCTGGGTCCTTGAAAGTCACCCAACTTGCAGACAACTTTTGCCCTAGTAGGATGATTCCTATGATCTCTTGGTCAACATGAATGTTGAAGAGCATCTTCTTATATTTCTAGAGAGTACTATAAGTCCTTGATAGGATTTGTAGGACTCAACTTATGGTTTGAACAAGACAGGGGTATTTTGGTCATTTGGCAGTTATAGGTCATTTTAAGCAAAGGCCATATCTCCTATTTCCAAGCCTCAAATGAAAAAACTCAAAACATGAAAGTTGTTCAAAATGGCATTTTAAGCCTAGAAAAGTGGTCATGAGTTATTGAAAAGGCTTAGAGCATGGATTTTTAAAAGTGGTTCAAATGGCTTGTAAATGGCTTATAAGTTGAAAAAGTTGAAATGGAATTTTGGTTTGAGAGATCTACAAATCCAAAATGGGTCATCCAATATGTCATTTTGACTCCAAACATCATTTTAAAGACAATGGTTCAAATAGATTTTTGAGTTTAGGCTTAAAAATTGGAGTTGCTTTGTAATTTTCATTCTTGCATCTTAAGGCACCAAAAGGAAAAAGGAGAAAAGGCTACATAAGGGTTTGTAAGGCCTTATTTTCATATCATAATATCATATGGGGAGAATTTAAGTAGGATTGCATGGTTTATCATGAGATTGCATGAGATTCACTCAATATGGCAAATTCAAATTCTCATTGCATGATACATTCTAGAAACTTCTTGGAAGGTTCTCAAAGCTTCCACACATTTCCTTTGGCACCTATATATGCCCTAGAGAGGATCCATACCCTGGTTGGTGATTCATTAAGCTTGCAATGCCTATTTTGATCCCATCACTCCAAGTTGCATTTTGATTTCAAACTTCATCCAAACCTCATCTATTACCAAATTTCTTGTTACAATCATCTTCCACCATCATCATGGAGTAAGAAGCATGCAAGAGTGATCAGATTTGGTGACCGGTACATGTGATTCGAAGCTTCCATCCAAATTGCATGAAGGATTGGCTAGAGTAAACCAAAGGGTTTGATCAAGAACTACTGCTCCCAGGAGTCTTAGCATCCATTGTAGAGCAAGCTTGGCAAGTGGCAAGAGCTGAATTGCAAGAGAACTACCCCTGCCATCATCAAATAACAGGTTTGCAAAAGCACTTGTATCTCCTTAATTATTCAATTTTAGAGCATGTGGTTAGGATAGGCATGATTAGAGACCCTTAGGGATCAAGGCTGGGAAGTTTAGGATCATTCTATGAAGGTTGAAGATTTGACATGCATACTTTAATGATCAAGAACTGGCTAGATATGGGATTTTAATCCAAGATCATTAGCTCAGAATCATCAGCACCATGAGTAGATTAATTTAGTATCAAGAAATATGAGAAATATTGAGTTCGAGGTTGGAGTATTAATGGAGTTGGGGGTATCGGGTTTGACGTTTGGGGAAGCTTTGATAAAAACTATGACCATGGTTGTATTCCTCTCGAGAAATGGAGCAGGTTTGCCATTTACAGAATTGATTTTTATTGAGAAACGAAGGAGAAAGGGGTGGTTGAAGGTAGCTGCACTAAGCTGCATGTTCATGGCCATTCTTCAAACCCTAGCACGCACGAAGAAGACGATACAGCCATCGTCGGATCAGGTCAAGGAAGTTGACTGGGGAACGAATCCAAGGGCTGTGATTTAAAGGAAAATGGGAGGGAACTCGGACGCGTTAAAAACGCTCCGTTTCATTAACAGCCCCATCTGGGCTTTGGTAATGTTTCATATCAGCACCCCCACACGGCCCAAACCAGAAAATGAACTGTAAAAAATTGCTTCCTGCACCGATCGTGTTTTCTTTTTCTTTTGTTTCTTTTCATTCAATTCTGAGCGCGCCTGGGCCTACCCAAAGTGCTACGCGCACCTCCCCAGTTCTGGCCCATCCAACAAGTGAACTAGGGCGCCCTGCTTTTCACACCCCCTCCCCTTAATTGATTTCTTTTATTTTTTTTAATTCCCTTTATATTTCTTGCATTTAAAAAATTCATAGAAAATAGAAAAATGAATATTTTTTAATACTTGTTTTTTTCATATGTTCATAATCATGTCTAGAAAATATTAAATAAATAAAATTCCATTTTATTTTTCTTTTAATATTTTTGGTATATTTTTCTTTTAAATAGCTTTTTAATATGTTTAGTTTGATACTTCATTTTGTAGAATTTCTTTTAGGACCTTCCTTTATGATTTTTAATTCATTCTTTTTGGTGTGATTAGATATTGAATCATAGTTCCCCATAGGATTTAATTCTTGATTTTTAGATTAAAATTTGATTATATTAATTAGGTTAGCATTAGGGTATCCTAATTAGGGTTTATGTTATGCATAGGTAAGGAAACTCATTTTCTTTTGAGAGTTTTGTCTTGATTTTTGGGGATAGGCATATAGTGATGTTATGGGTAGATGTTATAGATCCTTGTGAATAATTGTTAGAATTTTTCCCCTTGTTTTAATATTTTTAGGTATTTTCTGAAGTTGACTGATGGTTTTGACTGTTCTGTGATTGTTTGTCTGTCTCTGGGGTTTATTTTGGAGAATTTGTTGTGGGGCTTAGTTTGTTTTGAAGATCTTGTTGGAGTGCATGATGAAGAGAAGATTGTAGATCAAGACTCAGAGACCCAGAGCTTGGATTATTCCCTGTCTGTGAGGTTTGAGATCCTGGAGTTTGAAGGAAGTTCATGGTACTTTCCTGAGGAAGGCACTATGAATGACTTTCATTCTTTCTTCTCACCTCTTTCTTAAGTATCCAATGATGTTGGAGCCAACTTGTGAGTTTAATTTCTCCCGAGGAGGAATGTAAACTGATCACATGTTGTTGAGCCACATGGGATACAATTCCTAAGTGGAAGCCTCCTAGTACTTTCCTGGGGAAGGTCCTACGGGTCTATTCACTTAGTTCCATTAGTTCATCTAGGATTTCTTAAGTATCCAATGATGTTGGAGCCAACTTGTGAGTTTAATTTCTCCTGAGGAGGAATGTAAACTGATCACAGTTGTTGAGCCACATAGGATACAACTCCTAAGTGGAAGCCTCCTAGTACTTTCCTGAGGAAGGTCCTATGGGTCTATTCACTTAGTTCCACTAGTTCATGTAAGATTTCTCAAATATCCAGTGATGTTGGAGCCTGCTTGTGAGTTTAGTTTCTCCTGAGGAGGAATGTAAACTGATCACAGTGGTTGAGCCACATAGGGTATGACTCCTGAGTATACACCTCCTAGTGCTTTCCTGAGGAAGACACTATGAGTCTGCTTACTTAGCTCCCTTTCTTTGGTAAGCTTGCTTTGAAGCTTGAAGACTGGGATTGATTTCTCTTGGTTAGGGTTTTGCTTTAGGGCTTTACTTTCTTCTGATTAGAGTTCTGTTTTAGGGTTAGGATTAGAGAGTAGGCGTAGATGATTCTTTCTCAAGCATGTGGTTTGTTTGCCTGATGGCACTTCATTTCTTTTATTGTTTATTGCTTGATGGCATGTTGTTATATTTCAGTATGATTACTGTTATTTCATGACTGGCTTGAGGTCGAGACGAGCTTGTGGAGGCTGAAGCCCCACACACATTTCCTCCCTCACTTGCATTGCATGCATTTTACTATTAAGCTGATGCTTTGTCTGTTTTGGTGTATCATTGACATGATCCCTTAGGACTCTCATTTCCTTTGATAAGGATTTGATGATAGACTTTTAGGTTGAAACCTATGCGTGACAACTTCTAGGAGTTCCCTGTTCAAACCTCAACCATAGGATGAATCCATGGCATGATAACAGTAGGACTTGATAGTCTCCCTCCTAGTCGGGCCTGTTCTCTTCTCATCTCGGAGCAGTTTAAGATACAGTAATCATGAATAATTTCTTTCGTACGTTACGAGACTTAAGCTATCTGAGATTGGATGATTAGTGTGGTACCCTTAGGGTGACATGCGACGCATTCACTCTCAGGTCATAGTCTCTAGTGCGGTTGAGATCGCAAACACAATAAAAAACACTTCTTTTAGGAGATAACCCGTAGTTTCCCGAACTACGTGAGCTCTGATCTCTCAGGCCTGTTGAGAGTACGTAGGCACAAGATGGCGAAGTCTTGGCGAGCTACCTTCCCCCGTAATCCTTCGTAGGCCGAACTACGTTGACTCTGATTTCTCATTCTCTGATGAGAATACGTAGGCATAAAGTGCGACGCTTTGCCGAGTCATTTTTCTTTTCTTTTTCAGCCAGCCTTGATAGGTAGATAAATTATAACCAACCCGTCCAAGTAAACAAACAAGCGTGGATCCCGTCGAGTACGACGGACGTGAGGGGTGCTAATACCTTCCCCTTGCGTAACCGACTCCCGAACCCAGACAACGGTTGCGATGACCTTGTCTTACCCTTTTTCGTCAGGTTTTTCCGATCGTTTCCTTTCCCGCTCCGAGGGATAAATAACGAAAGGTGGCGACTCTTCTGTCATGCCGACACCTTATTTTCGCGCAAGCGACAAATGGTTCCCTCAAAAGTTCTACTTCCTAGGTACCATCACTTATCCCTCCAAAGGAGGGAGGTGAATACCATGGAAGGACTTTGAATCATGGGGAAGAATGGAGGTGAAAGATACCATCCATGTTTAAGAAAGAAATTAACTAGGTCTAAGCTCTCCCTAATTCCTAACCCTAAAACAACAACAAAATAAACAAGACTTCAAGCTCTCAAGCTCCTTCTTCTATCCTCAAGTCTTCTACTATGCTCCTACATGCTCCACAAAGCAATACCAAACCCATCAAGCCAAGCAAAAACCCACAAAGCAAGACAAAACAAAATACAAGCCCACAAGGGCAACACAAACAACAATCAACTACAAAAATCATTTAAAAATAGTATACTATTATATTAAAATCTAATATAATTCCTAGGGGATCCTACATACCTACCCTTAATACCCTATATGTCCCAATATCTATCTTGACCTAGAAACCCAAAATTCTAGTTTTATTGTGGACCTATGTTAAGGATTGACCTAATTCTATACAACCTAAAGTCATCTAATCAAAACTAATCAAAAACTAATCACAAAATTATGGAATAAATCCAGAGGGGAGCTAAAGTGCTAATCTAACTATCCTAAAAAGAATGTCCTAAAAATATAAAGGGAGCTAGCTAAACAAAATTCTACAAATCTATGCATCAACATAAAAGGAATAAAAAGCTATTAAAAGAGAAAATATACAAAAAATATTAAAAATGCATGAAATGCAAATATTTTGATTTTATAATTTTCTAAACATTAACATGAAATAGGAGAAAAAATCCCCATGCAAAAATCATTAATTTTCTATTTATTATGATTTTCCAAAGATTAAGATAAAATGGAGAAAAAGAAATTAAAATGGAAAAACCTTGGTGCAGATAGCAATTATATTCAGTTCAAATTCCAGATGGGCTTAAAATGGGGGTGGGGATATCAATGCGCGCCAGGCCCAAGATTCAATCAGAAAATCAATCAAAATCATAAAGAAAAAGAAAAGGGCACGGTGCAAAGAGTAACAAAAATCAGTTCATACTCTCAATGGGCCATGAAAGGGGGTGGGGATATCAATCAGCCCAATATCCCATTTAATGAAACGCTTCGTTTTGGTTATGTCTTCAGACTTCTCTTCACGCGAGAAATTGCATCTCAGCCACACGATCCCCACTCAGTCAATGAGTCCAACATGATCCAATGGCCAAAACGTTATCTTCTTAATTTGAATGGGACTTGGAGGGAAGAACAACCATGGAAGTTCAGAGCTTCAAGCTCATCCTCTCCAATTCGAATCTCATCAATTCTCCATGAAAAACTAAAATTCAAAACCCTAGCTCACCCAGAATTTCACCCTGAATCTAACCATGGTATCAAAATCCATTGAATCATCCTAAATCTCTGAACCCGATCCAAGATCAAAAATATTCTCAAACTTCAATTCTAACAATTCTTAAAATTAATTATCTCAGAATGATCACCACCTCACACTGGTTAATTCTTGATATCAAACTCATGTTATAGCTCACTATATCTCGTGTTCTTGATCCAAACAAAAATGGTGTCACCAACTCAAACTTCACCAATTGATCTCAAACTTCCCAGAATCCATCTCCTACTTGTCTCTAACCATTCTAACCTAACAATTCTACCTAATCATGCTTAAATTATGGTGTAGAAGAAAAGTTACAAACCTGTCAAATCTTGATTATCAGATAGGGCAAAGCTCCACTTCAGCCTCTCAAACTCTTCAGAAACCTTCCTTGATTGATGATCTTGCTACTGTTTGCAAAAGTTTTGATGGAGGATGCTTGAATCTCAAAATTCGATGGTGACTTGCAACCTTCAAAATCCAAAAGCTATCTCCTCAATTCTTCAAGATCTTGCCCTCAAATTGGTATGCACACATTCAGTGTGATCAATGGAATGTGTTTGGATAGAAAGAAGCAATGGAAATGAAGCAGAAAGTGGAAATTGATTTCAACTTGCAATGGAAGCAATTGAAATGGCTATCTCACTCTTCTCTCTAATCTCTCACCAACCTTGCATCTGAGCAAGTTCTATACACTATATAGGATGGTTCAGACTCATCTAGAACCTTCTGGAATCATCCAATGAGAATTTGGGATTCTCATGCCATGAGTTTATGATTTCATCTCATCTCACATACCATCTCATGCTATGCCTCTTGCAGCAACTTGGTGTGACTTGAAAATCTCCTTAAATGAGATATATGATGTGTTAAGACACCTTGCTAGCTTGTACATTGCCTTTCCTTGTGTTTTGCATTTGTACCTTAATATGCAAGCAACCATTTTCCAAAGCAAGTCCATGATCTAGGCCTAAATTCAAAAATGTGGCTGAACCATTGTTTCTAAAATGCTTTTTAGAGTCAAAATGACCTATTATATGCCATGGTTTGGATGTGTAACTTGGAAATTCCAATTTCCAACTTTGACTTATTTAACTTATGCCTCCATTTTAGGTCATTTTTATCACTTTGAGCTACAAGCCTTTTCAATATCTCATGACCTCCTTACTAGCCTTAAAACATCATTTTAAGCAAGTTTGATGTTGAAGATTTTTCCATTTGAAGCTTGGAAATAGGAGTTATGGCCTTATGCTTGAAATGACCTGTAATCTCCAAATGACCAAAATGCCCTTGACTTGTCAAAGCCATAACTTGAGTTCTACAAATCCTATCAAGGACTTCTAGTACTCTCTAGAAATCTAAGAAGATAAGGAACAACATTCATGTTGACCAAAAGTTCATAGGAATCATCCTTCTTGGGCAAACGTTGGATGCAAGTTGGGTGACTTTCAAGGCCCCAGATTCACATACCTCAGATGACCTGTAACTTGTCAAAGTCATAACTTGCGCTCTACAATTCCTATCAAGGACTTATAGTACTCAAATTAAAGCTAAGAGAAAGCTCTGCAACATTCATGTTGAGGGAAAGATGAGATGACAATCACATCTTAAGCTAAACTGCCTTGAAGATAGGGGTCAAACTAGGGGATTTTACACTGTCAAGCCTTAGAAACCCTAGCTTGAAACTTCTCAAACTCCTAAATCATGATGAGTTGACCTTGGAATCATCCTTATAGCATCTCAATGCATCAATCCATGATCACATGGCTCTTGGATTAGGTCTCAACCCTCTCCAAATCATCAGTTGACCTAGGGTTGACCTAGTCAAACCCTAATTGTACCACTCATGGCTGAGGCTTCTGATTCTTGCACAATGACCTCTCTAGGCTTAATGATGGCTTTCAAGACATCTCATAAGCTCTCTCAAAGCTTCAAGTCCATCCTCATAGCTTCAGAATCATCTGAGGAGCTCCCACAACTCTCAAGTTAGGAGGCACACAACCTTGGTTTCAACCAATCTCTCTGAGGATCCCTTAACTTCTCTGACAAAGATATCAACCCTTGAACACTTGAATAACCTTCTTGGCTAGCTTCAAGACTCTTGTGGTGCTCTTTATTGGTAATCATAACTCTTGAACCACAAGCTAGGTAAAGAAATGTTGGTCAAATTTTGGGGTGCAACAAAGTTGACCAAGTGGAATGGAGTACCTGGTTTTCCTTTGGTTTTATTGGTTGATAAGGCTCGACAGTTCTCCAAGGATGGTTGTTGGATTGTGTTTAACGCAATTCTAGCTCTCTGTATCTATGGCATCATATTGTTCCCTAATCTGCCGGATTTCGTGGATATGGATGTTTTTTACTTATTGGCCTTAGGGAACCCAATACCTACTCTCCTTGGATACGTTTATCATTTTATCCACTATAAGAATGAGAACCGAAGGGGAAAGAATGTGTCTTGTTGTGTTCCCTTACTGTACAGGTGGTTTGCCAGTCATATGCCTAAGGCAAGTCCTTTTGTTACTTCGGCAGGTACATCAGAGTGGTCTGAACGTATGATGGGTTTGTCTGTAGAGAACATTGTTTGGTTCGATAGGGATATGCTTGGTACAGAGATCATTTATAGTTGTAGTGGATTTCCTAATGTCCCTTTGGTCGGAAGGAAAGGATGCATCAACTATAACCCTTCTTTGTTAGTTAGACAGTTTGAATATGCACTGAGAGGTCCTCCAGAGGAAAGGGAGATACAGGAATCTATGTATCTCACCGGATTATTGGAGGGTGATGCTTTAGCTAGACTTGAGCGTGCTTGGAACAATATTCACAGGAGAGGAAAAGCATTGTTGGGGAAAAGTAATAGTCGAGCCTATGATCCTTACTTGAGCTGGATTCGTGATAGAGCTGCAGAGTTCCTGATGTCGTTTCCTTCTGTTGAGCCTTTATATCTTCTTATGATCGAAGAACCCACCACAGTAGATATTCAGAAGTACAATAAGTTGTGGGCTGAGAAAGAAGAGTTGAAGAAGGCTAATGAGAAGTTGGAAGAGGAGATTACTCAGCTTCGGGGCAAAAAGAATGAAGCGACTTATTCTTTGAAGAGGCAGACTGAGCTCGTGAATAGTTTGGGTATGGATTTAACCAAGCAAACTAGTTCTCGGGAGCATTTGGATTTGGATCTCAAAGCTGTTAGTGATGTTCTCGCTTCCAAGAAGAAAGAATTAGACAAAGCTTATCGAGAGATTTCTAAATTCAACGAGCAGTGGAACGCAACTCTCACCAACAACAAAGCACGTGAAGATGGGTTGAAGCAATAGATTGCCAAGCTAAAAGCTTAGATCAGAGTGAAGGATGGGAGGATTTCAGCTGAAGCCTCGCTTAGACGATACAATAATTGTAAGCTGCACGAAGCGCTTGCAATCTTGGAGGATTTCAAAGCTAGGGCTGATTCAAAGAGATGCAAGCTTGAAGAAGTATTTGGTGAAGGCGCTTGGGAAGACTATGCCGAGGACCTACAACGCACTATTAGCCAACGAGAGCTACTTATCCAGGGGTTGCTCATTAGACCAGATCATTCTGAGACACAAGAGTTGTTAGGGGAGTTTCGGGCCTGGTGTTGCACTTGATGTCTTTTACTTCCTTGTAGCTTGTTGTTGCTATTGTATTGACCATCACCAGGCTTGTTGGTTGAAGTCATTATGTTTGTATTCAGTGTTATGATTGTATGTTGCCTGTTTGGGCTGTTCATCTATATATGAGGTTTTTCTCCATGCTTATCTGTGGGTTCTCTGTAACACCCCAAATTTAATCGGAATATGTTAATTAATTATTTAATTGAGAATATTCATGTTTCGATGAATTTCTGGTGGTTTTGTGAATATTGAAAAAATGTGCATTTTCGGGTATTTATTTGATTAATAGCATATAATATTAATTTATTAGTATTATTATTAATTAAATGGAATATAAGTGAAATAAGGGCAATTTGGGCATTTGAGGGAGTTAGTAAGGGTAATGAGGAAAAAACCCAATTTGTGAGGCCCAAGACTAGGTTGGACAAAATTGAGTTCTGAAAGGGAATTGGAATTCATTGTGTGTTAACCGTGAAAGTTTGGTGGCCAGAGCTCTGGAGGAAAGGTTGGAGGCAGAAAATCCCGAAGTTAGTCGTGAAAGCTGCGAATCGAATAAGGTACGGGGAGTATCGCTGTTCATGATTTTCTATGTATGCCTTTAGATATGTTTATGGTTGGTTTATGATTTAAGGTATTTTGGGTCGGCTGTGGGAAAATAGGAAATTTGATGATACGGCTTAGAGGTTAGGGGTAATGGTATGTAACACTGAATATTGATATGAGAAAGGGAAACCTTAGGCCTTCGTGGCCAAATCCTTAGATTGTTATATGTTCGACCCTGTAGGAATATGAATGTTTAGATGTGAGTAACTATGATGCACTCAGAGTAATTACAGGAAAATAGTGATTTAGGCAGTGCAAATGTTTCCAGATTGGCCTAATAAACCATAGATTTTGTATCGTTATCGTCGTATGACCATAGGGATGTTTTAGGGATGTTTTGGGGACATTGGGTAAGTGAATCGTATGAGTATTTGGACAAGAATCAGTTCTGGTCGTAATAGGTTTTTGCTGTCATCGCTCTGTTCGCCTAGCGAGCAAGCCAGCGAAGGTTCTCTACAGACTCGCCTAGCGAGCAAGCCAGCGAAGGTTTGCTACAGACTCAGCGAGCAAGCCAGCGAACGTAGTAGAGTTCGCGAAATTTGATCGTTTTGCAGCGATGCCTTGATGTGTAATTCTGGGATTTCTGGGATGGATTACCCCGAGTATGACATTGGGTTTTGGGTGATGTGTACATGATGTTACGATAGTTTTCTATGATGTATCGATTGAGTTAATATGATGAAATTACCATGATTTGATGAACTATGTGATAACATGAGATATGATGATTTTATGTGATGATGATGAGTATGACGAATGATGATGCACCATATGTTGTATTGTGAGGATTATTATTGTGACGTGTGCATCATGCATTCATGTGCATCCGGACTTCAGTTCAGGACCTCGATTGCTTTGGCTTTAATCCCACTGTGTGGATGTGAAGTATTTATATGTGCTCTGATTCCATTGATGGGGATCTATAGAGGGTTGATGGCCCAGTGTCCATCGTACTGTGATGATTGGTACCACATGCATTGGGTTGTGTTGCATTACATTTATGAGTCTTTTGTATAAATTAGGACGTTGTGGTCTTTGAGGCATATTTGAGGATATGAATGTGTTGAATATGATTATGATGTCGTTTATGCATTAATTGTTATACATTGATTATTATGAATTGTTTTACTCACCTTGCCTGTTTGAATGTTACCTCTACATGGGTAACATGCAGATGATCCAGTTTAGCCGTGGACGCCGGCGAGGAGTTAGTTTTGAATTTTTTAAGTGTTTTAGTCTTTTGGTCAGCTTAGAGGGTCTTGCTCTAATATGTAACATCAGGTTGGGTTCCTTGAGTTGATTTTATACTGTTGACGTTATTTTGATTAATTTCCCTTTTTGAGGAAAACTTTGAATTATGTTTTGAGTTCTGCTGTTTATGATGTTTTGATGTACTTTGGGAAAAACCCGTAGTTACGGAGTATGGACCTATTTTGATGATTTTAGAAATCTACGCCCTTTGAGTGGCTTTTTAATGAGATTTATTTATTCACTTTGATTTCTGTGTTATTTTGCCTTGATATTTTAGGGGTAGAAAAAGGGTGTTACATTAGTGGTATCAGAGCAGGTTGGTCCGTTCGGCCAAGTGTTTATGTTGTTAATCCCCTGTCAGTTGATAGTGTGAGAACGCTATTGATGAGTTGTTTCCTTCTAACCTTGTTGGTGGTTGTAGATGGCAGGAAGGAATGATCGTGCTATTGTTGATGCGCTGGAATCACTTGCCCAAGTGATGACTCAGAATGGTGGACCTCCAGATGAGTTCCATGCTTTGGGAAAGTTTTAGAGGAACAATCTGCCGACTTTTGTGGGTACTCATGATCCTGATGGTGCGCAAAAGTGGCTGAAAGTGATTGAGAAGATTTTCCGAGTTATGGCGTGCACTGATGCGCAACAGGTACAGTTTGGTATGCATATACTGGCAGAAGAGGCTGAGGACTGGTGTGATAACACTCGCCAGAGATTAGGAGATGCAGGCATTGCAATAACTTGGACTGTGTTTAAAGAAGAGTTTCCGAGAAAGTATTTTCCTGAAGATGTTCGGGGGAAGAAAGAGGTGGAGTTCCTTGAGCTGAAACAAGGTAATATGACAGTGGCTGAGTATGCGGCAAAGTTTGAGTCTTTAGTCAAGTTTTGTCCGCATTACAACCATGCTGACACAGAGATGTTGAAGTGTCTCAAGTTTGAGAATGGTTTGAAACCAGAGATTAAGCAGGGAATTGGGTATCAGCAGATTCGTCGGTTTTCGGAACTAGTGAACAAGAGCAGAATTTATGATGAAGATAGCCGAGCTCGATCTACTCACTACAAGCAGCTGAATGAGAAGAAAGAGAAAGGTCAGTTCAGGGGAAAACCGTATGTGACTTCTGGTGATAAAGGAAAGCAGAAGGATTCTGATGGGAAGAAGCCAAGTGGGGAAGCGGCTATCGCTCCAGGGAAGTGTTATAAGTGTGGCGAGCAAGGCCACCGTGCTGATAATTATAAAGCGCTGAGGTGTCATCATTGTGGCAAGAGGGGTCATAAGGCCAATGATTGCAGAAGCGAAGCTCCGACTTGCTTCAACTGTGGAGAGAAGGGGCATATCAGTACCCAATGTCAGCAGCCGAAGAAGGCTGCTACTGTTGCTCAGACAAGTGGCAGAGTGTTTGCTTTGAGCGGTGTAGAAGAAGCCAAGACAAATAACTTAATTAGAGGTACGTGTTTTATTAATGCTGTTGAATTGATTGCTATAGTTAATATTGGTGCTACTCATTCGTTTATTTCTCTTGAATGTGCTAAGATGTTGAATTTGAATTTGTCTACTATGAGTGGGAGTATGGTTATTGATACCCCGACTAATGGTTCTGTGACTACTGCTTTAGTCTGTTTGAGCTGCCCTTTGATTATTTATGATAGGAACTTTGTAATGGACTTGGTCTGTCTACCTTTGAATCAAATTGATGTTATCCTTGGGATGAACTGGTTGGAGTGCAACTATGTTCACATTGATTGTTATAGTAAGACTGTGAGATTCCCTGAGTTTGGTGATGGTGGAGAATTGATGTTTGTATCCGCTAAGCAAGTGGAAGGACTCTTAGACAATGAGGCTAAGATGTTTTCTTTGTTTGCTTCGCTTCAAGTGGATTGTGAAGCAGTGGGCGTGGAGCTACCAGTTGTTCGGGAATTTCCTGAGGTGTTTCCAGACGACATGAATGACCTACCTCCTGAGCGTGAGGTAGAGTTTACTATTGAGGTGATATCGGGCACTAGTCCTGTATCGATGGCTCCTTATCGGATGTTTGCATCTGAGTTAGGGGAATTGAAGAAATAGTTGGAAGATTTTCTTGAGAAGAAGTTTGTTCGACCGAGTGTTTCTTCGTGGGGTGCTCCTGTGTTGTTGGTGAAGAAGAAAGATGGTAGTATGAGATTGCGCATGGATTATCGGCAATTGAATAAAGTGACGATTAAGAATAAATATCCACTTCTGAGGATTGATGATTTAATGGATCAATTGGTGGGTGCTTGTGTGTTTAGCAAGATTGATTTGAGGTCTAGTTATCATCAGATTCGTGTTAAGCCGGATGATATTCTGAAGACAGCTTTCAGGACGAGATATGGGCATTATGAGTATACTGTGATGCCGTTTGGAGTCTCGAATGCACCTGGCATATTCATGGAGTATATGAATAGGATTTTCCATCCTTATTTGGATCAGTTTGTAGTGGTGTTTATTGATGATATTTTGATATATTCTAAGTCTGAAGAAGAGCGTGCGTAACATCTAAGAGTTGTATTGCAGGTTTTGAAAGACAAGAAGCTTTATGCCAAGTTGTCTAAGTGTGAGTTTTGGTTGAAGGAAGTGAGTTTCCTTGGCCATGTGATTTCTAGTGGAGGGATTATTGTTGATCCGTTGAAGATTGATGTTGTGTTGCAGTGGGAGGCTCCAAAGTCTGCTACTGAGATTCGAAGTTTCCTTGGGTTGGCTGGTTATTATCGCAGGTTTATAGAAGGCTTTTCTAAGCTGGCTTTCCCATTGACTCAGTTGACTCAACAAGGTCAAGCTTATGTGTGGGATGTTGCTTGTGAGAAGAGTTTTATAGAACTCAAGAAGAAGTTGACGACTACTCCAGTGTTGATTTTGCAAAATCCTAGTGAGTCCTTTGTGGTGTATTGTGATGCATCGAAGATGGGCCTTGGAGGCGTATTGATGCAGAACGGTCAGGTTGTTGCTTACGCTTCCAGGCAACTGAAGGTTCATGAAAGAAATTATCCTACGCATGATTTAGAGTTGGCCGTTGTGGTGTTTGTGTTGAAGATTTGGAGACATTATCAATTTAGGTCCAGATTCGAAGTGTTCAGTGATCACAAGAGTCTGAAGTATTTGTTTGATCAGAAAGAGTTGTACATGAGGCAGCAAAGATGGCTTGAACTTCTGAAGGATTATGATTTTGAATCGAGTTACCATCCGAGTAAGGCTAATGTTGTGGCTAATGCGTTGAGTAGGAAGTCCTTGCATATGTCGATGCTTGTGGTTCGAGAGTTGTAACTGTTTGAGCAATTCAGAGATATAAGTTTGATTTGTGAAGAGACTCCTAACAGTGTGAAATTGGGTATGTTGAAGCTGACTAGTAGTATTCTCCAAGAGATCAGAGACGATCAAAAATTTGATTTGAGTTTGGTGGATCGTCTCGCGTTAATTAATCAAGGTAACGGAGGTGATTTTCGGATCGATGAGAATGATGTGATGAGGTTCCGAGATAGAGTATGTGTTCCCGATGTGCTAGAAATCAGGAAGAGCATTCTTGAAGAAGGTCATAGAAACGGGTTGAGTATTCATCCTGGTGCCACAAAGATGTATCAAGACTTGAAGAAGTTGTTTTGGTGGCCTAGTATAAAGAAGGAAATTGATGAATTTGTGTATGCTTGTTTGACTTGTCAGAAGTCGATGATTGAACATCAGAGACCGTCGGGTCTGATACAACCGTTGAGTATTCCAGAATGGAAATGGGATAGCATTTCTATGGATTTTGTGACAAGTTTGCCGAAGACGTTGAAAGGATATGATTCGATTTGGGTAATTGTTGATATATTGACTAAATCAGCTCATTTTGTACCGGTGAGAGTCAATTATTTGTTGCAGAAGCTTGTTGAATTATATATTGAGAAGATTGTGAAGTTGCATGGTGTTTCGTCGAGTATTGAGTCTGATAGAGATCCGAGATTTACATCGAGGTTTTGGGAGAGTTTGCAGGCAGATTTGGGTACTAAGTTGAGGTTGAGTTCTGCCTATCATCCGCAGACGAATGGACAGACAGAAAGAGCTATCCAGTCTTTAGAGGATTTGTTGAGAGCTTGTGTTTTGGATCAAGGTGGATCATGGGATCGTTATTTGTCGTTGGTTGAGTTTACCTACAATAACAGTTACCATTCTAGTATCGGAATGACACTGTATGAGGCTTTGTATGGTAGGAGGTGTAGGACTCCGTTGTGTTGGTATGAATCAGGAGAGAGTGATGTGCTCGGACCTGAAATCGTGCAAGAGACGACTGAAAAGATCAAGATGATCCGTGAAAAGATGAAAGCATCGCAGAATCGTCAGAAGAGTTACCATGATAAGAGGAGGAAAGCACTTGAATTCCAAGAGGGAGATCATGTGTTTCTGAAAGTTATGCCGGTAACTGGTGTTGGTCGAGCTTTGAAGTCTCGAAAGCTCACATCATGTTTTGTTGGTCCGTATCAGATTTCGCAGAAAGTGGGGGAAGTAGCCTATCAGATTGCTTTACCGCCGTCGCTCGCGAATTTGCATGATGTGTTTCATGTGTCTCAGTTGAGGAAGTACATTCCAGATCTGTCGCATGTGATTCAGATGGATGATGTACAAGTGCGAGATGATTTTACTATTGAGGTGTTGCCTGTTCGGATTGACGAACGAGAAGTAAATCAGCTGCGAGGTAAGGAGATTGCCTTAGTGAAGGTATTGTGGGGAGGACCAGCTGGAGAAAGTTGGACTTGGGAACGTGAAGATCAGATGAAGGAGTCGAATCCGACTCTGTTTTCTGCAGGTAATTTTCGAGGACGAAAATTCTTTTAAGTGGGGGAGAGTTGTAACACCCTAAATTTAATCGGAATATGTTAATTAATTATTTAATTGAGAATATTCATATTTCGGTGAATTTCCGGTGGTTTTGTGAATATTGGAAAAATGTGCATTTTCGGGTATTTATTTGATTAATAGCATATAATATTAATTTATTAGTATTATTATTAATTAAATGGAATATAAGTGAAATAAGGGCAATTTGGGCATTTGAGGGAGTTAGTAAGGGTAATGAGGGAAAAAAAACCAATTTGTGAGGCCCAATACTAGGTTGGAAAAAATTGAGTTCTGAAAGGGAATTTGAATTCATTTTGTGTTAACCGTAAAAGTTTAGTGGCCATAGCTCTAAAGGAAAGGTTGGAGGCAGAAAATCCCAAAGTTAGTCGTGAAAGCTGCGAATCGAATAAGGTATGGGGAGTATCACTGTTCATGATTTTCTATGTATGCCTTTAGATGTGTTTATGGTTGGTTTATGATTTAAGGTATTTTGGGTCGGCTGTGGGAAAATAAGGAATTTAATGATACGGCTTTGAGGTTAGGGGTAATGGTATGTAACACTGAATATTGATATGAGAAAGGGAAACCTTAGGCCTTCGTGGCCAAATCCTTAGATCGTTATATGTTCGACCCTGTAGGAATAGGAATGTTCAGATGTGAGTAACTTTGATGCACTCAGAGCAATTGCAGGAAAATAGTGATTTAGGCAGTGCAAATGTTACCATATTGGCCTAATAAACCATAGATTTTGTATCGTTATCGCCCTATGATCATAGGGATGTTTTAGGGATGTTTTGGGGGCATTGGGTAAGTGAGTCGTATGAGTATTTGGACAAGAATCAGTTATGGTTGTAACAGGTTTTTGCTGTCATCGCTCTGTTCGCCTAGCGAGCAAGCCAACGAAGGTTCGCTACAGACTCGCCTAGCGAGCAAGCCAGCGAAGGTTCTCTACAGACTCAGCGAGCAAGCCATCTAAGGTTCGCTACAACTCGCCTAGCGAGCAAGCCAGCGAACGTAGTAGAGTTCGCGAAATTTGATCGTTTTGCAGTGATGCCTTGATGTGTAATTCTGGGATTTCTAGGATGGATTACCCCGAGTATGACAATGGGTTTTGGGTGATGTGTACATGATGTTATGATAGTTTTCTATGATGTATCGATTGAGTTAATATGATGAAATTACCATGATTTGATGAACTATGTGATAACATGAGATATGATGATTTTATGTGATGATGATGAGTATGATGAATGATGATGCACCATATGTTGTATTGTGAGGATTATTATTGTGACGTGTGTATCATGCATTCATGTGCATCCGGACTTCGGTTCAGGACCTGATTGCTTTGGCTTCAATCCCACTGTCTGGATGTGAAGTGCTCCGATTCCATTGATGGGGATCTATGGAGGGTTGATGGCCCAGTGTCCATCGCGTTGTGATGATTGGTACCACATGCATTGGGTTGTGTTGCATTGCATTTATGAGTCTTTTGTATAAATTAGGACGTTGTGGCCTTTGAGGCATATTTGAGGATATGAATGTGTTGAATATGATTATGATTCTGTTTATGCATTAATTGTTATACATTGATTATTATGAATTGTTTTACTCACCCTGCCTGTTTGAATGTTACCTCTACATGGGTAACGTACAGATGATCCAGTTTAGCCGTGGACGCCGGCGAGGAGTTAGTTTTGAAGTTTTTGAGTGTTTTAGTCTTTTGGTCAGCTTAGAGGGTCTTGCTCTGATATGTAACATCGGGTTGGGTTCCTTGAGTTGATTTTATATTGTTGACGTTATTTTGATTAATTTCCCTTTTTGAGGAAAACTTTGAATTATGTTTTTAGTTCCGCTGTTTATGATGTTTTGATGTACTTTGGGAAAAACCCATAGTTACGGAGTATGGACCTATTTTGATGATTTTGAGAAATGTACGCCATATGAGTGGATTTTTAATGAGATTTATTTATTCACTCTGATTTCTGTGTTATTTTGCCTTGATATTTTTGGGGTAGAAAAAGGGTGTTACATTCTCCATTGTCGTCCTATTATTCTCGGAACTAGAATCGGGGGGGAATTTCCCTGCTGCATATATACATGTTTGCATTTTGCATCCTGCATTTTCATTTGCATCGCAGGTGTTCTCGATCGTTTATGTTCCTAACTTTGCTTGGTTTTCTTCAGTCCAGGATTGAAGAAGTTGAGGAGTTCAATTTCTACAGGTATCCAACTCGAGGGAATCAGCGAAAGGTGATGGATCAGGTTCAAGACAAATTGCAGGAAGTCAGGGCTCGCATGGCCTAATTCATGGAGCTTATGCAGACTGTTGCTAGTGGGCAGGAATAGTTGAGGACTTTGGTCCAGCCGTTGATAGCACGGGTTGATGAAGACGGTGTTTTGCATGGAGGGGCTGGTGTTATTCCTCCACAGATCCGAGGATCTATTCCTCAGGGTATTCCTACTGTTGTCATACCTCCGAGCGGAGGAGCTGCGAATGAGAATGGTAATATGGTTGGTAATGGAAGTGTGTGCGCTGTATACGAGGCTGCTGGCCCTCATTGGGAAGATAACCAGGATGATGTGTTTTCCATGAGAGATATGGAGGGTGTTTTACCAACTAAAGCTGACCGAAGGTTTAAACTGGTCGAGGAGAAAATGAAATCGTTTGAGAATCAGAACTCTTTGGGCCTTGATATGTCTGATCTTGGTTTAGTTCCGGGAGTCATGATTCCTCCCAAATTCAAGGTGCCCGATTTTGATAAATATAAAGGGACAACTTGCCCAAGAGTGCATATTCGGATGTATTTCAGGAAGATGTCCGCTTACTCCAACGATGAAAAGCTGCTAATGCATTTTTTTCAGGACAACCTGGTAGGGGCGTCTTTTGAATGGTATATGGGGCTCGAGAGAACTCATATCCGCAGCTGGAGAGAATTGGCCGAAGCTTTTGAGCGTCACTATCAATATAATAGTGATCTGGCACCAAACAGGGTACAATTGCAGAGTTTGTCGCAAAAACGTACTGAGAGCTTCAAGGAATACGCCCAGAGGTGGCGGGATTTAGCTGCAAGAGTGCAACCCCCTATGGTTGAAAGGGATTTGATCGACCTGTTCATGGCCTCACTACCTGGTGTGTACTTTGAGAAGTTGATAGGCTGCATGTCTGTAGGGTTTTCGGATCTGGTGATTGCTGGTGAGAGAGTTGAAAGTGGAATCAAGTCTGGTAAGATTCTGAATGATGATGGATCCTCTTTGGGAGGAACAAAAAAGCCGTATTCAGCGAACCCTAAGAAAAGGGAGGGGGATGCAAACACTATTTCTCATAAGGGTAAAGGTAGAGCTCAGTCCTGTTATCATCAACAAGTTGCTACAATGAATATTCCGGCCGTAGCTCCCAACAAGTCAACGCTTCGTGACCTTATGCTGCTAGACGCAGAATGCCTGATAGACAGTTTTCAAATCCTCTTATGCCGTATTCTCAATTGTTGCAACATCTGCTGCAGTTAAAATTGGTTCAGAAGAGAACTCTGGCACCTCTCACTGGTACGCCACCTCCTGGCTACGACGCGAATGCTCATTGTGATTTTCACTCAGGCGCCCCATGCCACAATATTGACCATTGCAAAGCCTTCAAGCACAAAGTCCAGGATCTGCTTAATTCCAAGGCCATTAACTTCACCAATGATGGACCGAGTGTGACTCAAAACCCGATGCCGAATCATGGGGTGGCAGGAGCCAATGCCATTATCGAGGGGGAAAAGCTGAATCTGGTAACGAATGTTAGGGATTTGAAGACTCCGCTAGGGTTTGTGAAGGCTAGCTTGTTGAAAAAGGGAGTGTTTCCAGGATGTTCTTTTGACTGCTCAGAGTGTGAAGTGCAGCCTGAGGGTTGCGATCTTTTGAGAAAGGGTATTCAAAGAATGATGGATGAGGGCTGTTTGCAATTTGATAGAGTTGTGAAAGAAGATGTTGAGAATAGAGTGAATAATGATGGCGAGGTTGCTACGATCTCCGTTCCATACCAGATAATCAATATTTCAGCGCCTGCTAGGCCAGCTCCGATTATCATTACTGTATCTGGACCTGTGCCATACGAGAGCACTAGAGCTATCCCATGGAATTATGGGGGAGAGGTGTTATGTAATGGGCAAAGGCAGGAATGGACCGCGTCTACAGATGGAAGTACGTCGGTTGAAAATATAATTGGGGCCGGAGGTATCACCAGAAGTGGTAGGGTCTTTTCTCCACCAGAGGTTAATGCTGATATGAATGACAAAGGTAGACGTAAGGCCGTGATTGAAGAGAATGTCTAACCCCAGGTCGGTGCGGATGATTTCTCAAAGGATACAGAGGAATTAATGAGACTTATTTGAAAAAGTGATTACAGGATTGTGGATCACTTAAATCAGACTCCTTCGAAGATTTCTATCATATCGCTATTGTTGTGTTCGGAGGCACACCGCAATGCATTATTGAAGATCTTGAATGCAGCATACGTACCCCAGGAGATTTCTGTTAATCAGTTGGAAGGGGTAGTAGCTCGTGTGAACGCCGGTAATGGTCTCGGTTTTCCTGATTTGGATCTGACTCCTGCCCGGAGGAATCATAACCTTGCTTTGCATATATCATTAGAATATAGAGGTTCTCTAATGTCGCATGTCCTGGTTGATACAGGATCATCCCTCAATGTGCTCCCAAAGAAGGCATTGATGAAGTTGGACACTCGAGGTTTGATATTCACGCCAAGTGATTTGGTCGTAAGGGCTTTCGATGGATCTAAGAGATCAGTGTTTGGGGAGATCACGTTGCCTATTCAGATAGGACCTGAGATCTTTGATGCAATTTTCTATATTATGGATATCCAACCAGCATACAGTTGTTTGCTCGGTCGACCTTGGATACATGCTGCAGGGGCAGTCACCTCAATGTTGCATCAAAAGTTAAAGTATATGGTGGAAGGGAAGATAGTCACGGTATGCGGTGAAGAGGATATTATGGTTAGCCATTTGTCATCTTTCAAGTACGTGGAAGTGGATGGGGAGATCCATAAAACACTCGGCCAGACGTTTGAAATAGTTCAGATTCAGAGGAAGTCTCCTGTAGAAGCGAGAGGCCCAGAGGTTTCGATGTCATCGCTCAAGGAAGCTCGTGCTATCGTAGAATCTGGTTCATCGCAAAAGTGGGGCCAAGTTCTTGATGTTCCTGTCAAGCAGGACAAGTTCGACTTGGGATACAAACCCTCCAACTCGTCTCAGAGCACTCCGAGGTACAGGGGACTTGTGTAGTTCACCAGCAGTGGTGTGATATTTGACAGGATTAATGTCGTTGGAGATGACGAAGGTGACAGTGACTGCGATATGGATGCTTGGATTCGTCCATGTACTCCTGGCCAGAAGCTGTGTAAATAGAATACCGAAGAAGTCATTCATGTTACTACTGCAGAATAATGTTCATTGTTTTGATTATATTCAGTCCTACGTTCTGCCCAAGGCGTAGTGACCCATTTGTGGGGCCCTCTTGTTATTCGCACTTTATGATTAAATAAAGGACGTTTTCGCATTCAAATATTGTGATCCTTGTTTTTCTTGTTTTGTTTTGAATTTATATTAAACAGAAAAATGGCAATGTGTTTTGTTTGTTGCATCGCATAATAAACATAAACATCCTTATGCAGGTCTTTTCTATCAGATGCCATCGATTCGGGTTCGGCTATGACTTCGTATGAATTTAATAATCCCATTTATCAAGCTGAAGAAGAGAATGACGAAGACTGTGAACTACCCGAAGAGTTAGTCAGACTTCTCAAGCAGGAGGAAAGGGTCATTGTACCTCATCAGGAGGATATTGAGATTATTAATCTGAGCGCCGAGGATGATAACAAAGAGGTTAAAGTAGGGGCTGCATTGGAAGATAGTGTCAAGAGAAGATTGGTTGAAATGCTCAGTGAGTATAAAGATATTTTCGCTTGGTCTTACCAAGACATGCCTGGGCTGGATACAGATATTGTGGTACACCAGTTACCTCTCAAAGAAGAATGTTCGTCGGTCAAGCAGAAGTTGAAACGGACAAGGCCTGACATGGCAGCCAAGATCAAAGAAGAAGTTCAGAAGCAGTTGAATGATGGGTTTCTTGCTATCACAAATTACCCTTCATGGGTCGCTAATATTGTTCCTGTTCCTAAGAAAGATGGAAAGGTCAGGATGTGTGTTGATTATTGAGATCTGAATAAAGCGAGCCCAAAAGACAATTTCCTGCTCCCCCATATCAATGTTTTGGTTGATAACACCGCTCAGTATTATGTGTTTTCGTTCACGGATGGCTTTTCTGGGTATAACCAAATCAAGATGGTCCCAGAGGACATGGAGAAAACTACTTTTATCACACCATGGGGGACTTTTTTCTACAAGGTGATTCCCTTTGGATTGAAAAATGCAGGGGCAACTTACCAGCGGGCGATGGTCACTTTGTTTCATGATATGATTCATCATGAGGTTGAAGTTTATGTTGATGACATGATTGCAAAGTCACAGGCAGAGGAGGGACATTTGGTCGATCTTCTGAAATTGTTTGAAAGGCTGAGGAAGTTCAAGCTGAGGCTGAATCCTAAAAAGTGCACCTTCGGGGTGAGATCTGGAAAGTTATTGGGTTTCATTGTCAGTGAAAAGGGTATTGAGGTGGATCCTGCGAAAATAAAAGCTATACAAGATATGCCTGAGCCGAGAACAGAAAAAGAGGTTTATGGTTTCCTGGGGAGATTAAACTACATTTCAAGGTTTATATCTCATCTTACAGCCACTGTCGCACCTCGAAAAATTCATTTCGAAAATACGACCCTCGCGCGAAAGGCGCGGAAATTGCGGTTCGACAGAGTCGCCACCGAACTTTATTTATCCCGAATAAACGGGAGAGGAAAATATCGAGAAAACCTCTTAAAAATGAAAGGATAGGAACAGGGTTGTCGCAACCAAGTTCCGGGTTCGGGAGTCGGTTACGTGAGGGGAAGGTATTAGCACCTCTCACGTCCGTCGTACTCGACGGGAACCTCTTAAGGTAATTGTGGGGAGTGTTGTCTAGGTTTACTTGTTTTCTTCTTGTTGATAAAGGTGAATTGGTAGGTTAAGAAGGTTAAAGACGCAAAGGAGAGATGGGTGATTAGAGGATAGGGTGCTCGCCAAGGATTGGGGCCCTTGTGCCTACGTATGCTCATTCAGACGAGAATGAGAAATCAGAGCTTCGTAGTTTGACTACGGGAAAGGATTGGGTGGAAACGGAAGATGGATAGAAGTGTGCTCGCCAAGATTATCGCAATCTTGTGCCTACGTATCTTATATTCAAGAATGAATAAAGAATCAGAGCGTCCGTAGTTCGTGGTAATAACCACGAAAAGATGAGGTTAAATAGATTTGAAGTTTGAGAAAGAGACGAAAGAGTGACTAACAAGCAACCCAAGAGCGCGCCTCAAGAGCTTGTCACTCAAGAATTCAAAGAATGCGAGATTCCAAGAACTCAGTTCTTTCGGGAATTGACTGAATAAGTTGGAGATAAAGAGTTGGATGTTTTGAAAACGAAAGAACGAACTAATAACAACTCAAGGGCACGCCTCGAGAGTTACTCATTCAAATATTCAAAGAATGCTTGATTCTGAGAATATCCCTCTTTCGTAAGTTTAAAAAAATGTTTGTGAAAGGATCGAATCGAAGAATGGCATGCGAGGCCAAAGGAAGTTGGTTTGGAAGTAGTTCGACGACGTGTCGAGGATTTGATTGAAAATGTGACCGACTTGACGACGTGTCAAGGGTTAGGATTGTGAGAAACGATATTAGTCCCTGAGGGTGCTCCTAATATCGAAACCACGAGGAATTGTGAATGAAATGGGTTGCGAATGCGGACGAGCATTCGACTCAGAAGAATGTTTAAAAAAAAGTTGAATTTGAAAAAATCGAAAGGGTGAGTGGATAACAACTCAAAGGCGTGCTTCGATAATTATTCACTCGAAAACACAAGGAATGCTAGATTCCAAGTGCCTCTTTCTTTCGGGGTTTTAATCGAGAAAAGATATTGAGAAAGCGTTTGAGAAAATCAAAAGATTGAATGAACAACAACTCAAGAGCGAGTCTCGAGAGTTGCTCATTTGAAGATCCAAGAAATGCTAGATTTCAAGAATCTCCCTCTTTTGGAGTTTTTTCGAGAAAATGTTTAAAAGATAATTTGAAGTGCAAGTGAAATAGTCTCGACTAAAATTATCATCTATCAATAATTTGACCGATAATAATTATTAAAGTCATCATTGACTAAAATAAGCAAGAAATCGATAAAAATAAAAAAAAGAAAGAAGTTAAAAAGAAAACGGTCTCGGGTTTGTCGTTACTCGTCAATAACTTGACAAAGTTATAACTTGGGGTATCGTCATCGACCAAAAAGTTGAAATAATAAATTAATAGTGATAATTTAAGAAATCAGAGAAAAAACAAATCCTCACATTAAAATAAATTTTCCTTTTTCAATATTAACAGAAAACTCTAAACAAATAAAAGCTAAAAGGGGAAGGGGGTATATTAAACTAAAGGAGGTAGAATCATATGGGCTTCAAAAGAAGCCCATCATCCATACCAATATTAGCTGCAACCGAGATAGGGGATTGTGTTAATCAAAACTAAAAAAAAACATGGAGAAGGGTAAGTGAATTGAAGTGGAAAGAACTGATAACCCATTAGATGGGCCTAAAGCCCAAATCATCCATCAAACGCATGACATCAACGGCGGAGAAGAGAACAAAAAAACGACGACTGCTTCAATGAACATGGACACGACGCTCATCCGTCCAATCTTACTCGAAATCTGGTTTTTCCTTTAATCTTCAGACTTCTGGTTCTCGAGTGAATGAGGTTTGCTTTCATTTCCTTTCTCCATCTCTTACTATCGCGACAAGGTCTTGACCCAGGTTTTATTTACGATCTTCCTCGCTTATCTCTCTGATCTATTCCATTTGTAGGCTTATCTGTACTTGGTTGTAGATTGAAAATTGGGGAAATAGGTCGGGAGAGGGTTTGTGTGTTTGAAAAAAAATGAAGAAGAACAAGGTTCAGTTGAAGGATTTGGGGCTTTCGGTTCAAATATCCAAATGGGTTTTCTGCTTATGGGATTCTGAAGGAAATATATGGATATTATAAAGAAAAGAAAATGAGTTGGGGTATTTTCGAGGAAGAAGATGGTTTTGGTTAACAAAATAGGTGTTTTGCAATGGGGTCGGAGGCGATTCAAAGGCGAGGAAGTGTGTGCGTTTCAAGCTCAAGAAGAAGAAGGCTAGTGAATTTTAATGAGCGAAAAGGTTTTGGATTTGAGAGGATTGAAAGAGAGAAGGAGGTTTTATTTATGAAGGGGATTCGAGTGAGGTAGAATCATTCTGTTAAGGTTTGGAGTCTGTTTTTATTGGACCTTGTTTGAAGTTTGAGGAGATGGAAGATTGATCGTTGGATTTTTTTTTGTGTTGAAGAAAATGAAGGTGAGGTCCGGTTTTGATATGGTGGTTATTGTTGTTGTTTTATGAGGAAGTTTTGAAGGAGAGTATAGGAAAGAGTGAGGTTCTGTAGAGAGTTTTATTGTTGAAATTATTGAAGGAATATTGGAAGGTTGGAGAGATGTTGAGAGGTGATTTGAGGTGTAGAAAGTTATAAGAGATTGAAAGAAAAAATTAGGTTGATGTAGAAATATCGATTTGGAGCAATTCTCGTGTCCTTTCTTTGGTTCCCAAAACTTCCATTTTAGAGAGGGAGGTGATGGCTATATAGGAGATTATGAATGATCTCAAAGGAATTCCGCTGCCGTTTTGGTCGTACCCGTTGGGGTCGTTTCACTACAAAACGGTTTTAAAACCTTGTGAAATATCCATGTACAGGTTGGGTCTGTTGCAATTTGTTGGAGTGTGGCTGGTGTGTGTGGGTAATTTGCATCGTGCGAACGTCGTTGGTGTTGTACCATTTATGTAGGATCCTCTCTTTTGTCTGTTTCTGAATGGTATATGATGTAGGCTAGCAATTTGCATTGTTCAATTTGAGACGTGTTTGCAAGGTTGCCGTGACATTTGAAATTGGTTTTGCTTGTTTTGGTTCTGCTTTATGCACAGACAAAAGTTACTGCTGCTGTGAGATAAAATTGTTGTCATTTGCAGATTTTGCAGGGGGTGGGTTTATACCTAGTTGGAGCGTGGTTTGAGGCACGCTGGGGACAGAATTTGTTTTGTAGCATGTTGTTTTGCAGGTATGTCCAAGAGCTTACTACGTACAGTTTCGAAGAGGTGGAATTAACAACCTTTTGCAGCACATACCAAACGAATTATTCTATCATTTTTGGTCATAATTTAATAAGGATAAGTCTCCTTTTTAAATGGCATGCTACTGCAAGTGGGTGAATTGGTTTTGATGCGTGAATTGATTGCTGAGAAAAAATCTGTGGTATTGCAGGTGGTGCAACGCGTTGTCCTAGGTGCCATTTGTGGTTATGCTTTGCAGGATGGCTTGTGGGGTATGGAAGGCACATGGGATTATTGAAAAAGTTGTGGTATCACCGTCCTTTGCGTGGGGCCATCATGGAGGATTTGCCAAGAACTTGTATTTGAGTAATATGGGCTCATCTAGATGGGTTTTTAATGAAACCTCATGAATTGCCAACCAATGCTGATGTAATATTGATAAATTGACTTTGTAATGCATTTTTCTTAGCCATGACTTGGAGTGGCAATTTAGAAATAACACGACTCGTCCTGTTATCCATACAAACTATTTTGATATTTGTTTCAAGTGTAACTTTCATGATTTGTATTATAATGAATAAGGGCTTTGGGCTTTGTACAAACTTTTGAATCCTTAAGTCATGAGCTTTTATCATAAGACCATGTATACTTCTTGGATAATGGGTCTTGAAGCAATACTATTAATTACACCCCATTTTAAACTTGAATCATACTTGAAGGAAGATAACCCTTGAAAATGATTACAAAGTGACTAGTAAAATCAAAATACAAGTGTTTAGTTCAATGTCTCATGAGCCAATTTCCTCTCCTCTAAATTCTTATTTTGAAATGAAACTTCGAAATTAAACACGAATCCAATCTACAGTTCGAATGAATTAAAACTTGGTCCACCAACGAATCGATGCACTCTGACCTTTGATTTTGAAATAGACTCCCCCTTTTTGTACTCATGTAGAGATTTTTGTAATTGATACATATTTTCCAATTTTCCTTGTAGAATTACAAATGGCTTTTGAATGGGCCTTGAATGGTAAATGGACCTCAACTTGTATCAATATTTTTTGTTGCATCTCTTATGATTATATTCAAATTTCTCAACAATAGCTTATGAATAGACTTTCCTTATTTGAAACACATATCCCCAATTTTAAACACGCGTCATTTGGATCGATACTCCCCCCCAGAGTTGTGCCTGAAACAAATATTTGTCTGACCGACCAATTAAGCCATAATCATTAAAATTCAGTCCATACCATACACATGACTTCAATCTTTATCTGTCAGACTCAATTCAAGTTAACCTTATGATATTCAAGCAACACCAACACATTCTTTGATTTTTTCTGAATAATGCAAGCGAGTGAATATTCACAATGGAGGTTGTACAAAGGGTAGGACAAATTTGGGGTATGACAGCCACTTGTGAACCAATATTCAAATTGCTAAGAAAGGATCAAACGGTCAGGTGGAATGAAAATTTCCAGAAAGCATTCGAAAGAATAAAAGAATATTTGCAGGAACCTCCCATACTCATGCCTCCAGTTGCAGGGAGACCACTGATCATGTACCTCACGGTTCTTGAGAAATCAATGAGATGTGTACTCGGTCAACAAGACGAGTCAGGTAGAAAAGAGCATGCCATCTACTACCTGAGTAAGAAGTTCACTAATTGTGAGTCAAGATACTCGATGCTAGAAAAAACATGTTGTGCACTCGCTTGGGCTGCTAAGCGTTTGAGACAGCACATGTTAAACCACACAACCCTATTGATTTCGAAGATGGATCCGATCAAGTACGTCTTTAAAAAAAAAGCACTCTCCGGAAGGATTGCCCGATGGCAAATGGTTTTAACGGAGTATGATATTCAATATGTTTCCCAGAAAGCCATCAAGGGAAGCGTTCTATCAGAATATCTCGCGGAACAGCCGATTGAGGATTATCAGCCGATGAAGTTTGATTTTCCAGATGAAGACGTCATGTTTTTGAAAATGAAAGATTGTGATGAGCCTTTACCTAACGAGGGTCCTGAGAGGGAATCTCGGTGGAAACTGGTTTTCGACGGAGCGGTTAATTCATATGGCAATGGGGTCGGTGCTATCATTACCACTTCTCACGGTTCTCATATACCGTTCATTGCCCGATTGACTTTTGCCTGCACTAATAATGAAGCCGAGTACGAAGCTTGCATTATGGGTTTAGAAGAGGCCGTTGATATGAGGATCAAGCACATGGATGTGTACGGTGACTCTGCGTTAGTCGTTAACCAGATCAAAGGAGAGTGGGAAACTCGTCAGGCCAACTTGGTGCCTTACAGGGATTATGCAAGGAGATTGTTTCCATTCTTTGATAGAATCGAGTTCCATCATGTGCCAAGAGGCAAGAATCAAATGGCAAATGCCTTGGCCACACTAGCTTCGATGTACAAAGTGAATTTCTGGAATGAAACTCCGGCCATCACTGTTATGCGTCTTGACAGACCTGCTTTTATGTTTGCAATTGAGAAAGCATCAGATGGAAAGCCTTGGTATTTTGATATCAAGCATTTTCTTAAGACTCAGGAATACCCGTCTGGGGCATCCAACAAAGATAAGAGGACCTTGAGGAGGTTAGCCGGTAATTTTTATCTGAGCAAAGATGATGTGCTCTACAGGAGAAATTTTGACATGGTCTTGTTGCACTGTGTTGATGAACTTGAAGCAAACCTGTTGATGGAGGAAGTCCATGAGGGTTCTTTTGGTACTCATGCCAATGGACATGCAATGGCTAGAAAACTGTTGAGAGCTGTGTATTATTGGATGACAATGGAATCCGATTGCTTCAAATACGCCAGAAAATGCCGTAAATGCCAGATTTATGCGGATAAGGTGCATGTGCCACCGGCTCCTCTGAATGTGTTAACCTCTCCTTGGCCTTTTCTATGTGGGGAATCGATGTGATCGTAAAGATTGAGTTAACTGCTTCTAATGGATATCGCTTCATTCTGGTGGCGATTGATTACTTTGCAAAGTGGGTAGAAGTAGCGTCCTACGCTAATGTCACGAAACAGGTGGTAGCCCGATTCATAAAGAAGGACATCATTTGTCGTTATGGAATTCCTGAGAGAATCATTACCGATAATGGTTCAAATTTGAATAACAAAATAATGAAGGAACTGTGTCAAAGTTTCAAGATTGAGCATCACAATTCTTCTCCATATCGTCCGAAGATGAATGGCGCTGTTGAGGCAGCTAACAAGAATATCAAGAAGATTGTGCAGAAGATGGTAGTGACCTACAAGGACTGGCACGAGATCTTGCCCTTTGATCTTCACGGTTATCTTACTTCAGTGCGTACGTCAACCGGGGCAACTCCTTTCTCACTGGTGTATGGTACAGAAGCAGTCCTACCATTAGAAGTTGAGATTCCTTCTCTAAGGGTATTGTCGATGTAAAGCTTGACGAAGCTGAGTGGGTACGAACCAAGTTGAATCAATTGAGCTTGATTAACGAGAAGAGATTGGCAGCTATTGCTCATGGTTGGGTGTAACATAGTAGGATGAAGAAAGTCTTTGATCAGAAAGTGCATCCTTGGTGCTTCCAGACGGGTAATTTGGTGTTGAAAAGGATCCTTCCTCCTCAGACAGATCACAGGGGAAAATGACTCCTAACTATGAAAGTCCGTATGTGGTAAGAAAGGTTTTCTCTGGCGGAGCCTTATTACTATCTACCATGGATGACGAAGATTTTACGTCCCCTGTGAATGCAGACGCGGTTAAAAAATACTTTGCTTAAAAGAGACCCGCTGGACAGAAAAAGAAAAGTCCAGGAAAAAATGGGGCATCCCGGCGAACCATGAAAAGAGAAGGTTCGGGCAAAAATTAGGGACAAAAAAGGAAAGATGTACACCCGCAAAGTTGAAAACCTGAAAGGGAGACTTTGGCAAAAATGGGTATCCCGGTGGATTGAAAACCTGAAGGGGCGATCCAGGCAAAAGTTAGGGATTTGAAAGCAAACAACTGCGGTCTGCATTCGATCTGTGAGCTTGCGAGCCATTATCTCAAAGGAATGGAATCAATCCAGTCAGTCTTTTCAGAAGGCAAAACACGAAGCACATTGAAGACATACAGGTCATAGCCTAATCGACACATGGTGGTTGTCTGTTTCCACATTACCAATATTTGTATATATTCTTTTGCTTTTTCGCAATTGCCTCTTTTCAGGGATTGCATCCGAATTGTACTTTGCCTATTTATAGGCCTTTCATCAATAAAGTATTCACTTTAGTCAAAGAGCTTTCCTTTTCTTGTTTTGCTTTTACTGTTTTGTTTGCAAAAACGTCCGATATTTTGATAAACATTGCAGGTGAAAACAGGAGGCTTTACAGAGCGTAACGAAAGCAAATGACTTTGCTCGCGTGGTAAGTGTCATGAATGATAACTGAGGTAACCATTTCGCGTGTATGCTTTCTTTTTGTCTTATTGCAGGACGGAAGCTCACTCCAGCAGAGGTGTTCCTCCGCGACGTTGAAATTATAATACAAATTCGTTTCTCCCCTAGCAGAGATTTTGTCGTACCCACGAAGTCTCGTTATTAAATCAGGTATCGCCAGCGGAAGTGTGTAGTAATTCTCCAACAGAGGCAACATTTTCGGTGCCCTCTCCCCAATGGAGTTGACTTTCTGGTGTTTTCCCGGTAGTATCGATATTCAGGGTTTCTTCCTCTAGCAGAGTTCAGTACTGATTCCCTCGACAGAGTAAGTGTTAGAACAGAAGCGTGGGATTTCCCCAGTAGAGGGGAGCTCTCAGTAGAGGTATCTGTATCCTCTAGCAGGGTGGATTCTGATCCCGAGGAGAGTGGTTTCTTTCCCAAGCAGGGTGAAGGTTGTTGGGAATCCATTAGAGGCTGATTTCTAGGGTAGAGTGAAGTTAACCTCGGCGGTTGGTTATATTTCTCCTGCAGAGTCGGTTTCCTCAATAGAACGGATTTAATCTCAGCGAAGGGGCGTTGGCTCCCAGCCGAGTTTTCGGATTCCCCATAAGAGTGGTTTTCTGGGAAGCCGTCCAGGGCATTTTCCTCAGCCGAGTTTGAATCAGCAGGGTATTGTTGTTCTCTTCAGAACCGTGGTATCCAAGAAGGTGGTTTACAAGGAGGTCATTCAGGGCTTGTGGTTCCCCAGTATGAGTCTGATCGTACTTGGCACGCCCTATGTTTCTCCCCGACGGAGTTTGGTTTCCTCTCTTTAGCATTTATTTTGTTAGGGTGGTTCCTTTGCATTTGCATTGTGCATAGCATCCTCCCAAATGCATAGCATTTCCATTTCGTATGGAGCATTGCCCCATTTCAAACATATGCATCTGAGGCATAAGCCAGGATTGGTAAGACTGGTTATCTCCTCGGCGGAGATTGTTCGATTCAAGGGGTTTTTCGTGTTATCCGCGTCAGGACGGATCTTTGGGTTGGTTATTTTATCAGATTCTTCCCAGCTGAGTCGTTTGGTTAAGCGTCTTCTTCCCAACAGAGTTGTTTGGTTGAATGTTGTCGTTCTCCCCAGGCGGGTCGCTTGTGAGCGCCTTTTTCCTGGTCGAGCCTGTTGGTCGGATGTTATCTTTTCCCTAATAGAGTTGTTTGGTGGACTTTTGTTTCCTTGACAGAGGCGATTGTTTGAACCTCTCTTTGCAAGTCGTGGGTCGGTTGATTCTGTTGCCTACCTGTTTTGTGTGTGTTATTCTAACTTTTGGTTGGTAATCCCCAGCGTAGCCCATATTATTGTGCTTGGATTTCCAACTTTTGGTTGATAATCTTCGATTTTCTTTGCAGAGTCCTTTTCCCAACTTTTGGTTGGTAGTCTTTGTTTCGTTCCAACTCTTGGTTGGTGACCCATTGGCGTTTGGATGTTGTTCCCACTTTTGGTGGCTAATTCTTATTTTCTTCAGCAAGGTCGGGATTCCAACTTTTGGTTGGTATTCCCCAGCGTAGCCAAATCGTTGTGTTTGGTATTCCACAAATGAAAAAGGATGAACTGATGAGCAACTGATGAGAAACGATGAACGATGTACGTTAGGGATGATATGGTGTTTCATTTCTTAGCACTAAATGTTAGGGTTGAAACGATGTTTCATATCGTATCGTGTCGTTATTCAGTGCAAGTAATGGCTACTGAAGAGACAAGCTAGTTAGCTGTGATAAAATGAATGAAAGATACCATCATAATCAACAATCAGAACCGTGGTGATATATTATTTGTTTAATTAAATTTCATAAAGAAGCACCAGTATATTACAATTTAAAATATTTAAAACAAAATGAAAAATATGTCACAACGGTTCAGCTACACAACTTCGGTGGTATCAAATTTATTTAAAAAAATTAAAACAAAATGATAAATATGTCACAACATTTGTTTAAATAAAAAATAACTAAAAATACAAAGGTGCAACTAAATGTTAAAGAAATAAAACATTTGAGGATGCTGAGATTCGAACCCATGAAAGGGTGATTATATAACCACGGTCGTATCTTTCAACCTTGAGTATATCATATCAAAAATTTAATAAGTAAATAAAATAAAACGTTCGCGCATTAAGTAATAGATGTCATCACGGTCCTTCGTAGCACTGTTGTCGCAGTGAGAATCGAATATCAAGCTACTGTATTAACTTGAATCACAAATCTTTAAATGTTCACCACCGAACTTTAATTTATCCAAAGAAAAGGGAGAATATCGAATAAAACCCTAAGTGTGCAATGTAAAAACAATCATTAGGCATAGAACAATATCATTACTACCATTAGACATGGAACAACACCAATTATTAATTACAAAAAGCCTTTTCATATATTTTACAAAACGACATAACTCGACAGTATGAAACAACCGTCTATACGTCAAATAGTTAGAATTATGGTACTGAAAATATTTTTAAGAGAAAGTACGTAAAACCAGCTTTCTAATGATCCAAACCATGCATCTATCAGACATTCACAACCCGAGTTATGAATTTTCAAAATTTTAGAAATAAATATGTCCCAGTCTGCTCGCCCGACGAAACAAGGGCGAAACACCCTCCCATACATTTTCTAGGAGCAACTCCTTTTCACCCTCCTTTCGCCTCTACTCTCGCCCGGCGCTGCTGGGGCGAAGTTGCTTCGCCCGACGACCTAGGATGTTAGCCCGACGAAACTGTCGTAACAACAACTTCTCCGTTGCGATTCTGCATCAGTTCAGACCCCAAATTTCTTCCGATTCTAATACGAACTCAGTCCAAAATACACATAATTCTACAACCACATATACTACCGCTCATTTCCTATACCAATTAATAGCATTATCACATCAATATTTCACCAATTTCATCATAAATTCATCATGTTATTAAATTCATCACGAAACCTCAAACTACATACATACATCTAAAACCTATATCAATTACAATGATAAGAAATACTCCCCATACCTTAGATTTTCCTAGAAATTGATTCTTCCTCTTTGGTTTCTACAACAATTCCCTTGAGCCCTAGTCTTTCTTCTTTCTCTGTTGCTCTCAAAACATGGCCGTACAAATGAAACACTTTTCCCCTCTTTTCCTTGTTTAACCCTTAGACCCCTAATATGTTTTTCTCAACTTGCCATCACTAACCCTCATGAATATTACCCCTTTTCCCTTATTCTCACTACACCATATATTATCTATATTTTAATATTAAAATAATTCTAAATAATTAAAACTAATTATCTAAAATATAAATAATCCTCATATTCATCGTAATTCGTTCTACCCCACAACACAACATAAAAACATCATATTCTGCAAAACACCATATATTCACAAGGAATATTCACAAAAACTCATCATAATCAATTAAATAAATAATCTAATTATTTTGGGGTGTTACATGGTTCATGGTGGAACACACCTGGAAATTGTTGGATTATGATGCTTTATCAAAACTTATGATAACCCTTTCACGTCAAATTGTATATTCTCTTTCCTCTCATCACCATTTCTTTTCAAAAGGTGTAATGAGCTTCTTTCATTCTACAATCGTGAGGAGTTAGGACAACGAACCGTGGAAATTGTCTATCAAATAATTTATAATTTTGCAACATATATGTATGTAATATTCATCAACATATAAGTAGTATAACTGAGCAATGTATTTGATATGTAGTATATATGAGAAATTTTTTTTGATCACGTTTGATTTCCATGCATTTCTGTCATTTGCGTTTTTTCTGAGTTGTAGGTTAATACAGAGATGAACGTAGTTGTTCAAAATTTGATTTTTCTAAAAATACATAAGTGATTTTCATATTTTTCTTGTCTACATTGGTTGGTTTGATTTTCATTGTGTTCATCTAGGTTTGAGTTTTTCTACTTTATCTAGCTTGTCTCGTTTAATTGTAGGTAACAAGACTGGAAATCAAGAACGATTAAGGCTTGACAGAGTATCCCAAGTTGTCGGTAGCACACAACAATGATATAGCATAGCAGTAGATATCTTCAAAGCCACGTTTTTGGGCTGCTATCCGCTATCCGTGATAGCAGAAATAACAGTCGCTATTTATGGAGTCGTGACAGATGTTGGTGGAACTTAGAAGTGAAGATGAGACTGATGTGATTTGGGAGAAACAAAGACATGTGTTCAAGTTATCTCTTCTAATGGCTAGTTTTCTACAACTTCTATATAAGCTACTGAAGATTCAAACAGAAGTCTTCAACAAGGAATAAAGGGAAAATAGAGAAGAAAATTCAAGAAGGATATAAGCGTTCTACACTTCTATCTGGATGGAGGAAAACAAGATCAACAATAAGCAACAAAATCGAGTATGCAGAATTTCTGTTATATGTTGTAAATTGTAATAAGCCTTAAGATTTCTTGAACATTGAATATCTTAGAAGTCTTAAATTCTTAAGGTCTTAGTTATGATGATTACCCTGTATCTCTAATTTTGTATTAAGTACACCTTGTTCTATATTATACTAAACATGATTGTTTAGTAGTTTAGATAAAGTCTCTTGCTATGTGCTTGAGCCCCAAAGTCTCTTGCTGAGAAGCTTGAGCCAAGTAAGTCTCCTGTTATGTGCCCGAGCATTGAAAGTCTTGATCAATTGTTGATTAAGTAGAAAGTCTTAGATTATGAGTCTGACCAGAAGTTTTGTACTTGAGAGTATAAGGAGAAGTCTTGAGTTCGTGGAAATTGAGCAAGGAAGTCTTGATTTTGTGGAACTTAAGAAAGGAAGTATTGGGCCTGAGGGGCTTGAGCATAAGTCTTGGATTCTTGGAATCTAAGCATGAGAAGTCTTGGACCAAGAGTCTGAGCAGAAGTCTTGAGCCTCAGAGGCTTAAGCAAGGAAGTCTTATGTTCGTGGAACCTAAGCAGAAGTCCTGGACCTGAGGAATTTAAGCAGGAAGTCTCGGGCTGGGGGTCCGAGCAAAGAAAAGTCTTATGCTTAAGTGCATAAGCGATTGCAATCATGTTTTGGTTATAGTGAAAATCTCTTGTGTTGCAAGGGGACTGGACTACTCTCATTTGGGAGGAACCAATATAAATCTTTGTGTGTTCTTTATCTTTTATTTGCTTCTGTTAACATTTCGCTGTAACGTATATTCAGAATCTGAACACCTGTTTAAATTCTGAACTCTGATCAGGGGCAAAGTTAAAAAAATATAAAACGTAACTCAACCCCTCATTCTTTTGTATTTTTCTCACCTTCAAGTTTTTCTAAAAATCATAACTCTAAGGACTAAACACGTTTTTCTATTTAAATGTTAAATTCTAAAATTGAAAAATCACGTTGTGCCCTACCATAACCGTGTCGTGATCTAATGTTTATTTTAGTTAGCAATTCTAATAGAATTTTTAGATCGCGCTGCTGATTTTGGGAGCGTGCCACTTTGCATATTTTGTACTATATAGCGTTGTTATGCTTGTCGGTGTGTCGCTATGTTATTTTGCTTGTGATTTTCTCTGGTTTTCTTTTGATCTCGCGTGTCAGTTCTCTAATTTCTTCATCATTGTAACTTCCACGGTAAATAAATTTACCTGACTAGAATGATTTTGACTTAGTTTGATATTTTGTATGAATCTTAGAAATCTTTATTAAAAACCTAACAAAACAAAAAATACATTAACAATAAAAATATTAAAAAACAAAAAATTGAATACGAAAAAGATAGTGTGATAGACTGTCTAAAACAATAACTAATGAAGTGAGCAACTGTATTAAATACACCATTAAAATATATTTTGAAGTAAATGTAATACAACATTTAAGTATTCTTTGGAATAGTAATGTTACTTGTTAAATATAATTATTCAATTTACTTTTATATCCATGCAACAATAGAAAAAGAATAAGGTAGACGATGAAAAAATTATTTGCAAAACTTGCAAATGATCCAAAACTCTTTTGGAAAGTGAAAGAACAAGTGATTTGTGAGTTTTTCAATCAATAGTGAAAGAGCAAGTGAAAAGGGAAAGAAAAAATGATCCATAATTTGATTTTTCTAAAAATACATAAGTGAATTTCATATTTTTCTTGTCTACATTGGTTTGGTTTGATTTTCAATGTGTTTCATCTAGGTTTCAGTTTTTCTACTTTGTCTAGCTTGTCTCGTTTAATTGTAGGTAACAAGACTGGTAATCAAGAATGATTGAGGCTTGACAGAGTGTCCCACGTTGTCGGTAGCACACAACAATGATATAACATAGTAGTAGATATCTTCGATGCCACGTTTTTGGGCTGCTATCCGGTATCTGTGATAACAGAAATAGCAGTCGCTATTTGTGGAGTCGTAACAAATGTTAGTGGAACTTAGAAGTGAAGATGAGACCGATGTGATTTGGGAAAAACAAAGACACTTGTTCAAGTTATCTCTTCCAACAACTAATCTTCTACAACTGCTATATAAGCTACTGAAGATTCAAATAGAAGTCTTCAACAAGGAACAAAGGCACAATAGAGAAGAAAATCCAATAAGGATATAAGTGTTCTACACTTCTATATAGATGGAGGAATAACAAGATCAACAATAAGCAACACAATCGAGTATGCAAAATTTCTGTTATACGTTGTAAATTGTAATAAGCCTTAAGATTTCTTGAACATTGAATATCTTAGAAATCTTAAGTGCTTAAGGTCTTTGTTATGGTGATTACCCTGTACCTCTAATTTTGTGTCAAGCACGCCTTGTTCTATATTTTACTAAACATGAATGTTTAGTAGTTTAGATAAAGTCTCTTGCTATGTGCTTGAGCTCCAAAGTATCTTGCTGAGAAGCTTGAGCCAAGTAAGTCTCTTGTTATGTGCTAGAGCATTGAAAGTGTTGATCAGTTGTTGATTAAGCAGAAAGTCTTAGATTGTGAGTCTGAGAAGAAGTCTGGTACTTGAGAGTATAAGTAGAAGTCTTGGGTTCATGGAACCTGAGCAAGGAATTCTTGAGTTCTTGGAACTTAAGAAAGGAAGTTTTGGGCCTGAGGGGCTTGAGCAGAAGTCTTGGATTCTTAGAATCTAAGCAGAGAAGTCTTGAACCGAAAGTCTGAGCAGAAGTCTTGAGCCTCAAGGGCTTAAGCAAGGAAGTTTTGAGTTCGTGGAACCTAAGCAGAAGTCTTGGGCCTGAGGGGTTTAAGTAGGAAGTCTTGGGTTGGGGGTCTGAGCAAAGAAAAGTCTTATGCTTAAGTGCATAAGCGATTGTAATCATGTTTTGGTTATAGTGAAAATATCTTGTGTTGTAAGGGAACTGGACTACTCTCATTTGGGAGGAACCAGTATAAATCTCTGTGTGTTCTTTATCTTTTATTTGCTTCTATTAACATTCCGCTGCAACGTATAATCAGAATCTGAACTCTAATAAGGGGCAAAGTTAAGAAACATAAAACATAACTCAACCCCCCCCCCCCCCCCATTTCTTGTGTATTTTTATCACCTTCAAGTTTTTCTAAAAATTAGAACTCTAAGGACTAAACACGTTTTTCTATTTAAATATTAAATTCTAAAATTGAAAAAACACGTTGCGCCCTACCATAACCCTGTTGTGATATTTTAGTTAGTAATTTTGGTAGAATCTTTAGATCGCGCTGCTGATTTTGGGAGCGTGCCACTTTGCATATTTTGTAATGTATAGCGTTGTTATGCTTGTCGGCGTGTCGCTATGCTATTTTGCTTGTGATTTTATCTGGTTTTCTTTTGATCTTCGCGTACCAGTTCTCTCATTTCTTCATCATTGTAACTTCCACGATAAATAAATTTGCTTGACTAGAATGATTTTGACTTAGTTTGATATTTTGTACGAATCTTAGAAATCTTTATTAAAAATCTAACAAAACAAAAAATACATTAACAATAAAAATATTAAGCATTGTTTGGAATAATAATGTTATTTATTAAATATAAAAGATTTATTTATTGCAACAAAATATTTCTTGTTATTTTTTTTCTTCAAAGCAAACAAAACCATGTATTAACTAAAACTATATATTAGTGTATTTATAAGATTTAGATGTATTATATATTTAGAAAAATAGAAAATGGTTAAGTAATTCACCCTGATTAATTTTAGTCTAGTAGAGGAGAGGAGAGAAATTGTAAAAATAGAAAATAGATAAGAATGAGAATAAAGAAAGAAATAAGATGAGGTGACAAGTAATGTAAGTGCCAGTGCCTATTAGTTTTCAGTCTACACTACACATATACATGAGGAGGTACCTAAAATAAAATGAAAAAAGGAAAGCAAAAGATGAACGTGCATAAATGGTTTTGACTGTGTGGGAATAGGAAAGTAAAGATGATAACAAATCGAGGCGAGGGTGAAAGGAACTGTATTTGTTATTATGTTTGTTCGTAACCCTAATGAATAGAGTACCACACCGATTAATTTCGGAAGTATATCATAGTTTATATTACGCTACATCACCTCATTGTTTGTCCCTTCGGGGACATCCGATAAAATTGGAACGATACAGAGAAGATTAGCATGGCCCCTGCGCAAGGATGACACGCACAAATCGAGAAATGGTCCAAATTTTTTTTTGACTTTTTTTTTCGTCCATCTCTCTCGCTCTCGTCACTTTTTTCAGGTATTTCCATCATCAATGCTCAACTTTTTGTTATGGCTGGTTGTGTTCTTCTTTCTCTCGCTATTGCTATTGATTCCCTAACATCAATTTCACTTGTTAAACTCTCTAACCTAAAATAAGTTCCTTGAATGTCACCTGTTTGATGAAATGTCACATTCAAATATTCTGCATAATTTTTGTTTTCTAGGAGAAAATGTATGTATCATTTCAGTGTTTAGCTTTACATGTATTTTGCCGCAACTCACTGAACCATTTCTATTGTGCAGGTTGCTCCACAGCCCAATTTTGCTGCAACTGTCTATTTGCTGTTCTAAATGCGAATACCATACCAGCATTGTTGGGACATCCTTAGCCAAGCGGAAACAATGAATGCTATTGCTCTGCTACAAATTTGATTGTGAACATGTGTCTCCTGAAAGGGAAGCTCTTGCTGCATATCTCCTAGTTTCAATTCACACACGTCTAGCTGATGCTGCTCTTGCTAATCTTACCGCATGCTCAATTACCATTTACTAGTTAGACAGTATATGGTATTTCTTTTCCTCTTGGTTTCCGCTGTGATTTGTATGCTATATATTGGTCTTGATGAAACTAGTAACTAGAAGCAATCAAACATTTGATGATAAAATTTCCATGTCCCTACTCAAGTCCACTAGTTCTAGCTGCTGTTGCATGCAGGCGCTAGCACAACATCAGTTTTAGCTCTCCATGTGTGTTAATATAATTTTGGTCCAATCTAATACTTTTCATGTCCTTCTGTATTAGCTATCCTCTCGTGGCTTATTTTCTGTCATGTGGAAGGATTCTCGAGATAAGAAATGTACCGGCCAGAGAGTGATCTAGTTCCCTGATTAAAGCTAATACTTGTGGACCTTGATGGATATCATCATGCTAGGAAAATGGCCAGAACCTTCCACCTGAAGGAGGCATTGTGCGTTTGGTATTTCATTATACACAGGTATGTCGGGGAGTTTGCCACTTATTTCTTCCTTCCACTCCAATCCCTGGAGAATTTCCATGTCCTTACTCAAGTCCCACTAATTCTAGCTACTGTTGCAGACGCTGCACAGTGTGTTTGATTGTTCACAAATACTTATTTGCGTGTGGTAGTACGACATGTTTAGAGAAGCTTTGCTCTTGATGACCTTTTGTACCCAAAAGTTGTACCTCACTTTAGAAGCATACCAGAAAATCAGAAATGTACCGGCCGGAGAGCGATCTAGCTCGCTGACTAAAGAAAATACTTGTGGACCTTGATGGATATCATCATGCTAGGAACGTGGCCAGAACCTTCCACCCGAAGGAGCCATTATGCGTTTTGTATTTCATTATACACAATCTCTTGGTATGTCGGGGATTTTGGCCCATGGTTAGCCTTCTCAAGTGAGTGCTTCAGATATCCTTTTGACCTTATCAGGAGTCTGCTTTATGATTTGTATCTTGACCTTCAAATTTATATCAGGCATCTTTCACTCCTAGAGTCAGCTAAGTGTATGAACAAAGGTAATATACTTGAAAAACACTGGTTTCTAATAAAGTTGAAGAATATGTATTTTCTCACTACATGATATTTATAACTTGAAACTCATTTTGCTTGTCATTTTTGCTAGTGCTTCTGCAGGGTAACGTTTACTGAGGCTAATACTAAGGTTACCTGTGACTTTAACTCTCAGCATAAAGCTTTCAACATTGAAGAACTTGAAGATGAGACAAAGAAACTACATGAAGATTGAGCATCAGTCATTTTCGAAAAGAGTCACTGAAATGATTGAGGTAGAAGAAGTAGATGTGAAAGCTGCAATGTCAGTTTTAAGCAGGAAATGTAATTATGTTGAAGCTGCCAGAAGTGCAGCTCAGGATGCATTTACTTCTGTGAGAAAACAAAGATTTTCCAGTGCAGTTAGACGAGCTTGATAGAGATTTTAAATCCTGAGAAATAGATGATCATAACAGGAGATCTAAAGCTTTTGATTCTTGAATGCTGACATCGATGGAAATAGATGATCATAAATTCAAGTGTGAACCAAGCACTGATGAGAGTGATAGTGAGAACCAAGTATATTAGTCACACTGATTTGGTACTGCAGGGCTGCTGATGAGATTTTCAGTGATGTTTCAGAGGAATATAGTCAAAAAAAGAATGGAAAAAGGGAAAGAGAGTATTCGTCCAACAATATCATATGTGCTTATATTTCGTTGAGTTTTCTATTAATCTTCTCTCCATATTTAAGATTTGAACTCTTGAGGTTCACAATGGTTTAGATTTTCAAGATATGAAATGGCATTGACCTATTCTATATTTACCATTCCAACCACAATTCCTAATTGAATGCTATCGATATCAACTTGAGAATTACATGGTTTTTGTTATTTTTATTGGCGAATTGATAAGGTGATTTCTTTGATGTGTCGGTGTAGATTTTCGAAGCAGTAGTGCGGAGTGGACTTGCAAAGTTAGGATTCTAATGTTCAACTTAGTGAGTAAATGTAAAAGGATAGAGTGAGTTATGATTAGAATTATACTTTAGATTGCACACACTTTTAGATTGCACACACTCTGATTTATATATGATAGATGATAATTTGACCTATTTTGTATTGGGCTTGTGGCCGGCCTAGAATAATTGCCCTTAAAACTTGTCGTGACATGACATACGAGAAGTTTTTCAAGAAACTAGGATGGACTCTCTATGCTGGAATCTTTGCGCGGAGAAGTGGAAGAGATCTGGAGAACATGCATATTAAATCTTGTCGTGGCATGACATACGAGAAGTTTTTCAAGAAACTAGGATGGACTCTCTATGCTGGAATCTTTGCGCGGAGAAGTGGAAGAGATCTGGAGAACATGCATATTAAATGCTAGTTTTATCATTGAATGATTTGCAAGATTTCCTTAAACGTGACCCTTGATTCGTAGGCTAGGGAATGGCGCTTTTCCCTAGGATGGACTCTCTATGCTGGAATCTTTGCGCGGAGAAGTGGAAGAGATCTGGAGAACATGCATATTAAATGCTAGTTTTATCATTGAATGATTTGCAAGATTTCCTTAAACGTGACCCTTGATTCGTAGGCTAGGGAATGGCGCTTTTCCCTTGGATGTCCGAGTGCACTCAAATGTTGTATTTTCGAGGCAAGATTTGATCGTTATTTTTCATCTTTCTATTTTCTTTCATTTTGAATTGTTGATTTATCCATTTTTCTCTACTATATAAAGATAGTAATATCTAGGGTGAACCCGTAAGTAAGTGGTTCATGGTGGAACACACCAGAAAATCGTTGGATTATGATGCTTTATCAAAACTTATGATGAACTCTTTCACACCAAATTGTATATTCTCTTTCCTTTCCTCACTATTTCTTTTCAAAAGGTGGAATGAGTTTTCTTGCATTCTACAACTGTGAGGAGTTAGGACAACGAACCGTGAAAATTGTCTAGCAACATATCTATATATAAGCAGTATAACTGAGCAATGACTTAATAGGTAATTTAGATGAAAAATTTGTTTTAATCATGTTTGATTTCCATTTATTTCAGTCATTTGCGTTTTTTTTCTGAGTTATAGGTTAATACGGAGATGTACGTAGTTGTTCAAAATTTGATTTTTTCAAAAATACATAAGCGCATTTTTGTATTTTTCCTGTCTACATTGTTTAGTTTGGTTTTCAATGCGTTTCATTTGGGTTTGAGTTTTTATACTTTGTCTGGCTTGTCTTATTTAATTGTAGGTAACAAGACAGGCAATCAAGATTGATTGAGGTTTAACAGAGTATCCCAACGTAGGTTGTCGATAGCATACAACAACAATATAACATAGTTGTACATGTCCTCGGAGCCACACTTTTGGGCTGTTATCCGCTATCTGTGATAGCGAAAATAACAGCCTTTATTTGTGGAGTCGTGAAAGATGTTGGTGGAACTTAGAAGTGAAGATGAGACTGTCGCTACCGCGAAAATAAGGTGCCGGCAAAACAGAAGAGTCGCCACCTTTCGTTATTTATCCCACAGAACGGGAAAGGAAACAATTGGAAAACCTGACGAAAAGGTATAAGACAAGGTCATCGCAACCAATGTCTGAGTTCGGGAGTCGGTTACGCAAGGAGAAAGTATTAGCACCCCTCACGTCCATCGTACTCGATGGGATCCACGCTTGTGTTTATCTGACAGGTTTATTTTATCTATCTACCTATCAAGGTTGGTCTGAAAAGAAAAGAAAATGACTCGGCAAAGCATCGCGCTTTATGCCTACGTATTCTCATTAGAGAATGAGAAATCAGAGTCAATGTAGTTTGACTAACTACGGGTAACAGATGGGGGAAGGTGGCTCACCAATACGTCAGTATTGTACCTACGTACTCTCAACAGATATGAGAGATCAGAGCTTACGTAGTTCGGGATAATACGGATAACGGGGACTCAAATTCATCTGTTTTTCCGAGTAGGCTTAACAAATAGTTCCAGTAGTGTGGTGTATGCAGCTTGCTCGTCAGAGACTCGTGCGTTACAGAAACATGCTCACAAGGAGGATTCCAATTAAGCAAGGAAAATTGAAAGGGAAACTAACCCTATAGGAAGAATCATCCACCTACTTGAACTTCTAAAGAACCTCAATGATTTCCTTCTAAGGATCACCTATACTAAGGATTCAAGGGCTCTAAAGAGGTATCTACCTAATTAACATTCTATCAAGGAAGGATATGAGACCTAGAGTCATCTAATGGTCATTTACAAGACTAATCTATGAACTTAACCTAGTTAGGATCACCTAAACTATAACCAATTTGTAAAATGGGGAACTAATAGAAAATCATTCCTAAAAATTCTAAGGAAAATACTATATTATCCTACATGTGTTGGCAATCTATGGTACAAAAACCAGGGGCTAAACCTAAATCAAAAGGTTCAAACAAAATCTAAATCCAAGGAGTGTACTAAAGGGATCCATCAATGAAACCTCCTAAACAACTATCCCAAAATCCTATTTAGAATCATCTAAAAAACTCAATAAAAATCAGATAATATCATCAACATGTCTATAATCATCCATCCAAAAATCAATACTAAAATCAAAAGCATGAATGAGAAATAAAATCAACAAGCAAGATAGCTATTTTATGCATTTTTAAACATTTATCAAAAAAAGAGAAAATGGATATTAAATTGAAAATAACACCAAAATCAAATCCAAAGGCATCAGAAAATCAGGAATTAAATCATGAACAGCCACATATTTTTTGTATATTTTCTGATCATTAATCAATTTAATATGAATTAATCATGGAAAAACAATTAAAAGAAAATAAAGAAATCAATTAAAGAATTAAAGAACTCATAAAATATCCTGGGCACTGGATCTGTTGACCAATCCAATCATCAAGAGGCCCAGCGCTTGCCAGCTCAATAAATGAAACGCTGCGCATTGACAAGGGTCCTTGTGTGCTTCTGTTGACTAAGGCCCATGGTACAGCCTAATCACAACCGTCCAACATAAAAGTATTCAGATCCTAAGCACCATAACGCGCCACCTCACCAAACCCTAGGAAGACTGAACCTCCACCCTCAGATGTCGTGACCAAGTCCACCATTCCACTTAAATCTAAAGCTCCTTGTTCATCGTCCCAATTTAAACCTGGTATAGGAGGGAAGTTACAGACACGGTGGCCGGAGAAGGGCGTCACCTTCTTCTCCGGCGAGCACAACAATCACCAGACATCAAAGTTCACCAAACTTCAAGAAAATTATGTGGATCTTCTCGCCTCTCCTCACTGATCAATAATATCCAATCCATTTCTATCAATTCCTCAAGAATCTCTCAAATCGAAGATGAACATAAAATCACATGATTCCATCACCATCACCAAACTCAAAATTGCTTGCACATAAATGATCCTCACTCTTCAGAGATCAAGAATCACTCTTCAAGTCATGCTAACACTCAATAATTCTCTAGATTCGAATCCAAACAGAAATCTCACCTCACCATGAATCATCACGAAATCTCTCCATTATGATCCTAAATCGTTCTAGGTTGCAAGACTATCCTAACCGCATGTTCAAACTATGCTAATGGTGCATAAATTACTCAGAATCTTGAAAGTTACCAACTTGATCAGAAGCTCTGAATTTGGTGTTCTTGAGGGTGAATTCTTCCTCCAAAAGGTGCAGATTCACTCAGAGAATGATGCTTGATCGATCTTGATGCTCAATTGCTATAGAAATGGCCTCCAATTCCAAAATCGTGTTTCACCTCCAAGCTTGAAAAACTCTAACTGATTTCACTGAACTTACCTCTCAGAAGCAACCAACCTCATCTGAACTTCTTCTAATGCTTATATAGAATCATTTTGGACACTTTTGAGGCCCATTGGAAGCCCACACAGCCCATTCCAATTTTCTGGTTTTTCATCCAAAACCTTCCATGGCAGTTGCAAATTCTGCTTCTAGCAACTTCTAATTCCTTCCACAAAGCTTGCACAACAATCCTTGAGTGTGAATGGATCAGTTTGGATGCCTAATTTGATTCTATGGTGATAATTGAATGTGTTACTTCAAATCCAAGTAACCTTTGAAATGTCCTTGAAATAGGCTCCAAATCAAAATTCTAAAAATGCCATTCTTCTCAAAACATCATTTCCAATCAAAACAAGCACAAACTTGTGAAGTTTTGAGCCATTACAATTTATTTTGCATTTTTCTCTTCATTAATGCTTTTAAAATATCCTTTTTTCCAATTTCTTCATACTTTTCCATGATCAATCCATATCAATGGTTGCTTAGGTCCTAATTCGACTAAAAACACCATTTTGAACAACTTTCAAGTTGAACAATTCTTCATTTGAGGTGCCTAAGATAGTGAAATGGACCCATAATTCAAAATGACCTGTAATTCCAACTTCCCAAAATACCCTTGACTTGTCAAAGCCATATCTTGAGTTCTATAAATCCAATCATGGACTTCTAGCACTCTATAGAAAGATACGAGAATAAGGAACAACATTCATGTTGACCAAAAGTTCATAGGAATCAACCTTCCAGGGCAAACGTTTCATGCAAGTTGGGTAACTTTTAAGCTCCAAATTCACATGCCTCAGATGACCTGTAACTTGTCTGGCTCATAACTTGAGTTCTATAAACCCTATCAAGGACTTATAGTACTCAAATTAAAGCTAAGATCATGCTCTACAACAATCATGTTGGGGTCAAGGTGAGATGAAAATCACATCTTGATTTAAGTGGTCTTGAAGTCAGGCAACAAACCAGGGGATTTTACACTGTCAAGCATAACAACCCTAGCATAGCAGCTCCTCACACTCTTGATTTATGATAAGTTGATCTTGTATTCATCCCTAGGACATCTCAACACATCAATCCATGATCACATGGTCCTTGAATTAGGTCTCAACCCTCCTCAAATCATCAGTTACCCTAGGGTTGACCAGATGAAACCCTAATTGTACCAATCTTGGGTACATCTTCTTATTCTTCACATAATGATGACCTGTCTATGCTTCCAAATGAACTTCAACACTTCTCATGAGCTCTCTCAAGACCTCAAGTCCCACTTCATGGCCTCAGAATCATCTGAATATCTTCCCACAACTCTCAAGTTAGGAGACCTACACACTTGGTTTCAACCACTCTCTCTGAGGATCTTAGACTTCTCTGGTGAGGATATCAACCCTTGAACACTTGGACAAACCTCTTGGCTGGCTTCATAGTCTTATGTAGCCCTTGATTGGTAGTCATACATCTTGATCTCTTACATACATGTCAATGAAATGCAAATGATAATGCTAATATGAATGAAATGAAACATAAGCTAGGTAAAGAAAGGTTGGGAAAATTTTGGGGTGCAACAGAGACCGATGTGATTTAGTCATTTTATTTACGTTTTTTATGTTTAGAATTCGATTTAGTCATTTTGAGCACATTTGTAATTTAATTTTTATGGGAACTTATATTGTGGTGCTGTTAGAATTTATGTATGTTGTTGCAACTTCTGTTTTTAAGGAATTATATATGTTGTTGGAACTTAATTTACGTATTTATGTATTCATGTTAAATATTTAACTTGGTTTTTAAGGCTCACAATAGCGGTCATCCCGCTATCCGCTATACAATTTTGGGGTCTGACGCGTATTGAGATTAACAACCTAGGTCCCAGTGTGCATTGGTTTATATGGAAAGAGACTAATCCTCCGACCACCAGTCAATTCTAGTTCGTTTGATGTAGAGACTTCAACTTCTAGGGTTCAGGAGGAGGCATGTATCACCTCCTGACAGATCTATTGTCGATGCATCCATTCTTGAGGAGTTTGTAAGAGGCTTGTATGACGTATCATTGATGCCTTTATATGCAGACCATATTGCTAGACGTGTGTGGGACATAAGATAAAGTTTATCAATATTTTTTATTTGAAATAAATGTGTTATAATAGTCGAACTTTCTAGCGATAATTTATTTTTCTTCAGTATTTGATTCTTTAAAATGCATCAACCATGGTCGAAAGATGGCGAGTTGCAACTATCTGATGTGCTCTGACTTTACGATGAAATACAACTACCTGGGATGCGATATTTATGCATGACCGGTTATACTACTATTAACCATGGTATGTTGCAAGCTTTTGCGGAGAGGTACTCTGAGATGTCGTCTTTTCATCTTCTACATGGTGAGATGTCCATCATACTAGATGATGTGCCACGCTTGCTACATATTCTACTCAAAGGGAGATTACTAGACCACTCAAAGATTACCAGAGTTGATGCATTAGAGATGATTGTGGAGTATTTGGGAGCTGATTTAGATGATAACATGAAGGAGATATAAGACATCTGAGGGTGTCATGCTATATTTATATTCTTGAAGAGATATATGCACACCAACTAAGTGCAGTAAAGCAGGATGGTGGGTATAATGAATATGTTATGTAACATATATCATATTTATTGCAGACATACTGTAACACGGTGGGAGAACTGACTTTAAACAATGTTGCGGATAGCAAGAGTCGCCACCGACTTTTATTTTATCCATAAGGAAAGGTTATAAAAGAACAGGAAAGACCTTAGAGAATATTTTGGGTCCGGGGGGTAGGTTATGAAAAGGGAAGGTGTTAGCACCCTTTTCATCCATGGTTATCCATGGGCTCTTAGGTACTTAAGCTCACTTTTGAATTGTTTTGAAAGTGTAGTGTGTGAATAAAAAATTTTCAGAATAGTTAATAAATAATCCATGTAAGGATGTGTTAAGAACTTGTTTGAAAATTTTGTTGGAAATTTGTTTAAGTGTGAAAAAGTTTTGAAGTGAGCAAGTATCTAGGAGTAGCCTACCCTAATGTTTTAAGGTCTTTCTTATTCTTTATCCTTTCCTTAGTAAGACTATCCCTACTATAATGGAGTAGGTAGTCCTTACTTTGGATGTTAAGGGACATGTGAGGGACAATTGGATTTTTGAAGGCCATTGTGGGGTGTAATAAGCAAACTGGAGGGACTATCATCATTTTTCGAAAGGGACTCGATTCGTAAAGGCAACCATAAGGGACTTTGATGATTTTCTTTTTGAGGGACTTGCTTTATACACCCCACTTAACCAATATTCATAGGCAACTTGAGGGATATCCTTAAGAAGTGAGACGGCGATTAAAATCGACTTACGTGTGTGAAATGTTTAATTTAATTATCTTATATTAAAATGATCTAATTTATTTTTTTAAATATCATACATATTGGCACTCCCTAATTACTAACCATAATGATAATAATAATTAAATGATTACAATTTACATCTAAGAGGCAATTACAAAATTATAATAAATAAAATAAATAGTAAAATATGATCAAAATAAATATAATAAAAAAAATAACAAATAAGTAAATAAAATATTGGGGTTAGTAAATAATAAGAAAAATTAAATAAGATTAGTATAAATATAAAGTTAGTGAAAATAATTAGTTGAAACAATAATAATGAGAAAAATAGACAAAGTTAGAAAAAATAATAAGATAGAAATTTCAAAATAATAATAAGCAACAAAATATGATTAGCAATAATAATTAATTAATAACGTGATTAAACATAAGATTTGATTTTTATTTAGAAACATAAATGATTAAATAATTACTATAATATAAAGTTCTAAATATCATAAGATTTGATTTTTATTTAGAAACATAAATGATTAAATAATTACTATAATATAAAGTTCTAAATATCATAAGATTTGATTTTTATTTAGAAACATAAATGATTAAATAATTACTATAATATAAAGTTCTAAATATCATAAGATTATAAATTTCTTAATCATTTACAAAAATTTAATTATCTCTAATTATATATTAACAATTATTAAGAAAAATATTTACACATTATGATGAAAACAAATTTTAACTAATCAATAATCACATTCACCAAAATTTTACATTAAGTATTTATAAGGTTTAATTTTATTTACAAAAATTTACAAGAATTATAATAAATATATACATAGAATCATATAGAAAATTAAAATTAGGTTTTCATATTAATTTGGAAAAAAGATGTTAATGTTATTTATTTTAAAAAAACAGATTTTTATATTACAACAAATTTTAATAAATTAATGATAACAATAATAATAATAATGATAATAATGATAATAATAATAAATAATAATAATAATAATAAAGCAATAATGAATTTTAAATGTGCCAAATAACCCAACAATGTTGCTAACGCAGAAATGCGCTCATCGCAACCAGATCTAAATCGGACGAAACAAAGTTTATCGCAAAGAAAAAGAAATTAAGCAAAAAATAGTATTATTGCTCACACAAAAATGCGATCATCGCAACCAGATCGAACTAACACAAATGTCACGCGTCATGCACACAAATGTGCAAACATCGTATCGACATAATTCGATCAAAAATCTTATATATATAAACTCTAACAATTTAAAAATTATATATATATATATATAAACGCAACAGTAATAGATAAAGAAAAAGAAATAACGGTAATAGATGAAGAAAAAGAAATAACGGTAAAAGATGAAGAAAAAGAAACAACAGTAATAGATGAAGGAAAAGAAATAACGGTAAACGATGAAGAAAAAGAAACAATAGTAATGGATGAAGAAGAAAACTAAATAACGGCCAACGGCACTCACTCCTCTTAGGTTTTTTCCATTCTCTCCTTTTTTCCAACAAGGCAACACATGTATATATAGGGAATAAATTAGGGTTAACACCAAATTGTCAATAATGTCCCTAAAGCCCATTTTAAAGCCCAAACTAAATAATTAGTTAAGAAAAAATAAAATTTAAATAATTTAAAATAATTAAAATAAACTTAAAATAAAAACTAATAATCCTATTGATTCCTAAAATAAAAAATATTATAAAAAGAACAAAATTTTTTTCAATATTTTTTATTTTATGATTTTTTGGATATTTTTATGAATAATTTAGAAAAAAGTGAAAAAAATAATATTTTAAAAAATGATTTAATTAAAATACGAAAATAATAATTAAATAATAATAAAAAACTATTTTTGTTATTTTTTTAATGAAAGATAGAAAAATTTAGAGTAAAAATAATAAAAAACAAAAAAAATGACAAAGGTGAGATTCGAACTCTCAACCTCTCACACTCATAACTCCTTACACATGTCCTCCTGCCAATTGTGTCATTTTTACTTTTTAGAAAAAAAATGCATGCCATATGATATTTACCTGCAAAAAGTCAAACGACTACACAAATTTGTTAGTAATTGATTAAATGCAATGAAATGCGACGACAAATCTTAGGGCAAAATTTGGGGTATTACAGTTATTATGATAATATTTCTCACCCAACCTCTCTTTGATGTTGGCAAAAAAAAAATCATGAAGTTTGACTTTGGTTTGACCACAGTTGACCTCAGTTTGACCTTTTAACTGCATTGACTGCTTTTGACTTATCTGATCATCTGACTGAGCAAACTTTTGAGAAAAGTCTTGAAACTTGACATGGGGGTTCTTATACACATATAAGATGTTATGAAGCTCACTTGAAGTCTTGGAAGTCCATTTAGCCTGATTAAAGTCAAAACCCTAGTTTTGGATGCACTGCTTAGGAGGTGCATTGTCTGAGGGAATTGTCAACTCTTCTGACCAATTATGAATTTTGTGAACCTTGTGAACCTTCTTGGAACACAAAGTCTTGTATTGTGAGGGCAAATTTTGGGGTGCAACAGCTGCCCCTGTTCAATTTTCTGAAACCTGAGGGGTTAGATTGGTATATTTTCCAGTCGTAACCTGGAAGGTTGAAGGGGATTGAACACAAAAGCCCAAAAATTTGCACTCACCAGTGCATGGAGTGATATTGATGGTTGGTTGAACATGATTGAGTGGGCTTAAAGATGCCACTAGGGGAAAGTTCTTCAGTAGTATAATGAGAACTGTCAGGAGTCTGGAGTAATACTGATGTAACAGCATGTCTTCATGGGGATAGAGCAATCAATAATGATAACCCTAAAGCAGTCTTGAAGCAATGATATGATTTCAGGAGGATAGAACAATGAATGGTTCTAAAGCAGTCTTGAAATAATAATGTGATATGTCTTCGGGAGGATAGAGCAATCAATAGCTCTAAAGCAGTCTTGAAGTAATGATTTCAGGAGGATAGAGCAATGGATAGCTCTAAAGCAGTCTTGAAATAATAATGTAGTTTCAGGAGGATAGAGCAATCAATAGCTCTAAAGCAGTCTTGAAATAATAATGTAGTTTCAGGAGGATAGAGCAATCAATAGCTCTAAAGCAGTCTTGAAATAATAATGCGATATGTCTTCAGGAGGATAGAGCAATCAATAGCTCTAAAGCAGTCTTGAAGTAATGATTTCAGGAGGATAGAGCAATGGATAGCTCTAAAGCAGTCTTGAAATAATAATGTAATATGTCTTCAGGAGGATAGAGCAATCAATAGCTCTAAAGCAGTCTTGAAGTAATAATGTGATATGTCTTTAGGAGGATAGAGCAATCAATAGCTCTAAAGCAGTCTTGAAATAATAATGTGATATGTCTTCAGGAGGATAGAGCAATCAATAGCTCTAAAGCAGTCTTGAAGTAACGATTTCAGGAGGATAGAGCAATGGATAGCTCTAAAGCAGTCTTGAAATAATAATGTGATATGTCTTCAGGAGGATAGAGCAATCAATAGCTCTAAAGCAGTCTTGAAGTAATGATTTCAGGAGGATAGAGCAACGGATAGCTCTAAAGCAGTCTTGAAATAATAATGTAATATGTCTTCAGGAGGATAGAGCAATCAATAGCTCTAAAGCAGTCTTGAAGTAATAATGTGATATGTCTTCAGGAGGATAGAGCAATCAATAGCTCTAAAGCAGTCTTGAAATAATAATGTGATATGTCTTCAGGAGGATAGAGCAATCAATAGCTCTAAAGCAGTCTTGAAGTAACGATTTCAGGAGGATAGAGCAATGGATAGCTCTAAAGCAGTCTTGAAATAATAATGTAATTTCAGGAGGATAGAGCAATGGATAACTCTAAAGCAGTCTTGAAATAATTAGATGGCTTCAGGAGGATAGAGCAATGAATAGCTCTAAAGCAGTCTTGAAGTAATGATTTCAGGAGGATAGAGCAACGGATAGCTCTAAAGCAGTCTTGAAATAATAATGTGATATGTCTTCAGGAGGATAGAGCAATCAATAGCTCTAAAGCAGTCTTGAAGTAACGATTTCAGGAGGATAGAGCAATGGATAGCTCTAAAGCAGTCTTGAAATAATAATGTAATTTCAGGAGGATAGAGCAATGGATAACTCTAAAGCAGTCTTGAAATAATTAGATGGCTTCAGGAGGATAGAGCAATGAATAGCTCTAAAGCAGTCTTGAAGTAATGATTTCAGGAGGATAGAGCAACGGATAGCTCTAAAGCAGTCTTGAAATAATAATGTAATATGTCTTCAGGAGGATAGAGCAATCAATAGCTCTAAAGCAGTCTTGAAATAATTAGATGGCTTCAGGAGGATAGAGCAATGAATAGCTCTAAAGCAGTCTTGAAGTAGTAATATGACCTCATGAGGATAGAGCAATGAATAGCTCTAAAGCAGTCTTGAAGTAATAGGATGATTTCAGGAGGATAGAGCAATCAGTAGCTCTAAAGCAGTCTTGAAGTCATGAGAGGCTATCAGGAGGATAAAATAACCCTGAGGTTACAATAAAGCAGTCCCAAAGTAATAAGAATCTCATCAGGAGGATAAAGTAATCCTGAGGTTACAATAAAGCAGTCCCAAAGATCATAAGATTGTTTGTTGGATAATTAACCTGAAAACAAGGTAGCATTCTGTATAACAACATTAGTTTATGCTTTATGTATGCATGTATGACATGATGCACTTTGGTAATGTACTATAGACATATATGTTATGGTATGATGTAAATGATGTATGTATGATATGACACTGCTGGAAGTGTCTGGATATCCTTGTATAACAACTGCTGGCCAAGGAAAATAAATCCCGATTCGTTGTTGAAGAATATATAACCCTCCGTCTGCTGGGGATAACAAGGTATAGATAACCTCCCGTTGTTGGGGATAACAAGGTATAGATAACCTCCCGTTGTTGGGGATAACAAGGTATAGATAACCTTCGTTTTCGTTTGATAGTAGGATAAGTATAACATCCCGTCTTCGTTCATCGTGCCCTTATTGGAAAGTAATTTCCCGTATATCCGTATGAGGATAAAAGAAATGGATATAAATTCCAGGGGAGATTAGACTTTGTGAAAATGGATTAGTCCTACTGATGGTTTGTAACTGCCTTGTAAAGATGAACCGGCGAAGCTTCGTTGAAATCCTTCCCTCGTTCGTCCTTAGTAAATACTATTACTGCATTTTCATGCATTTCTGGTAAACATCAATCATATTAAAAGCATACATGCGTTTCTGGTAAACATCAATCATATTCAAAGGCATACATACATTCAAACACAACCAATGGACGTTTCGCTTATGTAAATAGGGTAAAAGTAAATCTGGATTCAAAAGATGGGGTTTATTTATATCAAAAGTGACCCATACACGGGTAAGTTTGTACAAGGAGACATAAACCCTAGTAAGAGAATTTTGTCATGAAGTTTTACAAAAAGAATCAGCTATGTGGGAAATAATCCTATTGAGTTTCAATTCTACTATTGCCACTCAAGTATCTCATCTTCTTGCTGTTGAGACGGAAACGATTGGATTGAGCTTTATCTGTTTGAGCTTGAGTAAGTAGTACAACTGGTTGCAGTTTCATGAGTGATCCAAACGAGACATAGTCATACGCTTTAATCCCTAACTTTTGCCTGGATTGCCCTTTCAGGTTTTCAATCCACCGGGATACCCTTTTTTGCCCAAGCCGCCTTTTCAGGTTTTCGACTTGCCGGGTGTACATCTTTTTATATATATATCCCTAATTTTTGCCCAAACCCTTTTGGTTTGCCGGGATGCCCTTATTTTTGCCTAGGCCTGTCAACCTAGCGGGTCTCTTTTTATGCGTAGTATTTTTTAACTATGTCTGTGTTTACAGTTTGTGGGAAGTCTTCACCATCCATTGTAGTCAGTATCATGGCACCTCCTGAGAACACTGTCTTGACTACAAATGGTCCCTCATATGTTGGAGTCCGCTTGCCCCTAGGATCACCCTGTGGTAATATGATACGCTTGATTACCAAGTCACCAGCCTGATATACCTTTGGCTTAACCTTCTTGTTAAAAGCTTTGATCATCCGTTTCTGGTACATCTGACCATGACAAACTGCTGCTAACCTTTTCTCATCAATCAAATTTATCTGGTCAAGTCGAGTCTGAATCCACTCATCTTCATCCAAGCCTGCATCCTTCATAATCCTCAAGGAGGGGATCTGAACTTCAATAGGCAGAACTGCTTCCATACCATAGACTAAGGAGAATGGGGTTGCCCCTGTTGAAGTACGTATTGTAGTACGATAACCATGCAGAGCAAATGGTAACATCTCGTGCCAATCCTTGTAAGTAACAGTCATCTTCTGTACAATCTTCTTAATGTTCTTATTAGCAGCTTCAACTGCCCCATTCATCTTTGGACGATACGGAGAAGAGTTGTGATGCTTAATCTTGAACTGCATCTTCGAAATCAACAAGGTAGTATGTGTCAACATATACTGTCTTAGTCGGCGAGCAGCCCATGCCAAAGCGCAGCAAGTTTTCTCGAGCAGTGAGTATCTTGTTTCACAGTTGGTAAACTTTTTGCTAAGGTAGTATATTGCCTGCTCTTTTCGACCAGACTCGTCATGTTGCCCCAATACACACCCCATTGAGTTGTCTAATACTGTTAAATACATAATCAAGGGTCTTCCATCAACTGGTGGCATTAAAATTGGAGGTTCTAGCAAATATCTCTTGATTTCATCAAAGGCAGTCTGGCACTCATCATTCCATTCCATCATCTGATCTTTCTTCAACAACTTGAAGATTGGCTCACAGATGGTAGTTAATTGGGAAATAAATCTTGCAATGTAGTTCAATCGTCCCAAGAAACCTCTAACCTCCTTCTCAGTACGGGGAGCTGGCATCTCTCGTATAGCTTTCACTTTTGCAGGATCCACTTCAATGCCTTTTCCACTGACAATGAAACCCAGGAGCTTTCCAGATCTAACTCCAAAAGTACACTTGTTTGGATTTAATCTCAACCTGTATTTCTTCAACCTCTCAAACAACTTGTGCAGATGATCAAGATGTTGCTCTTCATTCTGAGATCTGGCTATCATATCATCCACATATACCTCTATCTCATGATGAATCATATCATGAAACAAAGCCACCATAGCACGCTGATATGTTGCCCCTGCATTCTTCAAACAAAATGGCATTACCTTATAGCACAAGGTGCCCCACTGTGTCACAAATGTAGTCTTCTCCATATCTTCAGGTGCCATCTTGATTTGATTGTAACCAGAGAAACCATCCATAAAAGAGAATACCTTATGCTGAGCAGTGTTGTCTACCAGAATATAAATATGAGGCAGTGGAAAGTCATCTTTAGGGCTAGCCTTGTTCAGATCTCTTTTCTGTTTTCTTCAGTTCCCAGATTCACAACTTCGACTGGCTCTTCATGTGGCTGTATAGCTTTCTCTTCTTGTTGTAACAACCTAGCAAGCTCTACAGATATTTCACAACCGTCCTCGTTTCCGTCTTCAGTTTGATAGATCGGATTCTCGAAATTGTAATTGGCAATAGTAGAACTGTTATCAATTGGATCCAGAGTGGATGAGGATCGGCATTTTAGTGACGTGGGTGTGTGTAAGAACACATAGCTGATAAAGCAAAAATAAAAGAAAAAGAAAGACAAGGAACACAATATTTACGAAAACGAAACGTCCACTGATTTTATCGAATGAAGTATGCAAATGAGATGACAACCCGTAACAAGCACACCGTTGTGCCCCGGGTAAGGCACATGGCTTGAAAGTTTTAATTGTTCCAGAAATTATAAATTTAAAAACATAACACAGTAATAGTATTTACTCCTGACTAAAGGAGATAGGGATAACATCTTCAGCTGTCCAATTATTGAGTCCAGCACCCACAGTAGGAAGAATCCATGCCTCCAAGTTGTGGTCTTCATCTTGATCTCCCACAGCATTGATAACCCCTTGATTGGTGATACGAACAGCACGAGCACGACGAACAGCCTTCTGGGACTCTTCTTCCACCACAGCTTTTGCATCATTGAGGGAGGCCATTGCCATTGTTGGAGGGTTTCTGATGACCACAGGAACCTTCTTCACAGCAGGAGGAGTCACACAATCCTTAACCGCCCAGGGAACCACTTCAAATGAATGACATGGAGTTTCAATGTATTCACCTTCTACTTCCAGATACTTGAAAGTGTTTACATGGCTGACAAAGTATTCTTCCTCTCCAAAGACAGTAACAACTTTTCCATTCACCGGATATCTCAACTTTTGATGTAATGTGGAGGTCACAGCACCTGCCCCATGGATCCAGGGACGACCAAGCAGACCTGAGTACGAAGGACGAATATCCATCACAGAGAATGTAGCAGTAAACACCTGAGAGCCAACCTTGATTGGAAGATCAATTTCCCCATGCACTACTCTTCTAGAACCATCAAAAGCCTTTACCACAATATTACTGGGCTTCAATACCGTATCTTCAGGACTCAGCTTGTTCAGGACTTCCTTAGGCAACACATTCAGAGAGGAACCATTGTCTATCAGCACATGAGACAGGGTAGTGCCCCTGCATTCAATTGAAATATGCAAGGCCCTGTTATGATCCCTCTTGGCAGGGGTCAAGTCAGCATCAGAAAATCCTAACCCGTTGTCATAGGTCAGGTGAGCAACACAATTCTCAAACTGGTCCACAGAAATTGCACTGGGTACATGAGCCATCTTTAGAAACTTGATCAATGACTTGGCATGAGCCTCAGAACATAATAACAGGGAGAGCATAGAAATCTTTGAGGGAGTATGCCCCAGCTGATCAACAATATCATAATCACTCTTGCGAATGATTTTCAATACTTCTTCCATCTGCTTAGAGAGGTCATCAGCAGCTGGCACATCAGTAGATACAGGCTCAATAACAGGACCCTTGCCCCGAGCATCAGTGGTGGAAGTAACAGCAGGAGTAACTGCACTCTTAGAAGCAACTGGGGAAGAGAAGACTCTTCCACTACGAGTGATCTTGCTAGATCCAGCAATATTATCAATGTCAACAGGCATATCAGGTAAAGGCTCCTGCTTGACACCATGGATGTAAACATCAGACCCATAGTGCCAAGGCACATCTTTGTCAGATGTATAAGGAATAGGACCGGGAGTGGTAATGATCAGAGGAGCTACTCTGGCTTCAGCAACAACTTTCACAGGACCTTCAGCAGTAATCTTGATTGGGCCCTGATGAGTGATTTTAATGGGACCCTTTGAAGTGATTCTTAGTGGTACTTTGTCAACCATGTCAACCTCTTCAACCTTCTTACCCTGAGTCAGATGATCCCCCATACTTTCTACAGATGCTGGTCTTCTTTCAAACACTATAGTATATTTATCCATGAGACGTTGAATCCTATCTCTCAAAATGAAGCAACTATCCGGCTTATAGGTACAATATAGACAATCTTCATGACAACCTGGAAAGATCCCAGCTTGTACTAACCTCTTTTTGATAACAGACAATGGTGTGCTCAACTCCATAAACAGCGAGAAGATGAGAAACCTATGCACAATTATAAACCTGTGATGCAATGATATGGGAATGCATATGCAATGTTTTCAAGGACCGCAGGATTTAAATTTGCTTAAACTAGAAAGTAACTTTTTATTAGTAATAACTTGTTTTGCCTTTTAGGCTTACAAAAAATGAAAACGAAATAAGTACAAAAGATGGGGTTTTAAGTCTCCCATGGACGTTTCCTCTTGGTGTTGAGGTATGAGTTGAGGTTTCGTTCCTCATGAAGTAGCTTTGTTAGCTCTAGGATCCTTGCTTGGCTTGCTTTGTAATGAGCCTCGAAAGTATCCCTTTGCTCTTTCAGTTGGATCCATGATCTCTACAAGTCTTCCATATCAGTAGGCATGTCTGGATGAAGGATGGTATAAGCTGTGTCTCCTTCAGCAACAGGTTCCATGGTAACTGGTAGGATGGCAGGATATGGCATCATGAGTGTCTGAGCACGAAATCGTACCCATCTGAGATAAGCCTCCATAGGAACGGTGTACTTAGGCTCCAGTGTCTTGCTGTCAATCCTGTTTACCTTTCCCCAAGCTCGTATGAATCTCTGACGGTAACCCTGAAGATCGTTGTCGTAGTCAAACACAATGCCCTGAATCAACATGTCATGTGGACCATCGCTCCGGGCGTAACCAAACTGTCGTAAAGCTAGAGATGGGTTGTAGGTGATGCCTCCTCTTATGCCTAGAAGTGGTATATTAGGAAACTCCCCACAACGGTCAATGATGGTGACATTCTCCATAGATCTGGAGCACCAATGGATGTCTGAGTGAGAAAGTGACATGATCCTCTTGGACCATCTGAACCCTTGCTCATTCTTCATTACTGAGCGAGGAAGGTGAGAAATAAACCACCTAGAAAGTAAAGGTATGCAGCACATCAAAGTTCCTCTTGCCCTTGTAGTACGGGTGTGAAGAGAATGTAGGATGTCTCCAAGTAAGGTAGGCACTGGATTGTGACTCAGGAATATGTTGATGGCATGAACGTCTATGAACTGATCAGGATTGGGGAACAACACTAAGCCATAAATCAATAAGGCTAAGATCTCCTCAACAGCATCGTAGCTCATAGCCTTCAAGAACATTTGAGCTTTATCCACTAATACCTTGGCAAGAATACCTTTAACTCCACTTCTCGTCTCTAGAACAATGTCAGACTTCTTCAGATGTAGAGCTGCAGCAATAACTTCTGGTTTAAGCTCCTTCTCTAAGCCTGTGAATGGCTTCTGATCAAGAACATGTATACCCAGAAGTTTAGAGAACTCCTCCATGGTTGGAACCAGCTGATAATCAGGAAATGTAAAGCAATGGTGCTTAGGGTCAAAGAACTGAAACAGCACACTCATCATGTCTTCACTGAACCCTGAAGTAACTAGATCCAATAAGTGACCATGTCTCTTGTTGAACTGGGAATGATCAGGCACTAGGGAAACCAACTCCTTGAGCTTAGCAGGTATCCCTACAAAGTTGATCCTGATGGTGTTTCTACGAGCAGAAGCCATGACCTGCAACAAAGAACAAAGATAAATCCTTTGGTCCTTGAAATGGTTAGGGAAAATGATATGCTCATGATGCATGATGATGTCATGATGTTATGTTCAATCACAAACATGTGGCACACACAAACAAGTCACACAATTGCCCTAGGTTTAAAGGCTTGCATGAGGTTTAAAGGTAAGTACCCTCCCCTGAAGTTAGATGGTTCATCCTGTCCTACAAAAGTAACCGGGTTCTAAGGGATCTCAATATCATTGATCCTTCACAAGGGTGGTTGATCAGAAGGCAACTTACTTGCCAACCAAAACCCTCCAAGTTTAAGATCTCAATGAGCGTAGTATCGAGTGTCAACCAACTTCAGTCTGCACCAAAGCCGGTTACCTCACTACTTTCTAAAGGCCAAGATGAGTTAACTAGGGTTCTAAAAGTCAGTTAGTGCATTGACAACATATGGCAGCCTCAATATTATCCTCAACTTGACTTAAGGAATATAAGCACCAACCAAGAAGTCGCACTAACTATGGCCACCAGATCAACCGTATCGATATACGTCGTACAGTTTCCTTGGTCTATTGCCATTTACCTAAGGTACACTAGATCCGGGTTAGGACCTTTCACACATAAGAGCACCCCAACAATATAATAATAAAGCAAACAAGGCAAACAATTTAAAGTGATCTTAATTCCTAAGGGTACCCCTCTTAAATAGATCCCCAGCAGAGTCGCCAGTTCTGTAACACGGTGGGAGAACTGACTTTAAACAATGTTGCGGATAGCAAGAGTCGCCACCGACTTTTATTTTATCCATAAGGAAAGGTTATAAAAGAACAGGAAAGACCTTAGAGAATATTTTGGGTCCGGGGGGTAGGTTATGAAAAGGGAAGGTGTTAGCACCCTTTTCATCCATGGTTATCCATGGGCTCTTAGGTACTTAAGCTCACTTTTGAATTGTTTTGAAAGTGTAGTGTGTGAATAGAAAATTTTCAGAATAGTTAATAAATAATCCATGTAAGGATGTGTTAAGAACTTGTTTGAAAATTTTGTTGGAAATTTGTTTAAGTGTGAAAAAGTTTTGAAGTGAGCAAGTATCTAGGAGTAGCCTACCCTAATGTTTTAAGGTCTTTCTTATTCTTTATCCTTTCCTTAGTAAGACTATCCCTACTATAATGGAGTAGGTAGTCCTTACTTTGGATGTTAAGGGACATGTGAGGGACAATTGGATTTTTGAAGGCCATTGTGGGGTGTAATAAGCAAACTGGAGGGACTATCATCATTTTTCGAAAGGGACTCGATTCGTAAAGGCAACCATAAGGGACTTTGATGATTTTCTTTTTGAGGGACTTGCTTTATACACCCCACTTAACCAATATTCATAGGCAACTTGAGGGATATCCTTAAGAAGTGAGACGGCGATTAAAATCGACTTACGTGTGTGAAATGTTTAATTTAATTATCTTATATTAAAATGATCTAATTTATTTTTTTAAATATCATACATATTGGCACTCCCTAATTACTAACCATAATGATAATAATAATTAAATGATTACAATTTACATCTAAGAGGCAATTACAAAATTATAATAAATAAAATAAATAGTAAAATATGATCAAAATAAATATAATAAAAAAAATAACAAATAAGTAAATAAAATATTGGGGTTAGTAAATAATAAGAAAAATTAAATAAGGTTAGTATAAATATAAAGTTAGTGAAAATAATTAGTTGAAACAATAATAATGAGAAAAATAGACAAAGTTAGAAAAAATAATAAGATAGAAATTTCAAAATAATAATAAGCAACAAAATATGATTAGCAATAATAATTAATTAATAACGTGATTAAACATAAGATTTGATTTTTATTTAGAAACATAAATGATTAAATAATTACTATAATATAAAGTTCTAAATATCATAAGATTTGATTTTTATTTAGAAACATAAATGATTAAATAATTACTATAATATAAAGTTCTAAATATCATAAGATTTGATTTTTATTTAGAAACATAAATGATTAAATAATTACTATAATATAAAGTTCTAAATATCATAAGATTATAAATTTCTTAATCATTTACAAAAATTTAATTATCTCTAATTATATATTAACAATTATTAAGAAAAATATTTACACATTATGATGAAAACAAATTTTAACTAATCAATAATCACATTCACCAAAATTTTACATTAAGTATTTATAAGGTTTAATTTTATTTACAAAAATTTACAAGAATTATAATAAATATATACATAGAATCATATAGAAAATTAAAATTAGGTTTTCATATTAATTTGGAAAAAAGATGTTAATGTTATTTATTTTAAAAAAACAGATTTTTATATTACAACAAATTTTAATAAATTAATGATAACAATAATAATAATAATGATAATAATGATAATAATAATAAATAATAATAATAATAATAATAAAGCAATAATGAATTTTAAATGTGCCAAATAACCCAACAATGTTGCTAACGCAGAAATGCGCTCATCGCAACCAGATCTAAATCGGACGAAACAAAATTTATCGCAAAGAAAAAGAAATTAAGCAAAAAATAGTATTATTGCTCACACAAAAATGCGATCATCGCAACCAGATCGAACTAACACAAATGTCACGCGTCATGCACACAAATGTGCAAACATCGTATCGACATAATTCGATCAAAAATCTTATATATATAAACTCTAACAATTTAAAAATTATATATATATAAACGCAACAGTAATAGATAAAGAAAAAGAAATAACGGTAATAGATGAAGAAAAAGAAATAACGGTAAAAGATGAAAAAAAAGAAACAACAGTAATAGATGAAGGAAAAGAAATAACGGTAAACGATGAAGAAAAAGAAACAATAGTAATGGATGAAGAAGAAAACTAAATAACGGCCAACGGCACTCACTCCTCTTAGGTTTTTTCCATTCTCTCCTTTTTTCCAACAAGGCAACACATGTATATATAGGGAATAAATTAGGGTTAACACCAAATTGTCAATAATGTCCCTAAAGCCCATTTTAAAGCCCAAACTAAATAATTAGTTAAGAAAAAATAAAATTTAAATAATTTAAAATAATTAAAATAAACTTAAAATAAAAACTAATAATCCTATTGATTCCTAAAATAAAAAATATTATAAAAAGAACAAAATTTTTTTCAATATTTTTTATTTTATGATTTTTTGGATATTTTTATGAATAATTTAGAAAAAAGTGAAAAAAATAATATTTTAAAAAATGATTTAATTAAAATACGAAAATAATAATTAAATAATAATAAAAAACTATTTTTGTTATTTTTTTAATGAAAGATAGAAAAATTTAGAGTAAAAATAATAAAAAACAAAAAAAATGACAAAGGTGAGATTCGAACTCTCAACCTCTCACACTCATAACTCCTTACACATGTCCTCCTGCCAATTGTGTCATTTTTACTTTTTAGAAAAAAAATGCATGCCATATGATATTTACCTGCAAAAAGTCAAACGACTACACAAATTTGTTAGTAATTGATTAAATGCAATGAAATGCGACGACAAATCTTAGGGCAAAATTTGGGGTATTACAGTTATTATGATAATATTTCTCACCCAACCTCTCTTTGATGTTGGCAAAAAAAAAATCATGAAGTTTGACTTTGGTTTGACCACAGTTGACCTCAGTTTGACCTTTTAACTGCATTGACTGCTTTTGACTTATCTGATCATCTGACTGAGCAAACTTTTGAGAAAAGTCTTGAAACTTGACATGGGGGTTCTTATACACATATAAGATGTTATGAAGCTCACTTGAAGTCTTGGAAGTCCATTTAGCCTGATTAAAGTCAAAACCCTAGTTTTGGATGCACTGCTTAGGAGGTGCATTGTCTGAGGGAATTGTCAACTCTTCTGACCAATTATGAATTTTGTGAACCTTGTGAACCTTCTTGGAACACAAAGTCTTGTATTGTGAGGGCAAATTTTGGGGTGCAACACATACATATTGTATTTTTTTGACACATCCATATTTGTGAATAAGAGTGCTTATTACATGGATGTGGTTTACCTTAGATACTTCATTAACTTGGAGCAAATTCATGAGTACAACTGGAAGGTCGCTTGTTTGGTTTAGTTGTACTCCAAGTTAGCTTAAGGTTGTCTTTAGAAGACTAGATAAATGACATCTAGTTGCACGCTGTTGACGATAATATATTTGTATTCTTTACTATTTATGTACCATTTTCATAACATTTGTGCTTCGTCGTTACTAATAATTTATATGTATCATTTTCAGGATGAATCCTCTAGAACTTTGTAACAACCCAATTTTCAGTAATTGATTATTTGTACTAATTAATTGGTTTGTGTGATTTATCTGATTTAAGTGAATTATTGGATTTATTTAATTTATATGAGTTAATGGATTTAACTGATTTATTCTATTTGGTAGAATAATGTGAATTTATTAGATATTCTCTAATTAATGATGAGATGAGATATTTTATGAGAAAATGAATTGGTAGATAATTTGAGAGGAATTATGATGGAAGGAAATATGATAGAAAGACATATAAAGGAAAAATAGAAGGAAGGAAAGAAAAGGGGAAAACATAAGGGAAAGAAGAGAGAAAGAAAGAGGAAGAAAGGAAAAGAGAAGGAAAGAAGGGAAAAGCTTGGGAAGCTCACGATCAACTTCTTGCTATCAATTTAATCAAGGTAAGGGTGTGAAATATCATTATTCTATCAATGTTTATGATCATGTATGTGTTTGTTGGTTTGGTTGAGATTGTTGGAGAGTTTTTACTCATTTTCTATTCTAGGGCAAAAGGGGTTTAATCGGTTAGAATCATGTTTTGAACGGTTAGAATTGAAAATAAATTGCGTAGTTTAGTCGGGCAATGTTTAGCCGTGACTATTGGTTTTCGTTTGATCGAATTCGGTTGAATTTGTGAGTTTTGACATTTTTGGATAAATGGGAGGTTAAGATTTTGGAGGAAAATCGGAAGTCATAGAATTGGCGTTTTAGGGTCCCAAATTGTTGATATATAATTGGTAATGATGAGTAGGTATTTAATCGGGAGAGAATAATTGAATCGGTCGGGTTTTTGGGGGGTTTTTGGTGCAAACTCGTAGCTGTTTTTCCAAGTTTTTCAGGTGTTAACCGGTTAACCATATACGTTAACCGATTAACACAGTGTTAGGGGCCTAAAAACTGAGTTTTTGGAGGTGTTAACCGGTTAACCATATACGTTAACCGATTAACACTGTAAGTGTGAGAAAATATTATTTTTTCAAAACTTCGAAAATTCATAACTTCTTCACCGTTTATAGGATTTTGTCGTTCTTTATATCAAACTGAAGCTAATAATATGTTCTATAACTTAGAGAAAATACATATTATTTTTAGCCGACTTTTAGCCAATTTTACCAATTAATCGAGATTAATTATTTTAAGTAAGTGAGGCTTAAATAGTTAGAGCGTTCTGTTGCGACCGACCTCTTCTTGTATGAGTAGCTTATATGCTGTTGTATGATATGCTGTGGGTAGCCGTATGGCGTGAATCCTAGAATATGGAATCGATTGTGATTTTGTGGCCGTTTGGCAATATATGCATTGTTTGAATTAAACGTGACTGCATGATGAGATTGATTGTGAATGTGTATACCTTGTATGAAATGGTATGTGATGAATGATGAATATATATATTATGGAATATATATATATATATATATATATATATATATATATATATATATATATATATATATATATATATATATATATATATATATATATATATATATATATATATATATATATATATATATATATATATATATATATATATATATATATATATATATATATATATATATATATATATTGTGAATGCATATTGTTTGTATGCGATTGTATGTAAAGAATGCATGGGAACATATTGTGAATATGTATGCATTGCTTGTAATTGTATGTGAAGAATGTATGAGAACATATTGTGAATATGTGTGCATTGCTTGTAATTGTATGTGAATAATGCATGGGAACATATTGTGAATATGTGTGCATTGCTTGGTAAATATATTGATGTTATTGAAATGGATATGTTGTATGTGCAATCATGTTATAATTCTTGAGTGATGAATTATTTGAGAATGCATGGGATTAAGATGCGAGAACGGTCTTAAGTACATTTGGTTGTTGATTGCATATGCATCATTTAGTCAAGAGGCAATGTTTGCTAGTTTCGTGGAGACTAGTGACTTGTCCCAAACTTAGAAGGGTGAGTTTGAAAGCTTAGGGGACGGGCTTTTGTTGTTATCGGTCTAGAAGGGTGGACCCGGTTTAAGTGTAAAAACTGAAAAATGATAACAAGTGTTGGTACCACATGGCATGAGTTGCATTGAGTTGCATTGAGTCTCATGGAATGAATATATGATTGTTGTATGAAGTTATGTATAGGTGTATGTACATGACTTGTGTAATTGAGAATTATGGATATGTTTAACAACTGTCCATATTTGCCTATATATATATATATATATATATATATATATATATATATATATATATATATATATATATATATATATATATATATATATATATATATATATATATATATATATATATATATATATATATATATATATATATATATATATATATATATATATATATATATATATATATATATATATATATATATATATATATATATATATATATATATATATATATATATATATATATATATATATATATATATATGCTTTGTGAAGTATATGATGCGTATGATGAAGTATGGTGAAAATTGTGGGATATGCGTATGTGCATTACTTATGTAATTAAGAGTTGTGAGTATGTGGCTATTGTATGAAAGTATGTTTCTGAGCATGAGTTGTTGATTTGAGAATTGTAAATGTGAAATTGTGAATTGGTGAATAAACATAATATGTGTATGTTAATGTGGAATGTTGAGATTCATGGATATGTGCATGATGAATATGCGTGGTGATTATCCTTATTTGTTTATATATATGTTGTGACGTACATGAAGAGTTAAAACGAATTGTGGTGAGAAAATGTGGAATATATGTATTCTATGCTCGTGAATTTATATATGTGATTATATGCATTGTTATTATGATAATATTTCTCACCCTTCTGCTGGAATGATGTCCTATCTGACATCGTGCAGGTATCAAGGAGTAGTACTGCTCGTAGTTGCGAGGTCGCTTTTGGTGTAGTTGTTTAGTAATTTAGTTATATTGGGTTGAGTCATGCTCTGGTCATGTAACACTAGGATCGTTTGGTTTATGTATTAGAGATACTTTATGTACTATATGTTATGTTTTTGTATTCATTGGAATATTATGATGTTGGCCCTAGTGCCTAAGTAACGTGGAAGTATATGATGAATCTGAGTATTCTGTTAAGAGAATTATGTTATAATTGAATCCGCTGCTACATGCAAGTGAAATCTTGAAAAGGCATGATTAATTATTGAAGTGTTTATGAGCATGACATGTGTTTTGATGTTTCGAAATTATGTGTGACACCCTTTTGTGAATGCATGTTAATTTTACTCTGATTATGCACATGTTTTCCGTGGGGTTTAGAAGGGTGTTACATTAGTGGTATCAGAGCAGGTCGGTCCGTCCGACCAAGTTGTCTAATGTTGTTTGTTCCCTGGTATACGACATGTGTGTGAAAACACTGTCGATACATGTTTGTTGTCTAACCTTTGTCTGCAAGAGTGGGCATGATTCAAGTGGGGGAGAAGCTTGTGTTTCTCCAAGATGCTGCAAGTATGGAGTTGTAGCTCAGTGTATGGTTGAACGCTCTTATAGTTTGGTAAATATGGTTTATGCCCCATTATGATTGTCGACTGTCTATTAACAAATTGAGGAACTGATCACCCTTAATCTCTTGTTGATAGTAGTTGGGATTGTGTTGGATGGGATAGACGTGTCTTGCGAGCTTAAATGGCGTGAGCAGTGAATTGTTTAGAGTGACGCCAAGTGCTAAAGAGTTGTTTTGATGAGTCGGTGTAGGACAATGATGAGATGGGGATTTTGAGTATTAATGAAAGTGGGAAGTTGGCGGTTTGCCAATTAATTATGGTTGTCTGGAAGTTATCCTGACAGAATAGTGATATACAGCCAAGACGTGAAGTGGAGTAGTGATCGGATTAGTTACAGGAACTAATCTGATATTGAGAACTCCATATTATAGATCTGTTTGGATGGCCAAGGAATTAAATTGATTGAGTAGTTTTGAGACTTGTGTCTGGTGGTGTGCTAGGCAACAGATTATGAGGGCAAGTATATAAAGGGTGGATAATGACTTCTGGTAATTATAAAAGGATGTAAGATATGGAATAAAATATTGGTAATTAGACCTTTAAACATTCCAAGAGTTGAAGATGTGTCGAATGGCCTTCTAAGTGTGAAAATGTTGTTTTCGTATTTTGACGTAGGGGGAGAACCGTAACTTGCAGATTGGGTGTCCATTTGGCATGGGATTTTCCGTACTTAATTGAGTGAGTCAATGGTTGCGTAACCAATGATATTTGGATATATTCGAAGAGTATAGAGGATCATGTTGAGCATCGGGGACTTGAGTTATCAGTGTTGTAAAAGAAGTAGTGATATGCCACTGTGAAGAAAGTTCAAAGAGTTTTTGGGAAAGCTGTCAACAGCTCGTGTATTGGTTTTGCCGAATTTGACAGAACTATTTATTGTGTTTTATGATGTTTGGTTGATATGATTGGGAGATATGTTAAGTGTAAAATCAGCGAGTTTTAGTTATGCTTGGAGACAATTTAAAGTACATAAGGGAATTATCTGATAAGTGATTTAGAGTTGGTTGTTGTTGTGTGGTTGTGCCGGGGTTTAGAGGCCTCAATTGTTTAGTTGAGATTTGAGAGGGTTAATGATCTTAAGAGCTTAAGGTATTTGTTTAATTTGAAAAAGTTGAATATGATGTAGAGGAAATAATTGGGATTTCTGAAGGAGTGCAGTTTTGGGTTGAATTACCATTCGGGATATGAGTTTGGTCTGTGAAGAAATTTCTTATGGAGTTAAGCTTTGTATGTTGAGACTGACTATAGGTATTCTTGATAAGATTCGAAGTCGGAGTTCTAATTTGAGTTAATAGACTGATTGAATTTAATGAATTAAAGTTGAATAGCTGATTTCAGATTGATGGGAATGGTACCGTGAGATGTCGTGATAGAGTTGTGTTCCAAATAGTGTGAGTTGGATAAGAGTACTCAGGAAGAAGGACATTGATATAGATTGAGTATCCATCCGGGTACTATGAAGATGTGACCGAATTTGAGGAATTGTTTTGGTGACCATAGATGGAGAGAGAAGTGGTTGAAGTGATATGTGCTGGTTTGACTTGTTGAAAGTCGCAGTGTAAACATCAGAGGCTGTTGGGCCTAATACAACTGTTGAATATTTCTGAATGGTATGGGATAGTATTCCCATGGATTTTGTGTCGGTTTTTCCGATGAAATATGGAGGGATATGATTCGACTTGGATGGTTATGAATGGATTGACAAGATTAACTCATTTCTTACCAATGAGGATGAATCATTTTATGCTGAAGCTAGCTAAGAGGTATAGTGAGGAAGTTGCGGGGTAGTATGGGTTACCGTTGAATATTGTGTCAGATGGGAATCTGAGTTTTCATTGAGCTTTTGGGAGATTTTGCGGACGCTTTGGGTGACATGTTGAAGTTGAACTATGTGTAGCATCCGTGGACGGAATGGACAGACAAAGAGAACTATCCAGTATGTAGAGGATTTGTTGAGAGCTTGTGTGTTGGATCCAGATGGATCAGGGGGTCGTTAATTGTCGCTGATTGAGTTACCTACAATAACCGCTATCATTCTAGTATCAGAATGACATCGTATGATGCTTTGTATGGTAGGAGGTATAGGACTCCTTTGTGTTGATGTGTGTCCGGCGAGAGTGTTATACTCGGACATGAGATTGTGCAAGAGACGACTAGAAAGATCAAAAGGATCCAAGAAAAGACGTGTTTTGAGAAGTACGATAGTAACTGGTGTTGGTCGAGCTTGAGGTCTCGGAAGCACCCACTGTGTTTTGTTGATCTGTATCAGAGTAGCACAGCAGAAGCGTGGGGAAACTAGCATGTTCGACTGTTTTACCGTTGCCGCTTGTGGAAATTGCATGATGTGTTCATGTGCCTAATTTGAGGAGGTACATTGATTCGAAAGGATGGTGTGCAAGGGAGAGACAATTTTATTGTGGAGGCATTGTTAGTTCAGGTTGATGAACGGGAAGCAACTTCGAGGTAAAGGGATTCCTTTGGTGGAAGTAGTTTAGGAGATTGGGATGCGAGAGTCGTGTCCAGGGTTATTTGAATCAGATAACATTTTCGAGGGCGAAAATTCCTAAAGTGGGGGAGGGTTGTAACAGCCCAATTTTCAGTAATTGATTATTCATACTAATTAATTAGTTTGTGTAATTTATCTGATTTAAGTAAATTATTGGATTTATTTAATTTATATGAGTTAATGGATTTAACTGATTTATTCTATTTGGTAGAATAATGTCGATTTATTAAATATTCTCTAATTAATGATGAGATGAGATATTTTATGAGAAAATGAATTGGTAGATAATTTGAGAGGAATTATGATGGAAGGAAATATGATAGAAAGACATATAAAGGAAAAATAGAAGGAAGGAAAGAAAAGGGGAAAACATAAGGGAAATAAGAGAGAAAGAAAGAGGAAGAAAGGAAAAGAGAAGGAAAGAAGGGAAAAGCTTGGGAAGCTCAAGATCAACTTCTTGCTATCGATTTAATCAAGGTAAAGGTGTGAAATATCATTATTCTATCAATGTTTATGATCATGTATGTGTTTGTTGGTTTGGTTGATATTGTTGGAGAGTTTTTACTCATTTTCCATTCTAGGGCAAAAGGTGTTTAATCGGTTAGAATCGTGTTTTTAACGGTTAGAATTGAAAATAAATTGCGTAGTTTAGTCGGGCAATGTTTAACCGTGACTATTGGTTTTTGTTTGATCGAATTCAGTTGAATTTGTGAGTTTTGACATTTTTGGATAAATGGGAGGTTAAGATTTTGGAGGAAAATCGGAAGTCGTAGAATTGACGTTTTAGGGTCCCAAATTGTTGATATATAATTGGTAATGATGAGTAGGTATTTAATCGGGAGAAAATAATTGAATCGGTCGGGCTTTTGGGGGTTTTTGGTGCAAACTCGTAGTTGTTTTTCCAAGTTTTTCAGGTGTTAACCGGTTAACCATATACGTTAACCGATTAACACAGTGTTAAGGGCCTAAAAACTGAGTTTTTGGAGGTGTTAACCAGTTAACCATATACGTTAACCGATTAACACTATAAGTGTGAGAAAATATTATTTTTTCAAAACTTCGAAAATTCATAACTTCTTCACCGTTTATCAGATTTTGTCGTTCTTTATATCAAACTGAAGCTAATAATATGTTCTATAACTTGGTGAAAAGAAATATTATTTTTAGCTGACTTTTATCTGATTTTATCAATTAATCGAGATTAATTATTTTAAGTAAGTGAGGCTTAAATAGTTAGAGTGTTAGGTTGCGATCGACCTCTTCTTGTATGAGTAGCTTATATGTTGTTGTATGATATGTTGTGGGTAGCCGTATGGTGTGAATCCTAGAATGTGATATCGATTGTGATTTTGTGGCCGTTTGGCAATATATGCATTGTTTGAATTAAATGTGACTGCATGATGAGATTGACTGTGAATGTGTATACCTTGTGTGAAATGGTATGTGATGAATGATGAATATATATATATATATATATATATATATATATATATATATATATATATATATATATATATATATATATATATATATATATATATATATATATATATATATATATATATATATATATATATATATATATATATATATTATGGAATATATATATTGTGAATGCATATTGTCTGTATGCGATTGTATGTAAAGAATGCATGGGAACATATTATGAATATGTGTGCATTGCTTGTAATTGTATGTGAAGAATTCATGGGAACATATTGTGAATATGTGTGCATTGCTTGTAATTGTATGTAAATAATGCATGGGAACATATTGTGAATATGTGTGCATTGCTTGATAAATATATTGATGTTATGGAAATGGATATTTTGTATGTGCAATCATGTTATAATTCTTGAGTGATGAATTATTTGAGAATGTATGGGATTAAGATGCGAGAACGGTCTTAAGTGCATTTGGTTGTTGATTGCATATGCATTATTTAGTCAAGAGGCAATGTTTTCTATTTTCGTGGAGACTAGTGACTTGTCCCAAACCTAGAAGGGTGGTTTGAAAGCTTAGGGGACTGGCTTTTGTTGTTATCGGTCTAGAAGGGTGGACCCGGTTTAAGTGTAAAAACTGAAAAATGATAACAAGTGTTGGTACCACATGGCATGAGTTGCATTGAGTTGCATTGAGTCTCATGGAATGAATATATGATTGTTGTATGAAGTTTTGTATAGGTGTATGTACATGACTTGTGTAATTGAGAATTATGGATATGTTTGACGATTGTCCATATTTGCCTATATATATATATATATATATATATATATATATATATATATATATATATATATATATATATATATATATATATATATATATATATATATATATATATATATATATATATATATATATATATATATATATATATATATATATATATATATATATATATATATATATATATATATATATATATATATATATATATATATATATATATATATATATATATATATATATATATATATATATATATATATATATATATATATATATATATATATATATATATATATATATATATATATATATATATATATATATATATATATATATATATATATATATATATATATATATATATATATATATATATATGCTTTGTGAAGTATATGATGCGTATGATGAAGTATATGATGCTTTGTGAAGTATATATATATATATATATATATATATATATATATATATATATATATATATATATATATATATATATATATATATATATATGCTTTGTGAAGTATATGATGCGTATGATGAAGTATGGTGAAAATTGTGGGATATGTGTATGTGCATTACTTATGTGATTAAGAGTTGTGAGTATGTGGCTATTGTATGAAAGTATGCTTATGAGCATGAGTTGTTGATTTGAGAATTATAAATGTAAAATTGTGAATTGGTGAATAAACATAATATGTGTATGTTTATGTGGGATGTTGAGATTCATGGATATGTGCATGATGAATATGCGTGGTGATTATCCTTATTTGTTTATATATATGTTGTGACGTACATGAAGAGTTAAAACGAATTGTGGTGAGAAAATGTGGAGTATATGTATTCTTTGCTCGTGAATTTATATATGTGATTATATGCATTGTTATTATGATAATATTTCTCACCCTTCTTCTGGAATGATGTCCTATTTGACATCGTGCAGGTATCAAGGAGTAGTACTGCTCGTAGTTGTGAGTAGTTGTTTAGTAATTTAGTTATATTGGGTCGAGTCATGCTCTGGTCATGTAACACTGGGATCGTTTGGTTTATGTTTTAGAGATACTTTATGTACTCTATGTTATGCTTTTGTATTCATTGGAATATTATGATGTTGGCCCTAATGCCTAAGTAATGTGGAAGTATATGATGAATCTGAGTATTTTGTTAAGAGAATTATGTTATAATTGAATCCGCTGCTACATGCAAGTGAAATCTTGAAAAGGAATGATTAATTATTGAAGTGTTTATGAGCATAACAGGTGTTTTGATGTTTCGAAATTATGTGTGACACCCTTTTGTGGATGCATGTTAATTTTACTCTGATTATGCACATGTTTTCCGTGGGGTTTAGAAGGGTGTTACACACTTCCCACGCATTTCCGAATGGTCATATGTTGATGGCTACTCTAAGGATATTCTACATGTTTATGCATCTTTCCTGCTTAGAGAAAATAAGTCGACCGATCCCTTCAAAGTGTATCTTGACCGCACATCAACAAATGATATACCATTCTAGTTGTACGACCTTAACTGTCACATGTATCCCTTTGAAGAAATAGGCTTCTACTATGGATGATTGGGTTGTGGGTCACATCTAATGTATTCACATCTGTCTAAGCGAGTGATGCAGAAATTTGGGTATATACAGTTTGTTCCAAGACACCCCTCAGAATCTTCTCCTCCTACTATGGTCTGTAGAGATGTAGATGTCATGTATGATGATTTCCTTAATCATTTAGTACCGACTAAATCATAAGGTGCCATAGCTTCTAGTGAATGGAGTTATGCATTCGACTACTGTCATACCTCTAAAAAAGAATACGACGCTCGCGAAGCGCAATCGCACCCTCGCAGGATGGACTGAATAAAGTCGCCACCAAACTTTATTTATTCCCAAAGAGGGAAAGGAAAAGTATCGATAAAACCCTCAAAAAGAAAGACAATGATATGATCGTCGCAACCAAATCAGGGTTCAGGAGTCGATTATGTAAGAGGATGGTATTAACACTCCTTACGTCCGTTGTACTCAACGGGATTCGTTTGGTTAGTTGTGCATGTTAGTGTTAGCTTAAGAATGTTTAACTTCTCGATTTATTGAAAGGGAAAAGATTAGGACAAAAGCTTTATTTTTTATTAAGGTGTCTGATGAGATTTTGAATCTCGCTCCTACGTATCTTAGGGTGCGATGGAGAACTTAAGGCTACGTAGTTCTGGGTAGAAAATGTTTCTTTGTTGGCCAATTTTAGCGAAAGATATTTTGTCACAATAGAAGAAAAACACTTCTTAACCAAAATAGGTTAGGAGCAGGCATTTGTATCACATTGAATGGATTTCTACATATCAACATCCACGGGAAAACGTCACTTATCTCAAATCACACAATTGCGGACGAAACATTGTTTTGCGTCGACGACAAGAAAATAGTTTCATGTGTTTGAAGTATTTTTGGATGATGACAATAGTTTGGATGAGCGAGAACTACATCTCGTTTCCTAAATCTCGAGAGCTCGTGGGCTACACCACGTTCCTTTATTATCTTATTTGTGAAAAAAGTTTAATGGTTTTAGGTCTTTTTTAGTTTATTTGAGAAAAGACACTCGATGTTGATCGAGGTTTATTAAGCGTTATGGAGTTGATTGGAGGATGATGAGTGTCTGGATGGGTGAGAGCTACATCCATGATCCCAACTCTTAAGAGCTCGTGGAATACTCCATGTTCCTTTTCGTTCGATTTATTGAAAAGTAATTGTTGCAATGAGAATTGGATATCAAGCTATTAATTAACTTGAATCAGAAAACACGAAGTTCACCACCGAGCTTTGGTTTATCCAAAGGAAAGGGTAAAGATCGAAGAAAACCCTAAGTGCACTATGTAACAACACAACTAAAAGATCTAAGGTTCGCGTGTTGGTTATACCTAGGGAAGGTGTTAGCGTCCTAAGTATCTGTAATACTCTACAGAAACCTCTTGTTAGTATTTATGTTATGCTATTGTTTGCTTGCTAAGAGAAAAAGGGCTAAGGTAAAGAACTAAGATATATGCACTAAGTATGCTCGCCAAGACGTTACATCTCGTGCCTACGTATCCTAACAAGGATGGAATCAGAGCATTCGTAGTTCACCTAACTAGGGATGAGGAACTCTTGATAACGATCAAGGTTTCAAGGGGAGTAAGTGTTCATAACCATGACAGTTACATAGAGTTCACAAACTCTCTAAGTCTAAGTTGAAAAACTGGCTAAAAGAAAGCAAGTGCTCATCACCATGACACTTACATGAAGTGAGGCGACTCCTGTAACACCCCAAATTTATTGGAATATTTATTTAAATATGAATATTCACATTTTTGGTGATTTTCGGTGGTTGGTATGAAATATTGAGAATTATGCATTTTGGGTTATTTATTTAAATAATAGTATATAATATGAATATATTGCTATTATTATTAATTTAAATAAATATAAGTGAATTAAGGGCAAAATGGACATTTGAGGAGGAGTTAGTGAGGGTGAAGTTGGAAAGCCCAATATTAAGGCCCAAAGTTAGGTTTAACAAAAAGGAATTTTGAGGGAATTAGGATTCATTCTTGTTAGACCGTGAAAAGGGAAGAAATAGAGGCCAGAACTCCGAGGAAGAAGATTGAGGAAAAAGCTTCGCGAGGTTTCCAAGAACCAAGGAGAAAGGCTTGGAGTCGACAGTTAAGGTATGAGGAGTATTGCCTTCATTGTTTTCAATATGTGATTCAATGTGTTTAAAGCTGATTTAAAGGTTTAGGGATGTTTTTAGTATTGAATTGTTGTTGCCTTTCTGGTGATGAGTTCAATGAGTTTGAGGGATTTGAACTGATGGTATGATAGGTTTAAGGCTGATTTGAGAGTAAGGGAAATTAGGTCTTCGTGGCCAGAATCTGTTATTGAGGTTTTAACCGTATAGGGTAATTGATTGTGAGAACTTTAATGACTGTGGGGTATTTGTAAGGAATTATAGGAATTGGAGGCGTAAATATGATACGGGATTGGCCTAATAAGACGTAGATTTTGTGCCTTTATCGCCGTAATACCTTAGGAATGACTTAGGGATGTTTTTTGGGGCATTGGGGAAGGAAATCGTAGAGGTTTTTGGTCTGGTTTTGGTGCTGGTGCGTAACAGTGATTTGCTGTAATCGCGAGTTCGCATAGCGAAGAATCCTTCGCACAACAAACATTCGCGCCAGACTCGCACGACGAACTTGCTAGCGAACATAGCAGAGTTTCACGAATTATGTTCTGGTTCAGTGATGTCTTGATGTTTTGATGTTGTGATTTTCCTAATGAATTACTATGAGTATAACTGTGATTCCTATGTGATTAAATGAATGTATGATGAATTACTATGAGTATAAATGTGATTCCTATGTGATTAAATGAATGTATGATGAATTACTATGAGTATAACTGTGATTCCTATGTGATTAATACATGACCATATGATGAGTACCCATGAGTATAATTGTGATTCTTATGAGATTAATACATGATCGCATGATGAATTCCCATGAGGAACTGTGATGATTTGTGACGTTGATTCCATGAGGTTTTGATGATTCTATGATGACATGATTATTATGATGATTTTGATGAATGATGATGCACCTAATGAGTTTATTATGAGGATGATATTGACGTGTGCATCAGGCATTCATATGCATTTCAAACTTCGGTCTAGGATCTTGATTCTTGTGTGTGGCTTCAATCCTATTATGCGGATGTGAGGTATTTTATTATGCTCTAATTCTCGTGTAGAATCGATCCTACTGTTGTGGATCTATGAAGGGTTGATGGCCCAATGTCCATCGAATTTTGTTGATTGGTACCACATGCATGAGTCTTGTTGCATTTACATTTATGTGACAATTTGGTGTAATTTATAATATTGTGGCCTTTGATGTTCCTTGATGATTATGATGATGTTGAATATGAAAATGACGTTATTTTATATATTGATTCTTATATTGATTATTATGAATCGTTTTACTCACCCTGCCTGTTTGAATGTTGCCTCCACGTGGGTAACGTGCAGATGACCAGGTTTAGCCGTGGATGCCGTCGAAGACTTTTTGAAGTTTTTGGATCCTTGGCCATTGTGGTTGACTTAGAGGGTCTTTCTATGATAGTGTAACATCGGGTTAGGATCTTTGAGTTAAACTATATTTTATTGAGTTTTTGTTATGTTGATTTCCTTGCTGCTCAAAGAAAACTTTGGATTTTTGCCTTTTTGAGTTCCGTTGCCATTTGAGTAATTTTGGGAAAACCTGTTGTTTATGGAGCATTGACTTTGATTTGAATTTATTGAGAAATGTACGCCCTTTTTGAGATGATTTTATTGCGTTCAATATTTTACTATGATAAATTCGATTATTTTGCCATAATATTCGTGGGGTAGAAAAAGGGTGTTACAACTCCAAACCTAAGGCTAGGATAAACGGGGAAAGTAAGTGTTCATCACCAAGGCACTTATATGGAGCGTTGCGACTCAAATCCTAAGGCTAGAATAAAGTGTAAGGTAAACTAGTCTCGATCGCACAAAAGCGAGAGATAAGGGAGTTAGATGTTAGTTGTTAGTGGTTAGAGGGCTCGACAAGATATCACATCTTTTTCCTACGTATCCTGATTAGGAAAGAGGAATCAGAGCCTCCGTAGTTCGTCCGGTGAGGAAAAAGGAACTCTTGATTGTGGTCAAGGTTCCAGAGGGGAGTAAGTATTCATAACCATGATACTTACATAGATTTAACCAACTCTCTACCTAAACTAGGTTATAACAGACAAGACTCTCACAAGGTCTCGAGGGAAAGATGGACAAAGCTATCCAACATGGCATGGCAGTCAACTATGGGATCCTTTCCTTTGGAATCGGGAACCGAAAACTTGTAACAACAAGGGGCCAAAAGATGAAGCTTACAACATAAATGATAACAATCAAGAACGAATCAAGAGAACACCAAACACTCATTAACAACTCATGGATAAATTCAAAAATATCAGAAAACATCAAGAGTAAACCAATCAACAAGACAAGAATTAATCAATAACTTCTCAAGAATCAAGTCAAACTAAAGGCAACAATGATTGATCAACACTTAATTCAAAATTGGCATCAAAAGCTTCGAAGGTATCAAGAATCAAATTCAAAATTGACATCAAGAATAACCAACATAAAATCAAGGTTTGTCAAGATTAACCTAAAAATCAAATAAAATCTAATTAAATCAAAATTTAATTAAACCGAAATCTAATTAAAACTAATTAAAAAACTAAACTAAACTCTAATTAAAATTGAAATTCTAGTAACAGACAATCGATGTTATACTGGATGTTATGATATCCACTACTGAACAGACAATTAAGCTAAGCAGTAAAGCACTTAAAAAAAGTAGTAAATAACACAGGGAATTGTTGACCCAGTCGGTGCAAATCACACCTACTCTGGGCCAGGGATACAATCCACTATAGGCAGTGTTAATTCAGAATCAAACTACCAGTTTGCACTCTTCACTTAAGACCTACCCAATGCAACTCCAGCCTAACACTAGACCTGAGTTCCTACTCACTCCCCCTCAATCACAACAGTGATATCAACTACTTAAGTTACAAATTAAAAAGAATACACACTTAAAACAAATCTTGATCTTGCTTCACAGTTTCAATCAAGAGACACATCACTCGTGCTTAAAAGCTTAGAGTGACACAAACGAAGTACATCTCAAAACACACTAGTCTAAAGCAATCATCCAGGTGATAATTTCTTGGCTCACAAGTAATCTTAAGACACAAAACACACGTGAAGAACAAACAGAATTCTTCACTTACAAACAACTCACAACACACTCTGTAAAATCTCTAAGTCTCTGTCTTCAAGTAGGATTGCCACTTCTATATTTATGGGCAACGTAAGTTCCTTGGGCCTTAGTGCAGCAATTAGGTTTAACCAAGTTAAACCTCTTTTCATAAATCAGGGTTCTGTCAATTAGGTCATAGGCATTTTACGTTATCCTCAGCATTTCCTAGCATTTCGCCTGAGATATCTAAGTGCCCTAAAATGTTTCCTGGAATCTAGCCTGAGCTAACTCAATCATTATACCAGAAAAACAAACATGCGCCCTTGATGTCAGCTACTTGATGTCATAACATTCAGTATGACATCCAATACACTTTGGTCTTAGCTAACCAAACTTACCCTGCAGAACAGTACACACGAATGTCATGACATCAGTCAAGATATCTACACACGACATTATTTTACCATAAAATGCAGCCAATCAAGAACATCTACAAACTCCCCCTTTGGCAAATTTTTGGCTAAAATAATCTGTCACCATATCAGAGAGCATATGCAGCAGAAAAGTTCACAGCTCACATCTAATCAGGCAGGATAGCTACTAGCTAATACGACACTCAACACACATGATGTACTACCGAATCAAATTCAACTACACTACCAATCACACAGACTGTTCTGGATTCTGAATGTCCAGACATCTCATATGACATCCTTAAAAACACATGTTCCAAAGCACTAAATACCACCTGCTAGATCAGACTACAAATGTCACAACATTTTGTGGAACATCCTATGATACTTCCCTTCAACTAATGCACAACTACACACCATCTGCAAGCAAGCTGCAGAAACACACACATCCACCAACAGCTATGATACTACTAAGTTCCAACCAGGAACACACACACACACACATACGCACACATACCAGTAACAACAAACATCAAAAACACATGATCACCATCCTGCTCACACAACCAGGAGATCAACTCTAGCACAACTGTAACACAACTCAGAGCAGCAACATAACATCAACACACCTACAAACCTGCTCAGTGCAAACATGCACAACAACAAATCTCATCTTCCACCTGTGAGGGACATCGACTAAACACAACTAAGCCTATAGCAACAAATCATCAAGTACACCTGCTGATGCACAAACAACTACTAACCCTGCTGTTTCTACTACTACTTCTCCCCCTTTTTAGCCACAAAATTAGATCATAACTAATGAATTAGCATTGATCATACACAGTTGGAAACACAAATGTTAAAGAATTATTACAAATCAGCAACACATAAAAGCTGTTCACAAAATAATTTGTTTTGGAGCAAACAAACTAAGAACTCTAGTCATCAGACTCAGAGCCAGCATCATCACTCTCACTTTCTTCATCAGTGCCATTCTTAGAACTGGCAGTTGCTTCTTCTAATTCAGCTTCCTGATAATCACCTTCACCAGTCCCATCATCATGCTTATCCTCATCAGTGTCATCAAACTCAGCATCTTCATCCTGCTCAAGATATCTGATCAACTTTTCTAGATTCAGCTTGCGTTTTTCCAACTTCTTGCATGTTTCTTTGAGCATGGCAATAACCTCAGCTTTCCCTATCTTTGAACTCCCCTTGGATGTTTCTGCAGATGTCATGACAATGTCAGGAGCATGAGTTCCTTGAAACAGCTTGTGGTGGAAAGACAATGGGCTTTCTCTTTTGCATGTAGAGTCATTCTCTTAGAGGATATTGGGATACTGATTCAATATGATTCCACAGATAAGAGATGGAAATGCAATGGGGCCTTTTACACTATAATTATCTGCATGCTTCATGGTCTGATCAAAGATGTAGGTCCCATAATCAAATTTTGTTTTGGTCCCGACAGCATAAATCAACTTCCCCAAGATAGTTGCAATAGTTGATTTATGATTTATGGACACCCAGTTGGCAACACCAATCTTATGCAGCATGACATACTTCACACTTAGTTTACTGGAAATCAGTTTCCCTTTTGAGGGCCAGCTTTTGACCTAGTTGGCAGTTATAACTTGACACACTTTGTTGTCAGAGGCAGCTAGATTAGGTTGTGCTCCATCTGATCTTCCTAGATAGTTATTGATGACAGTGGAGGAGAAAGTGACACATTTTCCTCTTACATACACTTTTCCAAACTCATTTGATTTTCTATCAGCACATTCTTCTGATAGGTTCACTATGAACTCCTTAATAAGTATTTCATATCACTGAGAAAATTGAGTGACAATCCTCATTAAACCAACATCATGGATAAGATTCATGATCTCCTTACTTTCAAGGGCATTCTGAGCCAGCTCTCTCTCCAATGCCAACCTCTTCTGATACACATATTTTCACCTGTTGACACTTGAGGTATAATGAAATGAGATATTGTCAATAGGAACATCAGGAACACTAGCAGCAAGTTTGCTAGTTGTGGGTTTCTTCTTTGGTGGGATGTCAGTGACATCACAAGCAACATCCGAGTCAGAGTCAAATTCAGTACTAGTTTGAGCCTTTCTCTTCTTTGGAACCACCTTGCTTCAAGCTTTGGTAGGGCCAACATGAGTACTCTTTGTTACAGCTTTCTTCTCAGGAAGACTTTGCACAACTTCCTTCTTCCCTTTCCTAGTCATGAGTCTTTTGGCTATGCTAGGGTTGATTGTGGCTATCAGATCATTATCTGAATAATCATTAAGGATCACTACATCAGTATCATCCTTCTGGACATCATTATCATCATTGTTATCACCTTGCATATTAACATCATTACTTTCAGAAGTTTGACCCTTATCATCATTCTTTTGTGAGGTCGTTCCCAAGGTTTCAACATCTTGAGTATCATCAGCTTGTTGATCCAGATGGGGAGCAAGACCCTCAGTGTTAGGGGGAATGGATATCCCTGGCACATCATGTGGCTCATTCAATATCCTAGATACCAAATTAGCAATGGTGTTGTGGACATCCCTAGAGCCTTCCTTATTAGTATCCTCAGAAGGGGTGGAGGTTGAAGTGTGAGGGGCCTGAGCTGTGACTAGTTCTTTAGGTCTTCTTGCATGCGAAGTCCATGGTTTCTTCACACTCAGACCTTCAGGGGTCACCATACGTAGGGGTGCCAGCTTAAGAACCTAGTTAGGGCTGCAAGAGTCAGCTCCAGCACCAGAATCTGGATCAACGATGGTGGTCATCTTCTTGGAGGAGGTAGATTTTAATTGTTGAGACATGTCAGGAGACTTTGGCAGTGTGAGAGAAGGTTTTCTTTGGTTGTTGAAGGAGGTATGGAAGATGAAGAAGTGGTATGGGCACCAAATGAAGCAAACGTATCGTGTGTAGGGGGTAGAGTGATATGATTGCAAAAGAAGAGGGAACTCAGAATTTTGACCAATAAGCAAATGATTAAAATTTAAACTATTCAAACACAATTCTTAAATACCATTAATTACTATAACTCCTTATAAAGACACATTCCCAATTTGCTTCTTAAGTTTTCAATTTGAGTAGTCTCGAGATCTCTTGTACAAATGTTATCACTTTGTAGGTCAGAGTTCTCAAGCTCCACACCATTTTCTCTAGAGTGATGTCTGTTATCACTATACATGGCTCTATTAAGCCGAATTGGGTTCATATTGATGGCACTAAGATTGTCACAATATAATGTCATGACATCCTGAGTAACATTGCTCCCTTTATGCTGGTCATCTTTCATGGACTCCATCAACTTCCAGTATAACAAATCTATATTTTTATGATGTCCATTCTTTGTGTCGCTACTGCGAAAATCGGCGCCGGCTAAACAGAAGAGTCGCCACCGTGCGTTATTTATCCCAAAGGAGGGAAGGGAAACGCTCGAAGTAAACCTACCGCAAAGACGGGAAAGGAAAGGTCGTCGCGACCAAATCCTGGATTCGAGAGTCGGTTACACAAGGGGAAGGTATTATCACCCCTCATGTCCGTCGTACTCGACGGGATCCATGCTTGCTGGTTTGTCTAAAGGATGCAAAACAATCTATCTACGGCTGCTAAATCTAAACGGGAAGAAACTGACCCGATAGAGCATCGCACTTTATGCCTACGTATTCTCAAGAGAGAAAGTCAGAGTCATCGTAGTTCAGGAAACTACAGGGAATTGGCTCTCCAAGACTTCGCGTCTTGTGCCTACGTACTTCCACACAGCGTGAAAGATTAGACCTTACGTAGTTCAGGCTAACTACAGGTAAACAGGGTATTCTCGATCACACAAGGGTGAGAGATTAAGTTGGCTTGAAAGGTACGGGAACCTACGGGAACTAGAACTACGGTCTGGTCTTAAATGCGCAAGGGCAAGAGAAAGGGAAACATCAGTCGTCAGCGGGAAAGTCTCGATCGCACAGCAGCGAGAGAACAGAGAGTTTAGTTGTTAGTGTGCTCGCTAGGATATTGCATCCTATGCCTACATGTTCTCATTCGATATGAGAAATCAGAGCAGCTGTAGCTCAGCCTAACTACAGCAAAACCGGGAGAAAGGGGAAAGGGAGCTCGCTAGGATATCGCATCCTATGCCTACGTATTCTCATTCGATATGAGAAATCAGAGCAAATGTAGTTCGGGGGGAAAACGAGTCTCGATTGCACGGGGGCAAGAGAAGGGGTCTCGGTCGCCTGAACGCGAGAGAAAAGGGGTTTCACTCGCACGAGGCGAGAACAAAGAGGAAGCAGGCCTACGCCTAAACGGGAAGGAACTCGGGACACACACGCAAGAACCTAAAACGTAGGAGCGAATGCGTTGCATGGCATCCTAAGGGTACCATACTAGACATCCTAGACGATTGAGAAGTAACTCCTCAACTGTCATTTCCTTCGTATCTAACGATGCAGCTCACAACACTCGATGGTTGCCTGAAGACTTGAATAAGATGATGATGATGAATGAAGCTGCTCCGTTGGCTCCTGACATGCACGCAAGCTCCATTCCAATCTTCTCCTCTCCGGATCCTTGACGATGACGCTCGAATCAAAACCAATGTAACGCTTAGACCGTCATGGTTCGATTTATACGATAAAACCAACTCTAAGAGGTAGCGTATTAATGTCCGTGTCAAAGACAAGATAGAGAAATGATATCGAAAATCATTCTCCAATTTAATCGTGTCACACGGCCAGCCAGAAATAAAATCGAGAATAAAATCGGATAGAAAAGAAAATAGGAGAGAAATCCAACGCAAAATGGAAATAAAATGCTACTCCTAAAATACAGCAATTAAATGCTACTTGAAAGTATACTGACGAAATTAAAAGGAAATTGCATACTAAAATCTGAATTAAAAGTAATATCCTAAAAGGAAATTAAAACTAAATTCAATTCTATCCTTTTAAAAGAAATTAAACTAAATCCTAAATCTCTTAAAAGAAAATTAAACCAATTTTCTAAATCTTCTTAAAAAGAAAATTAAACTAACTTCCTTAATGAAAACCTTATCTAAAAATCCAATTAAATGCATTAAAAAACAAAACAAGAAAATAAAGGAAATAATAAAAAAATGCAGGGGGGTTTATTAGTAGTTGTGGGTGTTGTTACAGCAAAAACAAAATCAGGGCCCAGCCCACCAAAACAAACAGCAAAAAAAAAGATTAAAAAAAGGAAGGGGGGGGGGGGGGGGCGAGTAAGGAGAAACAGGGGGTGTGTCCAGTAAAAGAATGGGCCCAACCCAACAAAAAGTAACAAAAACAGGGAGGGGGTGAGCAAGAAAAACGGAGGTGCATTGACCAAAAAACCAATGGGCTTTGAAGCCCAATCCACACAGCCCTCTCTCTCTCTCGTTCATTCCACTCTCTCATTTTCCTTCTCTGAAAACCCTAGCTTCTCCTACCTCCTCTCTCGCCGCCGCTGGAACTCTCAGCCTCACACCTCGCTTCACCACCTCCGTCTCAGCTCTCTATTTCCCTCACCAACTCCCATCAAACTTCTTCTCCGTTTTCAAACATCAACACAGATGAACAACAACAAATATATTACAAATCTACGAAAACAGAATTAAACGGTGGGTTGCGTGTTCTTGGAGGATATGTGACGTCGATTGAAGGAAATCATTGTTAGATTTTTGGAGATGACGATGAACAAAAGGAGGTCTTGAAGGATCTTGAAGATCTAGATGGCGATTGGAGTGATGTTGGAGATCGGTGATGATCTGGAGATTCGATTGGAGACTGATTCGTATTGATGAACGTTGAGAAAATCTTAAACAGATCTGGAAATTTGGACAACTCTCGAAGAAGATATTCTTGGCGTTTGTTGCGGATCTGGAACGGATGAAGATTGACAAAGCTTGAGGCCATTGATTCATGGAGTTCGTAAGGCTTCATTGAAGTTGACGGATGAAGAGATGATCCAGATCGCGAAGATCTTTGATGGCCGTTCTTGAAGTTCTAACGAAGATTTCTGGAAAATATTGATGAACGATAATTGTTGGGTGAAAGATGAACCTTCGTAGATCTGAGATTCTTGAAGATTATGTGGATATGAGGAGTTCTTGCAATTCGTTGATGAAGATCAACATGCGTTTCTGGAAATGTTGATGAACACGAAGAGTGTTCTTGAAGCTCTTGAGGAAATCTGGAAACGGTATGAGTTTGGATGAAGATTCCGGTTAATTGCTGGAGTTCACGAAGATGAACACGAAGAAAGTTCTTGAAGTTGGACGAATTTCTGGGGATTCTCGATGAAGATCCGGTGAAGAGTTGATGATATCTGGGCAGATCGATGAATTCCGGTGAGATCTGAATGATCAATGAATGATGTGGATGAAAGTTGATCAGTGAGGATAATGAAGATCGCCGGAAAGTTGATGAATGGATGCAGTTTCCAGTGAGCCGTTGAGGTTTCCTGCGACGGTTAGGGTGGGGTTAACAACTTCCGGCGACGGTTAGGATGAACTTTGACAGTTACCGGCGAGTATCTGGGAGAATTTGGCCGCGAGAACCACCGCTGGATTTTGCCGGTGAGTTCTCCGGTGTTTGCATGCCGGTGGGGAGGTCTCCGGTGAAGGGAGGAAGGAGGATGATGCGTGTCAACACGCATGGGAGAGAGAGATGCATGGGAGCCACGTGTGGGCCATACGGAGAGAGAGAGGGACAAATGTGATACGCGTGGCGAGTGCTGGTGGTGAAGCGAGTGAGGTGTCAGCAGAATGAGGTGGGAGAAATGTGTGAGTGGAATGTGAGGTGGAAGGGAGAGAAAGAAACGTGTGGCAGCAATATATAGTGACATGTGGCAACTGGACTTGGGCTTCTGAACTTTGGACACTTGGCCCATTATGCAGACTCAGACCAAAATGAAAATTGAACATGATTAATGACTATATGAACTGATTAATGAAACTAATTAAAACGAAAATGGTTATTGACTAAACTGGACTAATTAAAAGGCTAATGGCTTAATGAAAAACTAATAACAGACTAATGCAATGATTAACACTTCAATTAATACGAAAATGAATAAAGCCTGATTAATAAAAGCTAACCCTAATTAATAAACTATATTAAAAGAAATCTATTAAAACTAAACAATTAATCTATAAAACTATTTAAAATTCTATTCAATTAAGAAATCCAATTAAATCTATATTAACTAAAAATCTATATCTATTCTAATTCTATAAAGAGAAACCAATTCTAAAATTCTATTAAAATCTATTTAATTTCTAGAACTATATTGAAAATCTATTTAAAAAACTATACTATTCTATTTAATAATAAAAAACCAATATCTAACATTCTAGTTAAAAACTATATTTTCTACAATTCTATTAAAAAGAAATATATTCTAATATTCAAATAAAAATCCTATTTAATTCTAAACTCTATTTAAAAATCTAGAAAAAGGCTATTAAATCCTAAAAATGCAAATAGAAGCAATTAACCAAAATAAAAGAGACCGCGAGACCAGATTGAAACAAGCGGCAAGAACCGAAACTCCGATCATCCGAACCGGTCTTAAAACCTCCAAAATGTGAAAACAAGGCTGTAATCCCGATAAAATCAATATGATTGAGAAAATGCAACATATGCGGTATGCGAATGCAAATGTAAAATGCGTCGAAGTATAAACCAGATGTGGGAACCGGTTGGTCAAATTTTGGGGTGCAACACTTTGGATGTGCTATCTTGGCTTGCCTACCAACCTGACATTTACCATAGCCTGTTTTTTCATCTGGGGTTGACTTTGGAGTTCCTCTTACTGCTTCCTTGGATATGGTCTTTTTTATCCCTTGAAGATGTATCCCTTTTTTTTAGCCACAATTGATCCTCCTTTTCTTCTTTGGTTATGGTCCAGACATTGAAGTTACTTTTAGGCTCCCATAAGTAACAATTATTCTTAGCTCTAGATCCCCTCATGACTTCCTCATCTTCTCCATTGATGACAACACATTCACCCTTAGTGAATTTGACACTAAGTCCTTGGTCACAGAGCTGGCTGATACTGATAAGATTTACAACCAGTCCTTTAACCAACATGACATTATCCAGTTCTGGAACACCAGGACAATCTAGTTTTCCAATACCTTTGATTTCTCCTCTAGCTCCATCATCAAAGGTTACATGACTTGTGGAATGAGGTTTAATGTCCATCAAGAGGTTCTTTATTCCAGTCATATGTTTAGAACATCCACTATCAAAAAAACTATTCTTCTTTGGTTGGCACCTTTAGAGAGGTATGAGCTACTAGAGCAACCTCCTTGGCAACCCATTGTTGTTTCTTGATATGAGCATCCTTTTTGGGTTTTACTTGATGAGTGTGGCAGGGAAATCCATGCAACCTGAAGCAAAAAGGCTTTATGTGTCCAAATCTTCCACAGTAGTGACACCTCCACCTTTGAAACTTTCTCTTGGTCTGGTTCATACTTCTATTCCCCCTGATGTTGTAACATTGGTCGTGACATCCGATTTGACCCATGCTTTTCAGGCTTTGTTCTCTTGAATCCCAAAATGGGTTCCTTTTCACCAACAAAACCTATTCCAGACTTGTCTCTTGCTTTCTGACCACTTTGTAGAATTTCTTCTAGAGTGTCAGTCCCATTGTTCAACATCTTGACAGACTTTGACATTTGATCAAGTTTGGAATTCAATAAACGGACCTCACTGTTGAGTGAGTTTATGGTTGCAAGATTCTCTTTCTTCTCATCCTCCAACTCCCTTATGAGTTTCTTTTGATTCTCCCTTTGTTGGTACACTTCAGCACTTCTGATACACAGTTTTTTATATGAAGCTGCAAACTCATCAAAAGTCAGCTCATCTTCACTATAATCATTATCAGATACACATACACTAGTTAGTGCAATGACATGTTTTGCAGATTCCTCTTCTGATCCACTCTCAGAATCTCCATCAGACCAGGTGACAGTTAAACCTTTCTTTTGGTTTCTTAAGGTAAGTGGGACATTAAGCTTTAATATGACCATAACCTTCACATTCATGACACTGAATTCCTTTGCCTTGGTTGGACTTTTCTTCAGATTTACCTCTTCTGTTGATGTCAGAGGAGATGTTCTTGACATTAGGTCTGCCCTTCTGATCTATTCTTTTGATGAGTCTGTTGAATTATCTTCCAAGCATAGCTATAACTTCAGATAGATTTTCCTCACTCCCACCATTGCCTTCATCTGAATCCTCTTTAGCATTTGATACAAAAGCTATGCTTTTGTTCTTCTTCTCAGCATTTTCACACATTCCCATCTCAAAGGTTTGGAGAGAACCAATGAGTTCATCCACCTTCATGTTGCTTATATCTTGAGCCTCTTTAATAGCAGTAACCTTCATGGCAAATCTCTTGGGCAATGATCTGGTATCTTCCTTACAAGCTTTTCTTCATACATTTTTTCTCCTAAAGCTCCTGAAGTATTGGCAATCTCCAGAATATTCATGTAGAATTCATGAATAGTCTCATCCTCCTTCATTCTCAGATTCTCAAACTTAGTTGTCAGCATCTGTAATCTAGACATCTTGACCTTAGAGGTACCTTCATGAGTTGTTTTGCGAGTATCCCAAACCTCTTTGGCCAGTTCACAGTGATGCACAAGTCTAAAGATGTTATTATCTATCCCATTGAATAAAGCATTCAAGGCCTTATAATTCCCAAGAGCCAAGGCTTCTCGCTCTTTGCTCCACTCTTCTTCAGGTATTATCACAGTTGCTCCATCTTTATCTATTTTCACTGGATGTTCCCATCCTGAGTTAGCTACTCTCAAGGCCTTGCTATCCAGAGACTTTAAGAAAGCTATCATACGAGGTTTCCAGTAGTTATAGTTAGAACCATCCAGAATTGGTGGTCTATTTGTGAATCCTATATCCTTGTCCATAGTACCAAAATTTTTTTCCCTAGATCTCACCCAGAAAAATAACAGGCAAGGTGCCTGCTCTGATGCCAATTGAAATTCTAGTAGCAGACAGTCGATGTTATACTGGATGTTATGACATCCACTACTGAACAGACAATTAAGCTAAGTAGTAAAGCACTTAAAAAAGCAGTAAATAACACATGGAATTATTGACCCAGTTCGGTGCAAATCACACCTACTCTGGGGGCTACCAAGCCAGGGATGAAATCCACTATAGGCAGTGTTAATTCAGAGTCAAACTACCAGTTTACACTCTTCACTTAAGACCTACTCAATGCAACTTCAGCCTAACACTAGACTTGAGTTCCTACTCACTCCCCCTCAATCACAACAATGATATCAACTACTTAAGTTACAAATTAAAAAGAAGACACACTTCAAACAAATCTTGATCTTGCTTCACAATTTCAATCAAGAGACACAACACTCGTACTTAAAAGCTTAGAGTGACACAAACAAAGTACAACTCAAAACACACTAGTCCAAAGTAATCATCCAGGTGATAATTGCTTGGCTCACAAGTAATCCTAAGACACAAAACACACGTGAAGAACAAACAGAACTCTTCACTTACAAACAGCTCACAACACACTCTGTAAAATATCTAAGTCTCTGTCTTCAAGTAGGATTGCCACGTCTGTATTTATAGGCAGCGTAAGTTCCTTGGGCCTTAGTGCAGCAATTAGGTTTAACCAAGTTAAACCTTTTTTCATAAATCAGGGTTTTGTCAATTAGGTCATAGGCATTTTACGTTATCCTCAGCATTGCCTAGAATTTCGCCTGAGATATCTAAGCGCCCTAAAAATATTTCCTGGAATCTAGCCTGAGCTAACTCAATCATTATACCAGAAAAAGAAACACGCACCCTTGATGTCAGCTACTTGATGTCATAACATTCAATATGACATCCAATACACTTTGCTCTTAGCTAACCAAACTTACCCTGCAGAACGCTACACACGAATGCCATGACATCAGTCAAGACATCTACACACAACATTATTTTACCATAAAATGCAGCCAATCAAGAACATTTACAAAAACTAATTAAAAAATCTAATTAAAAATAATTAACAAATTAAAAATTAAAAACTAATTAACTAAATTAGACTAGTTTCCAATTAAAAAACTAACTAATTAAATTCTAAAATCTAATTAAAACTAACTAATTAAACTCTAATTAAATTAAAAAACTAAGTTACAAGGGTGTGTATATAGAAATATTAACGGGCCTAAGCCTAGACCATCTCCAAAACAAGTGCGTCAGTGATAAAAATAAAATAAAATAAAATAAAAACAAAATTGGGCTGAAAGTAAATCCATCTGAAATACACTCTTTACCAGAAAAACTCATCAATCACCTCTTCAAACCTTATGCTGTTTTCTCACTCTGCCTCTCTCAGTTCTCGCTTCCGCTTGCTTCATTCTCACCTCTCTCGGAAATCGCGGCGTCGCAACGTTGACACCAATCGCGGCGTTGCAACGTGATACTAGTTTCCATTAACTTTGCCTCTTCGGTTTGGATATATGGTTCCGATCTTCAACACCTCTCTGTCAAAAGAAAAATGATTCTGTGAAATACTTAAAAATGGATTTATCTCTGAGTTTCTGATTAAGGTCTTGTGAATGGCTTGTTTGATGTTGATTACGAGCGATCAAAAGTAAAACAAAGGCGTGTTCAACTGGGAACAAGACTGCCGTTTGAGGTTGAAATTATTGAAATCTGATGTTGTTGTTATGCTGTGCATTTGAAAACTCGTGAGGTATAGGACATCAAACTTGACGTCAACATAGTGGTTGCAGCAATGCGGTTTCGGTTATCGACGATGGATATAGGACATGAGAGGTTGTTGCGTGATAGAAGACAGTGGTGTCGTGATAATGATGCTGAAAGTGATGAAGGGGAAGAATGATGGAGAGTGGATGTCTGTTGTGAAACAGCGGAATCTCAACCGCAAATTATGGTATGTGGGGTGGTTATTATGGTGCGAGCAAGATGATAGAGGATGGAGACAGATTTGAAAATGAAGAAGTTGATGAAGGTGAGCTGTGTCCGGTTCGATTTAAGTTCTAGATTCTGGTGATAGAAGACAGTGGTGTCGTTATATATATGTGTGTGTGTGTGTGTGTATTATGTATATGAGTGGGGATCAACTTACTCCAAGAGTAAGTTTTTTAAATTTACTCCAAATTATAGCATTTGAATACCAATTAGATAGATTCAATTCAAATGCTATCATTTGAAGTAAGTTGATCATCTCTTATATATATATATATATATATTATATATATATACTATATATATATATATATATATATATATATATATATATATATATATATATATATATTATATATATATATATATATATATATATATATTAATATATTATATATATATATATTATATATATATATATTTATATATATATATATATATATATATTATATATATATATATATATAGAGAGAGAGAGAGAGAGAGAGAGAGAGAGAGAGAGAGAGAGAGAGAGAGAGAGAGAGAAAACGTATCATATGTATCATATGTAAATGTCATTTTTATGTGAGACACATAAGAATGAATCGGAATCATTAGATTTTAAAATAAATGGTATACATTATGTGTAAGTCTTTTTTCTCTCTCCTCCATCATTTATTTTAATAATGGAGGAGAGAGAAAAACAAAAACCACAAATAATCTACCTAATTTATTTTAAAATCTAATGGTTCGGATTTATTCTCATATTCTCACATAAAAATGACATTCTCATATGATATGTTTCATATATATATATATATATATATATATATATATATATATATATATATATATATATATATATTATATATATATATATATATATATAATATATATATATATATATATATATATATATATATATATATATATATATATATATTATATATATATATAATATATATATATATATATATATATATATATATATATATATATATTATATATATATATATATATATATATATATATATATATATATATATATATATATATAAAACCTCATTCAATAAAATGTACCCTCATTCCTATGTCATGTAGTAATTTTACCGCTTTCTTTTTTTTATTGCGTTAGTTAATTGTTAATTCAAGATTCGCGTAAAATCTACTCTTTTCTAACAGAACAAAAAAAATAATAATAAATGTTTGATCCAACGTCAGGTCATTTTTCTCAAATAAAACCATCTTAACCATTTCACTATCCGAACTTCTCAAACATTCCACTTTCAAATCAATTTCAAACCCTCAAACCAACCTTTTTGCAAAGGATAATCTAATGCTTGTTCCAACATCAAGTCTTTTTCTCAATTAAAATCAAAATCACATAATCATTATTTATTACTGTCATACCCAAATTTTATCCCCAATCCTTTGATTATTTCATATCAATTTAAGTAAGCCATTTTTGTATTTTTCTAGTTAAACATTTTATTTCATCATTAATCATGCATATTTAGTCAATTTTAATTTAATTTAATTGTTTAATTAGTTTAGTTATATTCTGTTTTAGTTTTTATTTTAAATTCAATTTATTTAGTTTTTTTTTTGTTTTATTTAAATTAATTGTCACAAATTTATTTATTTTTAATTTTTGATTATATGTCCAAAAATTTACACAAAACCTTGTCTCTAAGGTCAAACTCGCTGCTAAACCAGTTCTACGCTACAACATTTTGCCACATACCTGCAACAATTACACAACAACGCAGCCCCTGCACACTCTGCTACACAACACTATATAACCCAAAAACCTACTTACACCAAGCCAAATCTTACATAAAATAGGATCCTTCTTGCTACAAAACAAAATCAAACCCGTGCTATCACGCTTACACATCCTTAAACAAGACTCCAAGCATAAACACAACATCCGATTTGGATATATGGTTCCGATCTTCAACACCTCTCTATCAAAAGAAAAATGATTATGTGAAATAACTTTAAAATGGATTTATCTCTGAGTTTCTGATTAAGGTCTTGTGAATGGCTTGTTTGATGTTGATTACGAGCGATCAAAAGTAAAACAGAGGCGTGTTCAACCGGGAACAAGATTGCCGCTTGAGGTTGAAATTATTGATATGTTGATAATTTAAACATTAATTTCATTAATTTTATAACCATTAATTTGGTTGGCTCCTCGTATTCCTTTGGTTGTCTCCTCGTCTACAAATTTAAACATTAATTTCATTAATTTTATAACCACACATGTATGTAACAATATATAAATGAATGTTACAAGTAGTCTGGCCACTTATTTTAGGCAAGATAAATTTGCGTTTTTTTCTAATATTGTGAAAGATATAGCGTCGCTGCACAATATTGTACATTGAAAATAATTTTAACATATTACGCGTTAAACCAATTCCAAAGTCAAATAAAATATTACTAAAAAATTTCATATAAACATAAACCTACATATTAATAATATGTTTCATTTTAGACTTGAGTGATTGATGTAAAGAACACAATGTCGTTACTGTATTCGTCATAAGTGATATGCTGATAAATTGCCAATGATCGCTGAATAAATATGAGCATATATATAATATAATTAGTATTTTCTAAAATAAAACAAACTATAATAGATAAACCACAATTTCAAAATTACTTACAATTTGATAAATGGTGCTAAGTAACATTCTTTTCCCCCACACATAACCATTTGAAATGTAAGCTTCAATCCCTTTTGGATCATTATTTGAAAATCAAATACTATATGAATATAAGATGTCATAAATATTCGATTTATTTAATTCTATATAAACATGGTGTGTGTACTTAAATGGTTAAATAAAATTCAAAAAACAAGTGATAAAATATAAAAACAATAATGTATTATTATATAATGACATGATTATTCAATTATATACTTACATGCACCAAACTTGTAATATCCCTATGTCCAACCAACGATTTTTAGAGAGAAATTATTGTATATCACTAGGAGCAGAATAAAAGAGTTCTATCTTTGGACAACGCTCTAGCGGAAGAGAAATCAGGTCATTGCTATCTGCAACCAACAGGTATAACATAGTGATTTCATGTATGGAAGGTTCCAATATCTCATTGATCTCTTGAGCGGGGGCGGCTGGACAATTACTTCCTTTTGTGCTAGCACCACGTACAACATTTGTTTCGGGAAATTGATCATCAACATCATCATCATCATCATCATCATCATTTTCATTCATATATTGTTGAGAGGATCCACTTATTCTCTATAATATAATATTCGTTTTGAACACAATACATAATAAACACATTTCTATCTTTTCTAACTTTTCAGATAAAACACAATATATCATACATTTCAGATAAAACACGAGCATTTCAGATAAACACATACCGCATATAACTCTTCTAACTTTTTCATGTCTTTCCTTCGATTCTCCTGCTCCGCTTCTAACATCTTCCTTTGTTATTATAAATACTTCTCAAAACAACAATCTTTTCTTTTCGCGCTTGTAATTTGGTGCTTTCAACACTTTTTTTTTGGATGAACCAAAGAATAATCTCAGGTCAGCGCCTTCTCCAACACCACAAATGCGCCCACCATGATTATCTGTTTCGATAGCTTCTATTAGTATATCATGTTGTGGTTCTAGAACAAATGAGCCTCCACGGGCCTCCTCAAGCAGCAGATCCTACAAAACATGCATGATAATATTACTATTGTAATTACCATAATATTTAAATAACACATAACATACGTACAACAAATCATACTTGTAATTTTCTCAGCAACTTCCCTTGACGCATCTGAGGTACACTCTCCATTTGGTCTTAGTCAAGTCCTCTTCCACTTATCATGTCTTGATGGTGGAGATGAGTTGCGATCACGACTAGTGGAGTCCTCATCTCCCATTTGTTATTTTTTCATTCATCATTTTGTCAAGTTTCCTGTAACCACCACGAGACAATCTATGGGGGTAAACGCTTTTTGCTTTATTTTGTATTTTTGCTTGACTTTTAGCCTATTATAAACATAGTGAAAATATGATTAGTATCTATAAATCATTAGCATAAAATTATCAAGATAAATAAAACTAGTACTAACCATGAATTTCTCAGAACGACGATCCTTCACAAACTTTTTTCAAACCTTCTTCGAAAGACAACTATATCTCACCCATGGACGCTCAAGACCAGACTTAGGCTCCCTACTGTAGTCGCGCGTGAGTCGTGACTTAAAGCTCCTCCAACACGTATCAGCATGACTTACCCACCCTTTTTTAAAACTTTTTATCATCCATAAAGTCAAAAGTCGACTACATTTAAATCAATAAGAATGTCATAACGTCTGTCTATATGCTACCTTTGATAGCCTCAGGCGCTTTTTTCGAATCATCGATCAATATAATGACTTTTCTATGTTTAAGAAACGCAACATAACTCTTAAAAAGCGAAGAGTTTTCACCATCAACTACTCTGTAATATGCATCAAACATGATTGATAATTTGTTACCAACTTTATGAACTTTTGTTAATTTGGTAAGCATTGTGGCACCTCTTTGTGATCTTTTATTTCCGTATTGAGTATCATTTGTACGAGTTTCACTTGTCATAGTTTCCTCACCACTAGATGGAGAATACGACGAAGACAACATCTATGTTAAAAAACAACAACCTCAACAACAACAACAACAACAACAAACTCTTTCATCTATTATTTCCACATATAACCATTAATAGAAATATGTTATCATGCACATTCAACAATAACAACAACGTCAACAACAACAAAAACTACAACAGAAGATTAATCAAGTGTTATCACACACATTTAATAACAACCACAAAAACAACAAGAGCAACAACAATGGAAACTGAAGTTTATTGTAGATGCATGGGAAATATTTTTTACGCACACTAAACGTGATGACGGAAAAATAAGATGATCGGTTAAAAGGTTCAGGCTGATCAAAATGCGTCCGAAAAAGTTGACAGAAAAATAAAACGAGCACGCCATGTTAAATTACGCAAATCATAGATTAATAAAATTGACGTCTGCAAGCTCGATTTTGAAATTTTAGGCTTATTGATTTCACGTACATTTGAGAATCAGCTCAACCAATCTGTATATGGATTCGAAAAATTATTGTGGTCGATATTTTATGTACTATGCAAGATGAAATTCATGTTATGTTATACAAATTATGCAAATGTCATGATGTATGTATTGGTTTATTGAATGAGGGTACAAATTGGGGCATGACAACTGCTTACAATGGTATTTCAGAGTGTCACATCCTTACATGACACCAGATGCTAAGGGAGAGCCACCTAGGCCAACTCATTAGGAGATATTAGAGCAGGAGCAAGTTAGGGCATATCATATTGTTGATGTGTGCATGTCGCCGTATTATAGATCTTGCGCAAGAATGTATAAACAAAAGAGGCTTTCCGGAAGGCACTTCTGGGAAGACCATTGTATATCCCATTCTTACTAAGGCACGAACAACATTGTAGTACAAGAGTCGACAAAGGAACATGGGGTTTGACATACACAGTAGTATAGTACTTTTATTAGGGAGTATGAATAATATTATTGTTTCTTACTTTGTTATTTTAATTGTACTATGGGTTCATGATTAAATCATTTATATATGAAATTTTCATCTTATTAGATAATAGTATGGTTTAATTTATAAAAAAATTATTATGATGGTATAGTTACTACAAGGTCTATTACAAAAGTGTATTTTTGAAAAAATGTCAAAATTTACTACCTATAGAATGAATACAAAAATGTATATCCGTATTTTTCTATAGAGATGCATCCTCAAATAAAATCATGTCAAAAAGAGGGTATCTCAGTCAGGAATAGATGAGGTGCATATAGGCTGAATATGGAAGTGCATATCCAGAATAATTTATTGCAAAAAGAGGGGTGTGACTCTTTACACATGAATTTGGTATAAATGAGTGCGTTCGAAAATATAACTTTGAATTCTAAGAGGCATTTTATAATTTCATAGAGTATTTCTCCACCACTTAAATGAGAGAAGTGGTGTTCTATTCATATATCAAAAGTATAAGGTCGCATATATTATGTGGGTTTAGCCACAAAAAAAAATTTCATTTGTTACAAATAACAAATATTACTCAAATCAAACTAATTTCTATTTTATGATTTAATAAAAACAATTCAAGACAAATTTACAATTTTAAATCTAATATATTCTTTTAACATGACATAATTCAAAGAAAGTATGTCAAAGAGATACTCAAGAGATTCAGAATGGATGATTCGAATTCTGCATCTCCGCCTGTCAAATCAAATTTGAAGTTGGAAAATCATGGAGAGGAAGACAAACTCGATGCAACTTTGTTCAAAAAAAATTCCAGGTCTGTGAGATATGTGTGCAACAGTCGACTTGATATAGGTTTCTCAATGAGATTCGTAAGCAAATACATGAGTGAACCAATGGTGTCACACATGAAGGCTACAAGAAGAATCCTGAGATACTTAAAAAGATTGATAAATTATGGAATTATATTTCAACAAGACTCTGAAAGAAAAGAAACTATGGTTACTTCATATATATATATATATATATATATATATATATATATATATATATATATATATATATATATATATATATATATATATATATATATATATATATATATATATATATATATATATATATATATATATATATATATATATATATATATATATATATATATATATATATATATATATATATATATATATATATATATATATATATATATATATATATATATATATATATATATATATATATATATATATATATATATATATATATATATATATATATATATATATATATATATATATATATATATATATATATATATATATATATATATATATATATATATATATATATATATATATATATATATATATATATATATATATATATATATATATATATATATATATATATATATATATATATATATATATATATATATATATATATATATATATATATATATATATATATATATATATATATATATATATATATATATATATATATATATATATATATATATATATATATATATATATATATATATATATATATATATATATATATATATATATGATGATGATGATGATTAATATGGAGATAAAGAAGATCGAAGAAGCACAATTGATTATTTCTTTCAAGTATTCACCGCCTCAATCTCATGGTGCTCAAGAAAGCAACCTGTGGTGGCATTGTCATCGTGTGAGGCTGAATATATAGTAGGATCCTATGTCACGTGTTAAGCAATCTGGATCAGACATGTGCTGAAAGAGATTAAGGTTAAAGTGAAGAAACCTCTGTTGCTGCAGATTGTTGCACCCCAAATTTTGACCCCTTATATCCTCTTCATATCATATGCATTTATTTTTTCTAACCTTAACAAGTTTCGAAGTGTATTTTGTCAAGACACAGATGAAACGGGGCTCCGCACTGATAAAATCGAAGGTTCGAAGATTGGGCAACCATTGCTTTGGGATGAATCATTCATGAAATAAGATCAAGAGTACCATATTGGGCCATGTGAGAGTTCAATTTGAAGTAATCACCCACAGATGGGGTGCAGTGCAGTTCAAGGCACCCAATTAGGGTTTTACGGGTTAAAAAAGTCAACTGTAGTTTGACTTTAGATTCGGGAAATAATTCAAAGATAAAAGTATGGTTTAAAAAGTGCATATGGCTTGTGAAGGCCCCTCAAAGAGTTTCAAAGTCTTGGAAGCTCCGAAACATGAACAGACAGTTCGGTAAACGCCGATCGATCGTACGGTTGACCGGAAAGTCAACCCCCTCAAGTTTTAGGAATTGGACTTCAAGTGGTGAAGCAAAGTTGTTACTTATGTCATGAGGGACCTACATATCAATTTTCATGATCATCGGATCAAAGACGTGAGAGTAATCGGAAAATCGGGAAATTAGGGTTTCGAAAGGGGCTAAACCCTAACTCCCTAACCGCGCACCCGAATGAGGTGGTTCAAAGCTCGTCGGAAAGCTCTTAACAAGTCCTACAAAAGTCCTATACTAGTCCACTCTCAAAAAATGCATGGAATTGGAGTTATCATCAAAATCATTTTTTAGTACAAAACGCTTAGTGGATTTTTCAAAATCTGGCTGCATCAAAACTTGTTTTTTGCTAACTTTAAGGGGTTTTTTTAACCCAGTTCCATCAAGAATTTGGAAATTCCTAAAACATGAAAGTTGTAGAGCTACACAAGGGATTTCCAAAAAGTACAAGAACTCCCCAAGAGGAGCTGTGAGCTGGAAGATATGGTGCCTCAAAGTTGGGTCTGTCCCACTAAAAATACACTTGATCCAACTTCTCAAAATCAAAACTTTTCATCTCTAACCACTCTCCACCCTTGGATCATGTTGCAATCTGATAATATGAGGTATTAATGGATAGAAAACCAGAAAAAAAGGATTGAAATGATGAACCAAGCAACTTGGAGCAAGTAGGCATTATAATAATCATTTTTGTGGAGGAAAGAGAAACTTTTCCTCCCACATTATGACAACAGCAGCAAGGACTCTCTCCTATCACCTCAGCCATCTCTCCAATTTTCCATTTGCTTGCATAGAGCCTTGGAGCTGATGTGAAGATGGCTGCCACAAAGATCTTGCAAGATTTCTCAAAGAAATATCATGAAAATCTCTCCAACAATGGAAGTTACCAAGCTGCCCTCACCCTTCTTTCTCCTATAAATAGGGGCCTCACCCTCATTTGCAAGACACACCAGAACTATCCCAAGCATCCTAAGCATATAGTTCTCCTTCTTTCCCTTCTTACTTGTAAGAGAAGAAAAATCACAAAAAACACCAAATTGGTCACTTTTCACTTTTCATGCCAATCTTTTGTCTAAAACCAAAAGCACTCTCACAACCATCCACACACCTTCTAAATGACACATAGAAGGTGCATGACTCATTAAAACATCAAGAACCAAAAAAAAAACCAAAAAGTCAACTCTCATTCCACCATACTTTGACCCAAGCTACAAAAATAGCCATATCTCATTCTACACCTTTCCTTGGCATCCTAATAGCTCTAACACCTTGCGTATATTGTGTTTTAACTGTCTAAGCTGCTAAGAATCATCAGCAATACCTATTTCTTCCATTGGCATCACAAGTGCATTCCACTCAAAGTTTCAGTTTCAAGGCAAGCAAGACATTCAAAAAGGGCCTCTGGTTTTCTAGGAGTAATATAGCTTACTTAAGTGCATCCTCACAGGTATGTTTAGACTCATCCCACTCATTTTCATGACATAAAGATCATTGATGTTTGTTTTTGCTTGTGTACACACTGTTGTGGCTATTGCTGTCTCATGCTTGCATCATGTATTGTTGACTGTTAGGGTAGTATGTGTGTGTTTGGTGCCTTTGCAAAAGTATACTATCTAAAAAACTGTCAAACTTGGTGGTATGTGTTGGATTGTCATAAGGGTCTGCTCTGGGACTGTTAGCTGGTTTCTGTGTTTAAAGGATGTTGTTGGGATTTGTGTACACTTAAGTTGCTGACTCTTAAGTTGGTAATAGTTGTGACTGTTGATTAAGATCCATTTTGAGATGTTAAGCACCATTGCCTGTGACTGTTCCTACAGGCTGAGCTTGTCAACTCAGGCCTGTCATGATAGGTATAGCCCTTTGTTTCTGCCTTAAGCAAGCCTTCTAAAGCCTGGTTGTTGAGGCATTACTATGTGTTGTTTGATTAGCTGCTATTTAGGGGTTTAAGGGCAGCTTGAGTTTCTTTTTAGGGGGCTATTGACAGAAGGTGTGAGATTGGATCTATCAATCCTTGGTGAGATATTTAGAACAGTTGGCTCTTTGTTTTGGTATCCTACGTTGTGTGATGACAGTTGTTGGTTCCATTGAGTTTCAGGAAGATTCCTTTGAGTTGTAACATTAAGTTGACAGATTATTGGCTTTTGTTGACATTTTTAGAGTAAGTTGGTTTATGTTGTGACCTCCATCTAAGAATTCTGTTTGGAGCTGAGGTATGGTCAATGTGTGCTTTGCTTCTGTAAGACCAAAATCATCTTGCTTGACTTATGTTTTATTTTATCCTGATTGCCAACACTTGCTGTCAAAGGCCATGTATTCGCAAAACATAGTTATTAGGAATTCACTAATGATTAGCCTACCAAGAACTCTGCCAGCATGCTTGTATTAACTATTCAGTGGCTATGCAATGTGCTGAGAAACCTGTTGGTGTACCTGACTTCTAGCAGTGTCTCATTGGCTGTTATTCACAATGCCTTTTGTATTGGTGCATTTAATTTGTTGCTAGAGATTGGTCTATGATTTAACAAGTTTTTCAACCATATCATACTTGATCAGTGCTTAACAAGTGGCTGTTGCCATAACTTATTTGTTTTCAATCCAAAATTCATTTTAAGCCACTTCACTAATTTGGCAACTTGAGAGTCATATTCTGATTCATGAAGAACAAGATCCTTCTTTGTTTTTTTATTTAAAAATGCATTTCACAACTTGCATAGGCTCTTGTTGGATATAAAACTGTTTTGATCATTTAGTGTTAATCATAATCAACTCATATTCACCAATGCATCATCAAACCTGCATTTTATCAGAACTCCAATAGATTTTGAATCCATATGAGTTAAGTTTGTAAACTGCTAGTCTCATTTTTTGCATTGCCCTTTTAAATCAAACTATTGTTGAACATGTTAGGGTATTGGATCTGCTGTCATTTGATACTTTGAGGTTTGTTAACCTCTGTTGCCATCAAGTATCTGTTTTTAAAAAGCTGCTAAAAACTTTGAGTTTGACAGCTCATGTGTCATTGCTTTTAGATTACATACTTAAAGCCAACCTTCTCATCATGTCATAATGGCTACCTCTAGTTCAGTTTGGTTTGTGTTTGTGTAGGAGTGTTGTTTGAAATTCACTCAAACTGAGATGCTGTGCTAGGTCACTCACTGCTGTATGATGCACATTTCACCTCAGTTATCATGCCTTTATCACAATTTGAAAATCACAAGCTAGACCTTGGTGAGGATTAGGCATCCTTAATTCACTTTTTTTTCAGTTGACAGTAGGGTTAGAACTTTTATTTTGCTTGTCATGATTGGATAATGGTCAAGCCAAGTTTGTCTTGGCAATGCATATGCTAGATTCTTTTCCTGCTGCCCTTTGATTAGTATTGATGCTAAAACTCAGCCTGTACCATACTCACTTGAAATATGAACTAACCTTTTCCATGAATCATAACAACTACCAAAATCTGTTTGCACTAATCACACACTTGAGGAAGTTTGATTTGCTTGTTCTTAATTTTGTATTTTGGTCATTGTTTGATAACAGTTATAGTGTTTGGTGCTGGTATGATATGATAGAACAATCACTTTGATTTGCTGGAAATGTATACTGTCAGAAGAGTATTGTCATGCAAAACTGAGCAGTTTGTGTAAAATTGACTTGATCAATTTGTTTTAATGTCAAATTTGGTTGAGGTTTGGAATTCATCAGTGAGTGTTGTTGAGCCACAATAAAGAAACTTGCAACTCACACACTTTTTCCTTGCTCTAAAATCCTTAAATGATGTATTTGGGGGGGGGGGGGGGGATCATATTTTCATTTGATCAAAATCTCTGCTGCCATAAGTTGTATCCACCATTATGCAATACCAAGTGACTTCTAACCTGTCTAACTATTGTCCACTGTTTTGAATGAATTTTCTGGTGCATGTACCTTTACCATGTGTGCCTATGTGTTTGGTGAGCCATGTTTGGTAATACCATGAATTGATTGCTAATGTTATGAGATCATCATGCTTTAAGTATTCATATCAACAAAACCATTCCATTTACACATTAACCACAGTCCATTGAACTGGCCCCTAATTGTTGATCTGCTTGAGTTTTCTTTGAATCCTGAAGTTCATAATTAACTTACTTAGAGCTGGTACAGATTGGATTTATGGTTCAGGGTTGAACTATTATATCATGTGGCTGTCATGATTAGAGCAACACTTTGAGATTGACTTGTTTGAGTTGTTGGATTGACTGCTATATTGCTTTGTGGTCTGCTGCATAAACCATCTGAACATATTTGAAGAATTTTTGCTTGTTCACACTATTTCTGATGTTCAAGGTTTGTCAATTCTTCTTGAACACATCAGTTTTGTGTTTGGACCCTTATAAGTAATAGCAAGTTCCCTGCACCATTTGTAAACTTCAAACAGCCTGTAGCAAGAGGAGCATATCTTGATTCAGTAAGGGATTGGGATATCTTTGTGAACATAGCCCATGAGAAATTGATTTAAGACATGTGCATACTCTTAAACTGGTGCCAGCTTGACTGAGTTGGGTTTTAACATTCGAAACGCATTTCAAAAACTCATATGCATATGCAATCGAATTTTAAAATAGAAACTCAATTTCTCAAAAACAACACTACCACTGAATTCCTCATTGAAAAATACTCAAGATTGATTAAGGTTTCACTAAATTCCATGGAGTTTTGGTTTGGTTTCAATCTTTCACGCCCCTTGCTTTTTGGTTATGTTTGTTGCCCAAAAATCAACCAATTTAGGCTATGTATGTTTTTTGTTTCCATCCAATTAATGGATGTAACAGCCACCCCAGTGGCAGACCATTGCGCGCCTTATGACCTTCTACCAGCATGACCAGGGTTCGATCCGGGTGGAGGTCGAACCCTTTTGTTTTATTTTTTCCAATTTTCATTATTAACTATTTTCTTCATTCTTTCTATCTCCTTACGCACGCGCGTGTGCGCCCTAGTGGTAAAGTTTGTGTGTTTGTAAACACTAGGGCCTGGGTTCAACTCCCAGCTTGGCCCTTTCTCCATTTTGATTATTTTGTTTATGTGATTTTATTATCATAATATCACTTCAATTTCAAATGACCATAGTTTATTCATTTTTTTATCTGTTTCAACTCGTTCTTTTTGCAAACTTTTCGTTATGATGTCTAGTTTATTTTAGCAAATTGTAATATCGTAATTTGTTTGTTTTTTACAAATGCTTTGATCTTGCTTGTTAGTAGATCCGTTTGTAAGTTACTACCACGTGTTTCAATTTGAAGTTTCCTCATACCATGTTCACTTTTATCTTGTGAGATTTATTTTCCTTTATGTTGTTAGTATATTAGGATGTCACTCTTTCATTGGTTGTTACCATGTGTTCTCCCTCAGCTTCGCTTTGTTAAGTTTATCTCGCACCTCCTAAATTACAAGGCTAAACTAATTTAACTGTGTGAGATTGTTATCTAGGCATAGCTTTTTACTTTCAAATTGTTATTTGTTTATATGGTTGTTACCTTCATCATGCTTTAAATCCTTGTCAAAATATATCTACATCTCTGTCAAGACATGCTTATTGTAATATGCTTACCATGCTTGGTTGTAACCATTTCATCCTACCTAAAATACTTGCCCATTGTGATGTGTTGGTTAATCCTTGATTATAATCATTGTCTTCTATATTCCTCATACTTGAATATTTATGCTTTGTTAAGTATTTATTCCCCAAGTGATGGAACTCTCTAGTTCTCATCCAAGTTGTCTCCTCTCATCCCCTCCCAAAGGAAAAGTCTCTCCATTGACCCTTGTGTCATGGATAGCTCATTACCTCCTCCCTTGACTTTGAAAAGTCATTTTGAACCTTAGTTGAGATCAAAACCCATAAGCCATTTGACTTTGATTAAGTCTAAAAGACCCACCTTCACTAGGAGTGTTTACAACTAGAACCCTAGGATAGAGTTGTTAACTCTATGTAAGGATCATGGATATGATCACTTATTTCCCCCTTTGAGTGTTACAACATAGACATAGAGAGTTTTGTGAAACTCTACACAAACATTATTATGTTTGTTCCCATTTGAACCTTGATCGCAATTAAGCGTTCTTCAACCCTAGTGAGGTGAACTACGATTGCTCTGATTCTATCCTAGTTAGGATACGTAGGCAGAGGACTCGATGTCTTTGCGAGCAAACTTAGAAACAATCTTAGGTCTTCATCTATCATAACCTTCACCTTTTTACCGAATACCCAAACCTTAGCGAATATTTAACAAACTTAGCATACAAACAAACAAAAGGTTCCTGTAGAGTACTACAGATATGTGAAATACCTACCCTATGCATAACCAACCCCCGATCCCCGAATCTCTTAGCGTTGTTGTAACATCGGCAAAAGGTTCTTTCTTTCTTTAGACCTTTCCTTTGGATAAATTAAAGTCCGGTTGTAAAAGAATTAAGGTTCAAGTTAATTCAATAGCTTGATATCCGATTTTCACCGCAACACTGATCAACAACAAGTCATCCATAAATCTTGCGAAGAATCCATTTTTCATGGAAGGAATGAGCACATCGAAGCTAGACTTAACTTCTTAAGGGAGAAGGTAAATCGAGGTGAACCCAAAGTAAGGCTTTGATCAAATGAAGCACAGTTGACCGGCATTTTCACCAAAAGATTGAAGATCAACAAATTCCTGAATTTGAGAAAGAAATTAGGAATAGTTCAAATCGACTATGATTAGCGTATGTTCGAAAACTTGGATTATAGGGGGTATGTTATGATATAATCCAAGTTGCGTAGCCCAAACCCAAAGTTAATTAGGATTTAGGGTTTGTTGCTTAGTATACAAGTTAGTTGTATATAAATAGACATATTTTGTAGTTCAGTTTGCACAATCATAATTCAATAATACAATCCTTATTTCCTCACACACACACTCTCTCTCTCTCTCTCTCTCTCTCTCTCTCTCACACACACACACACACACACACACACACACACACACACATTATCTCCTCACTAAAAGTGCCTCTCGCACTTACAATGATTTCAAGCTTGTCATCAAAATTAACAACATTTCTTAAATGGCCATAAATAGTTGTATGTCATTCTGAATAACAGAATCATTATACTCCATTCTAAACAACCTCTTTGCATCTGCCACGGTAAAATTGCTTTGTTCTCCGTAAATAACTACTATGAATTACTAATATAGAAACAATAGAGGAATATAAAAAAATCAATTATCAAATACAGTGTTGGTTGAGTTAGAAGCAGTCTCATGACCAAAAAGGCTAATAAAAGCATTATTGCATGGAAGGGTGGTTGGCTTTGTAAACCGACCATTGAAACTTGAAAACTAATGGAATAAAATCAAAATCAACTAAAATGGTAATAAGAGTAAAAGACAAGCAGGTTATTATCCCCCACTCTCGCCCCCTCACCCACATAAACCTCAACCAAGGCACTAATTTGGTTATCCTCGAAATTAAGATATTAGTTTGTCTTCTTGAAAGGTATATAAGTGTTCCTGGAATCACCACACTCATAATACTATCATTAAGTATTGAGATACCAAGTGACAATGGGGTAACATCTCGTAGCACCAAGTTTGGAACATTCTTAATACTTTCACTTACCATATCAGCTTGGGCAACTGCTCCATAAGCAACAACCTCTCTAGGGTTGATTCTCTTGCATAAATCCTTCCCATCAAAAAATTCACACATTAGTTTCTGAACTTTTGGAATCCTAGATGAGCCATCGATAAGAACAATATCATGTACACCACTTTTGGCCATTTTTGAGTCCATAAGACAACTCTTCTTAAAAACTATTTCATTTAAAAATTCTATTTTGTAATGCAGCCCTAGGGCTGGCAATGAATCAAACCAACTAAAAAATAGTTCGGAATTCAATTTGACAATTAAATCGTTGAACTAGGTTCATGAACCAAATGAGTTGAGTATGAGCGAAAAATTAAGTTCGTTAACTAAATGAGTTGAACTTGAACTATACATAGTTCGACTCGTTAGGTTCATGAGTCAACTTGATTACATATGAGAAGAATTATACTGTCTTTAAGATTAGGTTTAAATATTTACTCCAAATCTTAGACAAATTTAATCTTCAATTTAGTAGTTTTTGAATTAGACTCTCAAATGTATCTCTTGAAAGTTGTGTAGGTTTTGAATTAGTAGATTTCGAAGATAAAGTTAAATTTCAATATGATAACTTTTATTTTATTTTTAAAAAATATATTTATTTAAAATGTCAAATATACTAAAAAATATATATATTTAAAAAAATAGTTTTTAAGTCTGTGAATTATGTGAGTTGAACCTAATGAGATGAACCTAACGAGTTGAACCGAACTGTTCGTGAACTTATAACGAGTCGAGTTTGAGCTTAAAAAAAAGTTCGTGTCGAACTCAAACTCGAACTCAAACCAATTCTTAACGGGTCAAGTCGAGCTGAGGTAAGTTCGACTCGACTTGACTCATTTCCATCCCTATGTAGCCCTAAAAATAACAAGAGCAACACTAGTTAGTGCAAGGGTATTCTTACGAGAACAAGGATACTTTCCATAATTCGATAAGAGGATGCTCTTCCCTTTCCACTCTTATGTGTACTCCTCAACTACTGTGAAAATTCAAAAATTCCTCTAAAATCCGGAGATGCATCCCCAAACACATATTTTTAAGTCATTTCTCATACCATATTGAAGAGGAATCCTTAATATGCCAAAATTTAATTCAGAGATGGATCTCCCTATACGTAAAAGGTACATACGTAGATGAAGATCCATAAGTATCATTTACTCAAAAACTAGTGGGTGGTCTAAAGATGCATCTCCGTTCACTTTTGTTTCATATCCAGCGTCAGTCTTGTTAGATGTTAGGCTTCGATCTAGAAGGGGGTGAATAGATCACATATTTAAAATCAAACTTTTGGCAAAAATGGTTTTCAAAAGTTTTATGACCCAGCAGAGAACGTAGATCTTATTTACAATAATCTCAAACACATAAAACACAATAATGCAATTTAACGAAAACCTTGTGTGCAATCGACATCATTTGGAAATTTACTTTTTTTGTTGATCTCAAATGAATCACAATCAATCGGATTATGATCCTATCAACAAAACCTAATTCAAAAATGTGATAAAAATAATTCCCAAACAAATTGATCAAACAAACAATGAATCCAATAATCTTCAAACACAAAAATCAAGAGAGAGAGAGAGAGAGAGAGACAAGGGTTTGTTTAGGAAGTTACCCATTCGGTCTCGCTATGGATATGTCTGCCCTCAATTCGAATTTGAATTGAGATACTTGCAATTAACCTTACTTTACAAAAAAATGTATATACAAAATATGAATAACTCTAACCTTACAAACCCTATGGTTTGTTATTGATTCTACCATCTCCAAAACTCTTAATCAAAGATTGGTCAATTCACCAACAATACCGCTTCAATTCACCAATTCTTGCTACTTCCTTACAAGTCACCTCCTTGCCCCAAAGCTTTCACACGTTCGAATTAATCAAAAGCGCACACTTGTTGAAACCTAATATCTACCAACATATTCCACCGTCTCACGCTACTCCCTTGCAAGGCACCCCTTGTCCCAAGGCTTTCACTCGATCAGATCCGAATCGCATAATATTGTCAGAAACCTTAAAATCTTTAACGATCTTGAAGGAAAATCTCAACTTGGTTTTCTTATTTGAAACACTCAAAGAACTCAACCCAATATTCTCGGTACGACAACCTAATTGGACGTTATAAACCCTAATCTAGATGGTCATCCAATAAAAAAATGATTATATGTAGTTTGATTGTGTGTATGCATAGAAGAGAAGTTGAAGATGATGAATATGCTTTTAAATTTTGGTTTCATGTAGGTTCTACTCTAGAAACTTACTAGAAAATGATGCATGTATCAAGTATTTATAAGCATGCAAGTTTGGAAGAAAAAGGAATGCAAAAGAATGGAGAAAAATATGATTTTTGAAAAAAAAATGCATCGCATGTGTCGACCTATTAAAGCAAATGTGCCGACCTATGAATGTATTAGGTCGACCTATAAAGGTCTTGTGTCGACCATCTATCGACCTATGTCAGTCTGCACATAGACAGTGACTATAAGCTTTACTATTGGGGCACGGGTGTCGACCTAAAATTCATATGTGTCGACCTATGCTGAAGAGCAAGCTTCTATAGATCGACCTAAACACGTATGTATCAACCTATGCTGTAGTTTTTTCACAAAAACCTTATTTTTAATACATTTATGATGTATGAACATTTTCCAAAATATTTTAATGCTTCCTTATGCTAAGATGCACATCTAGAATCAGAGGATACCGTCTAATATAGCTTAATGCTAAGTTATCCTAGTTTTGACATCATTCAAAATACATCTAACAGAAAGTTGCACTCACATACTCCCCATTTTTGATGATGGAAAAGCTTTAGATGATGAGTTTCGCGATGTTTGTGTCTTCATGAAGATTCCCCATGAATATATGTATCCAACTTTATCTTGTATACTTCTCCCCTTTTGAAAACATCAAAAAGGAACAAAAAAAACATGAGAAGTATCTTATATCACATACAAACTAATATAACATACATAGGCAATTTGAAAAGATAGGAACATCAACATGATAACACTCACATATAATGATTTTCATATTGAAAAATAATTCCTAAACATAAATACAAGCATATAAATCAATAACAGAACATAATTTCCACAGATTATGTCAAATAAAATAAAATAAACATGAAACGTGAAGGATACAATGTAATAAAAAAACTCTTGAGTTAGCTACAAAAGCGGCACAATTACATGACATATGCCTTTGGTGCTCCCGAATTGATGCACACAAATGTGCTATAGCAAGGCAATATATTAATTCATCACCACTCAAACCAAAAATAGAGATGTTATCATAACAACAACGCAGCAAGAATTTTACTAACATTATAACATGTTCAACCATATTTCATGCAAGAATACATAACAAGCCAAGTGCACAAGGAGTATATTTCAAGCATATAGATGGAATATCACAAAATCACTATAAGCATATAATAATAGAAATTTTTGGAAGTGAATATTTATGAACTATTTCATGCATCGAGAATATCAATAATTTGGAACACAAGGAACATGCAACAATAGAAGCTTACAAAAGAAATGGAAAATGGAACAATATTACCTCGTTTATGAGATGATAAATAATGCACTCTTAAGTAATAGAGCTTTCAACAAAAGTTAGAGCAAAATATATAAAGTGCATGCAACAATTCATATTTAGGAAAAACATGAGATATCAAGTATCCCTAATTCTCTTCGAATGTTGAAAAATGACTCGGTCGCAAGAGGTTTTGTAAAAGTATCCGCAAGTTGATTTTTACTATCAACATGCACAAAAATTACATCCCTATTTTTCAACATGGTCACGTAGGAAGTGGTGACGAATCTCAATATGCTTGGTGGGAGAATGTAACACCAAATTTTTGGTTAGATTAATAGCACTAGTGTTGTCTCACATAATAGAAATATGTTGTAATTTTATATCAAAATTAAGTAGTTGTTGTTTAAGCCACAAAATTTTAGCACAATAACCATCTGCAAATAAGTATTATGCCTCGGCGGTTGACAAAGAAATTGAAACTTATTTCTTGCTAAAATATCAGTCAGAATAAATTTATTGGATATACAGACAGACCGATTAAATTATTGGTTGAAAAGTTTCAAAATCAAGCTTGCAAACGTCAGTATTCCTGATCTACTGTTCACATAGTTTAACCTGACGCACTCGTTTTATTCGGCGATTTTTCAGTCACATTTCGACCAGTCTAGTCATTTTTACCAGTCCCGACTAATTTCAAAATCTAAGCACACAATGTATTTTATCCGAGTCATTTATTTCGCGCTGATCATTTTGATACGCTCATTTTAGTTTTTCAGCACTTTTGCGCTCGACTCCTGTTTATAATCGATCATTTTATTTTTATTTTTTTAATCATAATAATTAGTGTAATTAATTAGGATTAATTAGATATTTAATTTAATTTAAGATAAATTTTATTTTGATTAATTTAATTTAAAATTTTAGTCATTAAAATTTGTCTCTAAAATATTCAAAATAACAAAAAGGATAGAAGTTTTCTTTTTTTTTGCAATCATGTGGCCAACTATTGTATTCTTCTTGTTCTCCAAGTTTTGATCAACAAATATCCTCCCCCTCATTTAGTGGAGAAAACAATTTCTTTTACCTCATCCCACTTAATTAATACTCCCTCCTCCACTAACTATTCACACACAAAAGATAACAAGAGGAACATTCTTTCTCACCTTCTAAATAACACGTCATCTCCTCTCTCTCCTGTAATAAATTCTCAATAAACCTACTACGTGACCGAAACTGTCGAGGCGACTCTCTCTCACAAATATTCTTATCTCCTTATTTTCTTCCTGCAGTTATTTAACCCACACTACAACAAACCAAAAAAATTCTCCAAAACCATTATCTTCATCAACCCTGCAAAAAAATCACAAATCAATTTCAAAATCTAAAACAAAGCACGCACATCTTCACCATGTTAAAATCCTACAAACACCTTCAAACCCTTCCTCATACAATATATAATCACTCTTCATATATTTCTTTACACACAAAAACAAGGCATGCTCTAAACAACCTAACAATCAGGCAACCTGTAAAACAAAATCATCATTGCTCATTGGTGTTTTCAAGCACAATCCTTTTCAAACATTTTCCTTTAATCTTCAAATTTCACAACTCCTACAACATTCCTTTCCATGATCCAGCTCACCATCGACATGTTTCCGATGATGATACTTCCCGTAGCAGCGATTGCACCACATCGTACAACAAGAAACAACAACTGCTTCGAACGCACTCTCTTTTGAGATCAAAACCACGATGACAATGTAAGCTCGGAATACACACAACAATGCCACCAAACCTCCGAGGTGTGTTTCTAACAAGTTCCAAATCATTCATTGATGAAGTTGGGAAGATTCATGTGCCACTGCATACAATGGTTGCTGCTCTAACGAAACACAACAACAACAACAACAACAAACTAGATTCGTGTCAGTGGTTCCGTTTTTTGCTTTCATTTTTTTGTTTGTTATTCTATTTCATTATAGCTTTTCCATACCATTAGTCTCCAATATGATATCACTTATCTTCTTTTGATTGGTTTATATGATTTAATTGTGTGTTGATTCGAAAGAGAGGGAGGTTTTATTTGTGTGTGCATTTTCTTATAAAGAAGAGGAAAAGAGTTACTGAGTTTTCTTTTTTTTTTTTAAAAAGGATTTTCTTTCTTTATGTTAGAAGTTTAGAATGGTCAATTTTTTATATTATTGTTTGATTGGGGAGTGATTTGTTTTGTGTTGTTTGGTTATTTGAATTTGGGAAGAAGCTTTGTTTGTGTCATACGAAGAGAGATTGTTGCTCTCTAAGATCTATCCCTTTTATTTATGCCATTAGTTTATTATTTTGAGAAGCTACTTTTGGTGTTTATGCAAATACACTTCCACTCATTCATTTTAATTTTGACCATGTTGCTTTAATTTTGATTTTTGTAATTTCATTTGTTTTACTATATACACAATATGTTTGTTTTACGTGGCATGTATATAATAGGTTGGTTTTTGTGATTTAAGCGAGCCCATTAATCATTTTGAATTTAGTTTCTATCATTCATACTCTTCCCATATGTAATATAGGGTGATAATAAAGGAGAATTAAGTAGTATGTGTAGTAATGGGGTTGATTTCTAATAATTAGCTTAGGCCCATTAAATATCCTTATCTATTCCTTTCTAGTTTGCTCTTTGCACTCTTTATTTTTAATTAGTAGTTAATTAATCGGTTAATTTTTTAATTGACTAGTTGATTATGATTTTAGTTAGGTAATTGTTTATTTGATCACTAAGTAATTGTTTATTTATTCATCTAAGCCCATTGTGTTCCGAATTCGGAGTTAAAATTCAATTTAACTTTTGAAAACCGCTTGGACGTATAGAGTGTTTGCTCGACTTCTTATAGAGTGGTTCTTACATAATTCTACTCTAAGTTATATTTAGAGCTAAATTCGATTACCTTTGATGTCAGTTGCATTCAAGTCCCGTGGCTTACTCTTGGGTCTTCTTATAATGAGAACCTTTTATTTACATATACTTGTTTGGTGGCCTTGCTTTTGTGTTATTTCATCCCCATTCGATAAAATGTACCCCAATTCCCATAAAGTGTAAATAACTTTACCGCTTTCCTTTCCTTTGCTTATGTCTTTCCATTGTATCAATTAAACCATTTTCAAGATAATTCTCGATCCAACGCCGAGCCATTTTTCACCCTTGTAAGCCGATCGCTTTCAAAGCATCGCCATCAACCTTTTGGTCACCATATACAACATTCAAAGCTTACTCCTGGGCTTTCTTACAGTGAGACCTATTCGATTAATTACTTCTAGTTGGTTGTTTAGAACACTAGCCCACTTTGCTAGTGTACACGATTAAAAATCAATTCAATTACTTGTTCATTTGTATCTTGTTTTGTATCTTGATTCAAATCGAAACCCTAAAGTACAAACCATTATCCAACTTGTAAGTCGAGCGCTTTTGCCTCGCCATCGACCTTACTAAATATCCATTAGGACCTCTGATCAGTGGTTTTAATACGATATTTTACCATTAGTTTTAGTTAATCATTATATATGTTTAATTGCATTTTCTTCGTTTTTATTGCATTTTACGCGTCGGTTTGGTATTTCCATGTTTTCTAGGTTCAGGTAAGCAATCAAGAAGAATCAGAGCAAAAACCGATTAAAATAGCAAGCATTCGGAAGAGTTTTGAAATGGACCGGTAGCCTGACACGACCACCCGTGTCACCTGACATGACCCATGTCAGGAAGTGCTCAGAAGGTGCAAAATATATTGAAACCATGGAGCTGACACGGCCGCCCGTGTCAACCCACCTGGAACAGATAAATTTGCGTGCATTATACCAGAGAGCCAACACGACTGCCCGTGTCATGGGGGGTACTTTAGCCTCCAAACTCTATTGCTTGAATTTTTTTCGCAACACAATGCCAGTCAGGTTCAGAGATAAGAGCAACTTGAAGTGGTTTTGATCGTTTTTCTTTTTTTGTTGTTTTGATCATTCCAACTGAAGGTTTAACATCTTCTCTTTACCTCTCTTCTTAATATCCAATGCTTTTAAATTTATTTCCTCATCAAAAGATTTCAAAGTGAGTGTACCTATTCAATATTAACATTACACCGACTAGTAAGCAAGAACGGTCGACCAAGTATGATTGAAGTCTCTGCATCTTCTAGAATATCCATGATCTCAAAATCAACTGGGGAGGTGAAGTTATCGATCGTTACCAGTACATCCTTTGCTAGCCCATATGACCTCTTAGTTGTGTGGTCGACAAACTTCAAGCTCGTTCCCGTATCGCTCACTTTCCCAATACCCAACTTTTTGAAGATAGATAGAGGCATGAGACTCACACTAGCACCTGAATCAATACAGACTTTCTTAAAAGTTCTATTTTTTACTGTTTTGAAGTTTCAATTTAAATATTGTTTTAATTGAGTTCGGTAAAAATCACTTCGGATTTCCCTTTTATTAAGACGTAATTTTGTTTTCTGGTGAATGCTATGTTATGTGAGGTAGTCAAGAAAGTATTTAGAGTTTGAGGGAAGAGGAGTTAGAACTAGGGAAGTTGGGAAAGTTTGGAAATCGAGGTATAACTTGAACACCCTAGGTTCCCCAGCAACGGCGCCAAAGGATTTGGGAAACTGAAGGTTTTCATGAGCGGAAGCAATTGAAGATCAAGGCAACCCTTTTATCTTGTAATGTCCAATCTAGTTGTTGAATTTACTTTAAATATTATGAGTAGCTAAACCCCCCAATGCTAGGGGGTGTCCCTGAATTGACTCTGTAATAACCTTATTTTCTTTAAATTAGTGATTTCACTGCTTTATCATGATCATTGTTATCGTATAATGTTCTTAAGGTTTTTCTTATCTGAAAAATAAGGATTCGATTTATGGTTAACTTTAGGTTTGGAAAAACGATTGTTAAAGCTTTTATACGATAATACTATAGTAGATATTGCCTAAGAATGGGGATACCCTATAGTAACCGTAATGTTTTAGATAAAATAAATTGCTCGGTATTGTTCCTATATTGCCAAGGAATTGGGTCATAGGGAGAATACCAAAGGGTTTTCTGCTAAGGAATTAGAGTCAACTAATCTTTAAAACCGGTAACGATTGAATTGAGCGGTGATTTCTGAAACTAAGAATTAAGATTGTTACAAGGCTTTTCATACACCCCGCCCTAGCATGCTTCTCATATCTGTCCAAAACCTATTTTACTACTTTTGCCTTCATCCTTTTACTCTTACAAATGAAACAAACCAAAACCCCTTTAATCTTTTGTTGAATTGTGTTATTATAGAACGTATATTCCTACGCAGTCCTCGAGATCGATATTCGGGGAACCTTTCCCTTATTACTACATCAGTCAAAATAGTACACTTGCTATTTTACCGGTCAAGTTTTTGGCGTCGCTTCCGGGGACTGCCAGAATATCAGTTCAATTTTAATTCAATTGAAATTTTGTTGTCTGCGACCAAAATTTTTTTTCTTTCAGTTTTTGTTTTTTTTTTGTTTTATTTATTACTATTGTTCTTACTAGTAATCTGCGTCTAACATTGTATGTGAGGAGAATCCTCAGCTAATTTTTCTTTTGACGCAGAAATCGAAAGGACTCTACATGCAAGGCGTAAACAAGCGAGACTGGCAGGTTCAGAAGCAGAACCTTCAGCGCTAGTACCAGAAGATGAAAAAGTCTCTGTTTATTCAGAACATTCAGATTCAGGTTCAGACTCAGATAGAGACACTATAACTATGGAGGGAGTTCCACCAGCGGAGAGACTTCTTGGCAATTACGGCGGAGCTAATGCACCAGCTGGTAGGTTAACAATTATAAACCAACCAGTGAATGTACCAAATTTCCAGCTGCATCTGAGCACAATCACTCAACTTGAGAGGAGACCTTTCAGCAGAAAGGTTAATGAAGATGCCAATAAACATCTACAAATATTTCTGACGATGAGCACTACTCTCAAGATTGAATGGTACACAGATGAAACAAAAAGGTTAAGAATGTTTCCGTTCACTTTATTTGAAGATACTGAAGAGTGGTTTTACTCCTTACCAGCCGGAAGTATTACTACGTGGGAAGAGATGGAAATGGCCTTTTTGAATGAGTATTTTCCTGCCTCTGTTTATATTCGTAAATGATATGATATTATGAATTTTAAACAAAGGGAGGGAGAATCACTAGGAGATTCGTATAAAAGGTTCAAACGGTTATTGGTTGTATGTCCTACCCACAATCTGGATCAAACTAAACAGATACAGATGTTTGTGAATGGTCTTAAGATGAAGACTAAGCAGCTAGTTGATACAGTAGTCGATGACTCATCTAACTTTACAACAACCACTAGTATCAAAAAAATCATTGAAGACATCGCTACAAATGAGCATCTGAAACTATATGATCGGAGTGTGAGTAAGTCGGAAGTAACCGTTGACTTGAAGTTGGCAACTCAAGTTGTGAAAATGGAAGAGCAAACTAAAGCTGAAGTGGAAATTTAACCATACAAACCCTATGGTTTGTTTTTGATTTTACCAACTCCAAAACCCTTGATCAAAGATTGATCAAGTCGCCAACAATGTCGCTTCAACTCACCAATTCTTGCTAATTCCTTGCAAGGCGCCTCCTTGTCCCAAGGCTTTCACACAGTCGAATTAATACCATGCACACACTCATTAAAATCGAATATTTACCAACACAATTCACCGTCTCATGCTACTCCCTTGAAAGGCACCCCCTTTGTCCTAAGGCTTTCACTCGATCGTATCTGAATTGCGTAATCTTGTTCAAAACCTTCAAATCCTCAACGACCTTGAAGGAAAACCATAAATTGGTTTTCTTATTTGAAACACTCAAAGAACTCAACCCAATATTCTCGGTACAACAACCTAATTGGACGTTATCAACCCTAATCTAGATGGTACCCAATAATAATGATTATGAGTAGTTTGATTGTGTGTATGCATAGAATAGAGCTTGAAGATGATGAGTATGCTTTGAAAATAAGGTTTTATGTAGGTTTTACTCTAGAACCTTACTAGAAAATGATGCATGTATCATGTATTTATAAGTATGCAAGTTTGGAAGCAAAATATGATTTTTGAAAAAAATGTATCACATGTGTTGACCTATGAAAGCTATAGGTCAACCTATCAAAGCAAATGTGCTGACCTATGAAGGTCTTAGGTTGACCAATTGTCGCTACGCGAAAAATGACACAGAGTCGCCACCGGATTTTATTTATCCCAAGGAGGGAAAGGGAAATAGCGATAAAACCTTTGGTAAAAGAGCATGGTCATCGAAACCAAGCCTTAGGGTTCGGGAGTCGGTTATGCGAGGGGAAGGTGTTAGCACCCCCTCGCATCCATCGTACTCGATGGGAACCTCCTAGTTATTTCGCGTGAATGAGTGTTTTTATTAAGAGTTTGCTTGCTTAAGGAAAAGAGGGGTTGATTAATTTATTTTAATGCCCGCCAAGGATTGTGGCCCTTGTGCCTACGTATCCTCACTTAAAAGAAGTGAAGAATCAGAGCTTCGTAGTTCGGAGGCTTATGAAATAGTTGTTTGTTGGTTGATTTTATACCTAAAAAAAGGGTTTTCGATTGATGCCTAAGGCGAAAAATAATTTGATGAGTTGATGTTATTTTTAGGTTTTTGAAGATAAACGGTTCTTGATTAGGGTTACACAAAAGGACCTTGGATAGAGATGAATGCTTCGAATAGCCAAGTCGAGCGCCTTGTATCCAAAATATTCGGAACGAGTGTAGGAGGATTCCATTCTCATTCCTTCTCCACCACCTTAAAATCCATGGTGTACAAACCTAACTATATATTTATTGTATTTTTTGGATTTTTTATTAGAAAAAGGATCACTTGATGTTGGATCAAGGTTTATTGTTTGTAAAGATGTTTGAAGTGATACGAACAAGGTCGATGGCGGACGCACAAGGCGGTCGACTTACAAGGTTGAAAATGGCTCGATAAAATCGAGAGTTTGTTTTTGAAAATGGTTTTGGAATCAAGAGTCAACAAGGACAATAGCAATATTCACACACTAAAATCATACAAACATATGGGGTTAGTCGGCTAAAAAAAATCGAGACATGCAAAAAAAAACATAAACAAACTGATCAGTTCGCGCCGCGAACTGAGAAAAGTGAACATTCTGATTTTTGCATGTTCACGCCGCGAACTGGGAAAGTTTTCATTCTGATTTTGGCATGTTCGCGCCGCGACCTGAAGCGAAAAATGTAATATTTGCTGTTTTTTTGCTGTCTTTTATGGTTTTCTTTCCTTTCTATTGGTTCTCAAAAATGGTTTTTTGGTCCCCTTAGAACCTTACATGATATACTCAGTACAACAACACATAAAAGAGGAAGTAAAATGAATATAAAAGCAAAAAAGTAAAGAGAGAAAGGTTTGAAATGGATACCCAAGAGCTTTCTATCTTTCTTGCAAGTCCTCCACTGATTTTTGTTGGATGTGCTCTCCACTCTTCACTCTATGTTGTGAAGGTTCTGCTTCTCAATGGTTCTCTTGTGCTTCTATGTCACTCTTTTTTTTCTGTTTTTTAGAGTTTGTTCTTCTCTCTATTTTTTCTGGTTTTTTTTCCTCTTACTCTTTGCTCTCAATCTCTCTATCTCAATCTGTTGTGAATGATAGTGAATCCCTCTCTTGTTTACATCCCCTTCCCTCTTTATCTCACTTTTTCTGCTGCCTTTTTCTGCTGTACCAAAACCACAGCTCTTGCACATTCTCCCATTTTCAGAATTTCCATTCTTGGCAATAACTATTACCACTTTTTTGGTGCAGCCCCACTTCCTTCCATTTCTAGTATGTTTTGCTGTATTTTCTTCTGCAGCACTCTACATTGCCATCCATCCTTGTATGCATTGGTTGGTTATGCTTGGACATACTCATGTAGTCAACACCACTACCTTTTGGCCAGAACTTCAAATTCTGATTTTTGATGTGTAGATGTATCAACCTAAGTTTGTCCCCTTGGTTTTGTGACATAAAATAATTTTGTAACATGATACATATTGCCACTTCTTGCATGGGGCTGTTTTGGATTGCCTTCATATTGCTCATGGTTGAACATACATGGTCTTGATCTTGAAACATACCAATGTTGATCTAGCTCTTAAGTATTTTTCTTTGGATATTTGTGAGCATAATGTAGCACATGAAAACTTGGTGTGCCATGAAGAACACCATATCATAGACTTGATTAGAGACTTGAATGAAGATTAAAAATAAATCAATTTCTAAACATTACTTAGAGTTAGAAATCTTGTAACAAATGACATTCTTGTAATGTCATAAAAATTTATCTTTGTAATATTCTTGCCTCTAATCTTGAATTCATGATGGATTTTCCTTGTACCATTACACTTGAAATGGATGAAGTCTTGAATTATGCATTTAGGATATTAACTCATGCTTTGCAAATTTGAACTCCACTTGATCAAGAATCTGAAACAAAGTTGGATGAGGAAATCTTGAATTATGCCTTGCATTTCATGTCCATTAGGAATATTAATCTTGAATATCCTAATATTTTTTCAAGTAACTTCTCCTTGAAGAAATCTACATGAGTAGATTTTCCAATTTAGATCAAATCTTAGATAATGAACCTTTTCTTCCATGTAGCCCAAGATAGACAAGTTATCTCATTTGAAATGAAAAATAACAAACCGACCTAGTCCGTACCTTATGAACCCGCATTGCTCGATATGCAATAGAACGATGTATGATATGTCGAATGTAGGGTATAAAGGCTAAAGGTGAAAATGAGGGTGTGACACCAATAAAGGTATTATGTCGACCATGTGTCAACCTATGTCAGTTGGCAAATAAACATTAGCTACAAGCTTTATTATTAGGGCATGGGTGTCGACCTAAAATTCCTATGTATCGACCTATGCTGAAGAGCAAGATTCTATTGGTCGACCTAAACACGTATGTGTCGACCTATGTTGTAGTGTTTTCGAAAAATCTTATTTTTAATGCATTTATGATATATGAACCTTTTCCTAAACATTTTAATGCTTTGCTTTCAAACTTGGCATCAACTTTCAAGTCTCACTTAGATCTCATACTTCATTACATTGCATACACAAGGCGCAAAAACGTTGGAGCACTGTACAAAACACAACAAAAAGACTACTCAACGCTTGTCAATCCTGATGCGAGTTGTGCACCACAAGCCTTAAGCAAATGGAGAATGATGACAGGGACCAGTTCTATACCTGTCTAGAATACCTCTGTGTACGGGGTATAGGCCTTAGTTACTAAGAGTATTCGCCTCCATTCATAGACTTTAGTGCAATTTAAGTCACCTAATTGACAAGTCTCTTTCATCAACAACAACAGTACACTTCAATCCTTTTCTTGGTTAATAATTGTTTCTTAGTTAAAATACCAACTTTCCATTAGGGTTAATCACCACTTTTTATTTAAAAAACCCTACAACACCCTTTCTTTGGTTAATCACGGATTCTCAGTTAAAATACCATATTCTTCTTTCCTTGTTAATCATTGACTCTCAGTTAAAAGACCATCTTCTATTTCCCTTGGTTAGTCAGCGATTCTCGGTTAAAAGACCATATTTTTCTTTCCTTGGTTAATCACTGATTCTCAGTTAAAAGACCATCTTCTCTTTTCCTTGGTTAATCACCGATTCTCGGTTAAAACACCCATTCCCTTATCTCTTTTAAAACTCTACTTCTTCTTAGGTTAAAACACCCATTCCCTTATCTCTTTCAAACTCTCTACCCCTTAGTTTTGAAACCACCTTCAAGTGTTTTTTCCTTAGTTCCATGAACTATGGAGATTTAATTTCCTCATTGCACCATGAGGATACGTAGGCACAAGATTGCGAGATCTTGGCGAGCACCCTTCCTTCCTTTCTTTTTTCCCCTTAGTTCTCCAAACTACGGAACTCTGACTTCCTCATTGCACTATGAGGATACGTAGGCACGAGGGCCCCAATCCTCTGCAAGCACACTAATTATAAACCTTTGTTTCTCCTTTCAAAATTAACCTTTATATAGTAACACCCATCCAAGCAAAGAATAAGAAAAATGGTTTCCGTCGTGTACGACGGTTGTGAGGGATGCTGATACATTCCCCTCGCATAACCAAATTCCTTACCTGTTTCTCTTTCCCTTGAGTTTTATTAATATTTTCCATTTCTTTTTGGAATAAATAAATTTTAGTGGCAACTCTGTTGTATCATCGATCGTGCGATACGCTCAGGTATTTTTGCGCCGCAACAACATGCACACCCTATTGACGAAAGCTGTAGAACAACGATTGTTAACCAACTTCACATCAAAGTTCAATCATACAAAAGGTCCTAAGGTGTGATCAAATCAAGGTTTCACCCAATTTCACAATTATTACCATCTTTGTTGATGTACCTCATAATAACTTTATAATTCATGTGCATCTTCAAATGCGTAAAATTCAGTTTATAGCCATGTATACACCTTGATATAAACCTCAAAATTTTGCTATATGATGACAACATTTGGATCATAGATCCAAACACTTGTATTCTTCCATAGTAGACTCAAGTTACATTTTATCTTTGAGGATCATCGTCAACGGAAAATTAAGACTTAACATATTTTCACAAGTAACTTATAACACATTGTATAACTCACATATATTTCACATAATTACAAAACTTTTGACATGTTCCACAATACATTTAAGCAAGTTATATTATGAAATAACTTACATATAACAAACACACTGGCATTTTTCATCATGCACAAATACACTAAAAATCATAAAGGTGGTCCTTACTAAAGAAAGTTACAATGATGGTAAAAAAAATGTAATGATATATTTGTGAGAACCCCAAATAAGGATGATTTGTGGGTCCCTACCCACAAAGCATCCCCCATGAGGGACCTTGGTGTGGCATGGGTGAACCACCATCAAGAAAGATGTGTACAATTTTATTACCTAAACATTAATCACAAAGACGAAGTCGTACCATGCCTCTCTAGAAAGTAGGAAATCGACAGTCTCCTCCAGTCTTGGGGAGAGGGGAGCGGTTACCATCTCTTAAGGTTTCGTAAACTCTAGGTCTGAGGGCCTCTATAAATACCTCTTCCATAACAGGAGAGGGGACAAATGATTATACCTTCAGCATAACACATAAGCACATAGCCTCTCACCTCACATGACTCGATCATCTCTTATCACCCCGTAAACACCACCAAACATGATCTCTCACAACCGATGAGCAAGCTCGAATCACCCTTAACTACAAAAGCCACCGATTATTCTCTACCCGCGTAGGGATACCACACACTCCTGTACTTTTTGACAAGAACATAATCTTAAGTGAAAAGTTGTAGTTTTTCAAGAACACTTTCATTTTACATGCTAGAACCCCTTAAAGACATAAATTCATAAATCAAATATTATTCAAAGACTTAGAATAACAGTAAATAAGTTTTATGTGATTGAAAAAACTATCTAAAATAGAATTTCTTAGGTTGAAACTTTAGTATATAAAAATTAATTGATGGAACACTAAAGGTCTGTTTGGTTCAAATGAGGGGGAGGGGATGTGAGGGATTTTAATGGAGGGAAGGGAAGGGGAGGGGATGTGAGAAATTTTTTTTTTATCAGATAATTGTTTGGTTCAAAAGAGGGGAGGGGAGGTGAGGTGAGGTGAGACAAATTTTTTTATCAAATAAGTGTTTGGTTCAAATTGATACATATTTTTTATGATAATAACTTTTTTTAATATTGAGTGACTAAAAAAGTATTTATTTTTCACATAACGATAAAAAATTGAGTACACTTGATTCAGATTTTAACTCTCCAATATAAATTAAATTATATGCTGATAACAACGTTTAAATCGTGTTGAATCATCTAACAAAGAAAATAAATAAAATAAATTATTATTATTATATATTAATGGTTTAAAATGTTTAATAAAATGCATAAACGAAAAAAAGAATGGTTTAAAATTTGATATTAAAAAAATGATATGATATATAACAAAATTAGAATAAAAAACGAATGTAACTAAACATAATATTTTTAATTAAAAAACAAAAAAAAAGTGCAATGATTATGATTTTTATAAAGTACAAAAATTATAAAATAATTTGAATGTAGATAACAATTATAATAAGATGATAGAAGCAATCGAGAAAATCACACAGAAGAAAATAGTAACACGAAAGAAAACGAATAATTTTGAAATACTAAAATTAAACGGAGGATATTTTAGTAAATATAATAATTTTTTAAATATCCAAACTCATATTCCTCCCCTCCATACTGCATCTACTATGTTGAAAGAAGATTCTTTCATATTTCTCCCTGAAGTTGATGTTTCTCCTCATCTTCTTCATTTGTATATTAAAAAGACTTCTTCTTCTTCTTCTTCTTCTTCTTCTTCTTCTTCTTCTTCTTCTTCTTCTTCTTCTTCTTCTTCTTCTTTGTCTTTTCTGGAACAAGAGGTTCTTTTGTTTGATGTTGAATCTTTCGAAGATCCTTCGATTACTGGGTATATTCTTTCGAAGAATTCTACAGGAGGTATATGATAGGAGTATGATGAAGTTGATGATTGTAACACCCCAATTCAACCCCTCGTAATAAATAATAAAATCAGAGTTTCAAAATTTCATCCAAACATAAATTGAGGTATCACATATTCATTTTCATCACTTTGCAATATAATGCACAACACAAAAATCAAAAGTCGGATATACCGATTCATATCATTAACATCATATAACCATATGAGTATTCACAAAATATACGCATCAACAAGTTATCATCAATACATAAATTCATAAAGTCATAAAATAGTATACATAAACTATCATATCCAAAATAATAACGTCGCCCAAATCCCGAGTGTTACTACTATCAGAGCAGAGCGACTCAAAAAAAAAAAGAGACTCGAGCTAATCCACATCATCCTCGCGGATCACCTGCACGTTACCAATATAAAGGCAACGGCGAAACAAGTAAAGGGTGAGATACTCCAAAACATATAATTAAAGGCATGATGAAATATATGAATAGTTTGGAATCATAAATGATATAGGATTAATAAGAATATATTAACACATATCCAAATCTCACACACTTTAAATCATCATTTAGTGTATAGAATCAACACTTTAATTTCGTCACATACTCGCCATAATCATATCAAAACAAGATATAAACTCCATCGCCATAAATTCATATCGTCGCTTTACCGCCATGTTATATTCGTCGCATAATCCTCGTGAATGTATCAAATCATAATCACTTTATGTTTAACATAAAAATGATCACAAAATAAAGTATCCTACAACATCACAATTCATCATAAGTCATCAAATAAAACTCAATGCCAAAAGACTCAAAATAAACATAACCGACTCCATGAGACACGACTATGTTATGCATGTGGTACCCGTCGCTTTGTCCATAATTAGGGACATTTGGCATAAAGCCCATCGTCGCTTTGGCATAAAAGCCCTCGTCGCTTGGCATAAAAGCCCTCATCGCCAATGCAATGTATGTGACTTGACAACACGACATCACAAACACGACACAACAAAAACATCATCATCACGCATCAAGATTGGCATAAAGCTCACGTCGCCATACTTATCCACATCAAGATAAACATATCATCGCATCGCATATCATCAAGTATTCATTATAAATAAACCGTCGCAAACATCATGTTTAATCACACCACATCATTATCAAATAATTCACTTCATTCCAAACATGGAAAAATAATCAAACATCAATAATCGTCGCAAAAGTCATTCATAATAATCGGCATCAAACATAATTATCAACGTCGCAATCGGATTGTCCATACGCGACTTAAACCGACTAAAATGCAACCCGTTTAGAATTAACCGTAAATTGGCCTATTTTGGGTCACTCCGTTAAAAACTCGTAATCTCTAAAAACTAACCTCACCACGACGTTCTACACGTCAAAGTTAGCTAGCACGTCAATTTTCGTCCAATTCGGAGTAACTAGCTCCGTCGCCGAAATTACCGAAATCGAGAAATCAGAACATAATCGGATTCCAAATTAAATTGGCTAACTTATTTCATATTTGTATTTAATTAATATAATTATTTAATATATATAATAATATAAATAGAACTTTAGCAGAAACAGAGTTTCTGCATAAGTTTTCCTGCATAACTTTTTTTTTTTTTTTTATAACATTAATATAATTAGTTTTTCTTTTCTAATTTAATTATTCTTAATTAATTCAATAACAATCCAACAACAACAATAACACCTAAATCAATTCTTCTAACCTCTATCAAAATCACTCAACACAACTCATAAACCCTAAAATCAATTTTATCCCAAATCAAAATATACCAAATCAAACTCTAACTATAGGCATTGGAAAATCAAACCCCTTACCTTATATACTTGGAATGATTCTTGATGATTCAACCAACCCAAAACCCAAGCTTTGTGTTCTTGTTCTTCTTCTCTTCTCCAAGACCCTCTAGCTCTCTCTAATGCCTCTAAGTGTGTTTTGTGAGTTATGACATAAAACAAGGTGTATTTGGTTTTGATTAGTAGCAAGACATAATTCAAATTACCAATTAGCCCCTCTTAAAATATACTACTCATAACACTAAATAATATTATTAACCTAAATAATTAAAATAACTCCAAATAATTAAGTATCAGTCCGAATAATATTTTACCGAACCGAACGGAATGAAAACCGGACCGAACAAAATAATTACCGGTCTCTCAAAACAAATACCGGACCGAATAAAATAATTACCGGTCCCTCAAAACAAATACCGGACCGAATAAAATAATTACCGGTCCCTCAAAACAAATACCGGACCGAATAAAATAATTACCGGTCCCTTAAAACAAATACCGGACCGAATAAAATAATTACCGGTCCCTCAAAATAATTATCGGACCGAATAAAATAATTACCGGTCTGAATAATACGTCGCCAAATATATTAACAGATATATCAGTTAGTATAAATATTCTCGTCGCAAAATAAACGTCAAACGGTAACTCGAAAATATTAATATAATATTAAATAAAACGGGGTGTTACAACTCTCCCCCACTTAAAAGAATTTCGTCCTCGAAAATTTACCTGACTCGAAAAGCTCGGGATATGAATCCTGCATCTTGCTTTCCAACTCCCACGTTGCGCTTTCACCAGCTGCTCCTATCCACACAACTTTGACCAAAGAGATCTCCTTACCACGAAGGGTCTTTATCTCTCGATCTTCAATCCTCAACGGCATCGTCTCCACCGTAAGATTGTCTCGAACTTGAATATCATCCATCTCAATTACATGTGAAGGATCCGGAACATACTTCCGAAGTTGCGACACATGAAATACGTCGTGCAAGTTCGAAAGATTCGGCGGTAACGCCACTCGATAAGCCACTTTTCCCACTTTACTAGTGATTTGGTAAGGTCCAATAAAGCGAGGAGTTAACTTCTTCGATTTCAAAGCTCTTCCAACACCGGTTGTAGGAGTAACTCGTAGAAACACATGATCACCCGATTGAAATTCCAAATCTTTCCTTCTTTTATCATGGTAACTCTTTTGCCTACTTTGCGAAATTCTCATCTTTTCTCTAATCATCTTAACCGCCTCGGTTGTCTCTCTAACCAACTCCGGTCCAAGCACCACACTTTCACCCGACTCATGCCAACACAAAGGAGTTCTACACCTCCGACCATACAAAGCCTCGAAAGGTGCCATTCCAATACTCGAGTGAAAACTGTTGTTATAAGTGAACTCAATCAAAGGAATATAAGTATCCCATGAACCACCGTGTTCAAGAATACAAGCCCGCAACAAATCTTCTAAAGATTGAATTGTTCTCTCCGTCTAACCATCGGTTTGAGGATGATAAGTTGAACTTAACCTCAACTTAGAACCCAAAGTTTCTTGCAAGCTTTTCCAAAAATCTGAAGTGAACCTCGGATCTCTATCCGAAACGATACAAAGAGGAATACCATGTAATCTCACTATCACATGCGTATAAATTTCCGCCAACTTTGATACGGGATAAGTGATGTTAATAGGAATAAAGTGAGTCGACTTTGTGAGCCTATCAACGATAACCCATATCGCATCATGTCCTCTTGGTGTATTCGGTAACCCCGTCACAAAATCCATAGAAATGCTATCCCATTTCCATTCCGGAATCTCTAACGGTTGCATCAGCCCAGCAGGTTTCTGATGCTCCACCTTCGACTTCTGACAAGTCAAACAAGCATAAACAAACTGAGCTACTTCTCTTTTCATACCAGACCACCAAAATAACTTCTTCAAATCTTGGTACATTTTGGTCGCTCCGGGATGAATACTCAAGTTACTTCGGTGACATTCTTCTAAAATCATTCTCTTCAAATCCACATCATCAGGAATACAAATCCTGTCACAGAATCTCAACACACCATTCGCATCCAACTTGAAATCATCATTCTCAGTTTGTCCAATACTAACCATCAAGTCAACAAACTTTGCATCTAACTTCTGAGCTTCTCTAATATTATCAAGGAAATCATTATTGATCTTTAACATCCCCAGAATAACACTCTTCGGCGTCACCTCGATCACAAGACTCATATCTCTAAATTGCTCAATCATTTCCAACTCTTTCACCATCAAAAGTGACATATGCAAAGTCTTGCGACTTAAGGCATCGGCCACCACATTCGCTTTACCAGGATGGTAATTCAATCCAAAGTCATAATCTTTCAACAATTCAAGCCACCGCCTTTGTCTCATATTAAGCTCTTTCTGCTCGAACAAGTACTTCAAACTTTTATGGTCACTAAATACTTCAAATCTAGAACCATAAAGATAATGCCTCCAAATCTTAAGCACAAAAACAACTGCCGCAAGTTCCAAATCGTGAGTAGGATAATTCTTCTCATGAACCTTCAATTGCCTAGAAGCATAAGCAACCACCTTTCCATTCTGCATGATCACACCACCTAAACCCATCTTAGAAGCATCACAATAAACAACAAACGGTTTCTCCGGATTAGGCAAAATCAAGATCGGAGCCGTCGTCAACCTTTTCTTCAATTCCATGAAACTTTCTTCACACTTGACATCCCACACAAATGCAGCTCCTTTGCAAGTCAACTTTGTCAAAGGAAGTGCCAACTTTGAAAATCCTTCAATGAATCTTCTATAATAGCCAGCCAAGCCTAAGAAACTTCTAATCTCGGTAACCGACTTAGGAGTTTCCCATCTCAACACCGCATCAACTTTTGAAGGATCCACCGCAATGCCATTACCAGAAATGACATGGCCCAAAAAGCTAACTTCACTTAACCAGAACTCGCACTTTGACAACTTAGCATAAAGCTTCTTCTCTTTCAGAACTTCTAACACAATGCGCAAATGCTCTGCATGTTCTTCTTCCGATTTAGAAAAAATCAGAATGTCATCAATAAAAACCACCACAAAACGATCCAAGTAAGGATGGAAAATACGATTCATGTATTCCATGAATACTCCCGGTGCGTTAGTGACACCGAAAGGCATCACCAAATACTCGTAATGTCCATACCTCGTCCTGAAAGCAGTTTTCTGAACATCTTCTTCTTTCACCCTTATTTGATGGTAACCCGATCTCAAATCAATCTTACTAAACATGCGAGCGCCAACCAATCGGTCCATCAAATCATCAATTCTTGGAAGTGGATATCTATTCTTGATCGTTACTTTGTTCAACTGACGGTAGTCGATGCAAAGTCTCATGCTACCATCCTTCTTCTTCACCAATAACACAGGAGCTCCCCACGGTGACACACTTGGCCTAACAAACTTCTTCTCGAGCAAATCTTCTAATTGGCTCTTCAATTCTGATAACTCGGATGCGGACATCCTGTATGGTGCCATAGAGATAGGTCTGGTACCAGGGACAAGGTCCACAGAAAATTCAACTTCTCTTCTTGGCGGTGCACTAGGAATCTCATCAGGGAATACTTCGGGAAAGTCGCATACCACCGGAAAGTTTGCAATCACAGCCTGACTCTCAACAGACAGAGTCTCCATCAACAAAAACATTAACGCCTCTTCCTTCATAAACGCGTTCAACTGCTTCGTTGTTACCAAAGTGGCTCGTTCTTCTTCTTCTAAGGAAGAAAACATCACCGAGTTGTTATAGCAATTGATATGAACATAATTAGATTTTAACCAGTCCATACCTAAGACCACATCCATTCCGACAAGCGGCAACCAAATAAGGTTCACAAGGAAATCTCGATCAAAGATTGATAAAGGACAATCTGAACACACAAAGGAGGTAGTAACCGTTCCCTTAGCTGGAACCTCTACAATCATATCTCTATTCAAGGAGGATAAAGTAAGACCCAATCTCTTAACACAATCAGCAGCAATAAAACTATGAGTAGCACCAGTATCAATAATAGTAATAAGAGGAATGCTATTAATGAAACTAGTACCTCGAACAAGTCCATCCTCGTTTGCCTTCGGAGCTCCCGACAAAGCAAACACTTTTCCCGAATCATGAGTCCTCTTAGGCTTCTTACATTGAGAACTAATGTGACCCCCCTCACCGCAATTAAAACAAACCACATCCTTATGCTTGCAATCACGGGTTATATGCCCCACTTCTCCACATCGGAAACATCTCACTTCATTCTCCTTAACCCTGGCATCACTTCTACAAACATTACTTTTATGTCCTGCCTTCCCACATTTGTAACAAACAATACCAGCAGGGGCATCTCCCCCACTAGTCCTTCGCCCTTGGACTACTTTTTGCTTCCCTTTTCCAACCGGGGCATCATACGGCTTCCCACGATTTTGTTGACCTTTGTTTCTCTTTTCAGACATGATCTTATAATGGGCATTACTATCCTCTTCAAAGATCCTGCAACTATCAATCAAATCCGCAAAGACGCGAATCTTTTGATAACCCACTGCTTTCTTAATCTCAGGACGTAAGCCATTTTCAAACTTAATGCATTTAGAGAACTCAGCATTGGGTCCATCATAATGCGGATAGAACTTAGCCAGCTTGGTGAACTTCGCTGCATAGTCAGTGATCGACATGTTTCCTTGCTTTAGCTCAAGGAATTCAATCTCCTTTTTTCCTCTTACATCCTCCGGGTAATACTTTCTTAAGAATTCCCTTCGGAATACCTCCCACGAGATCTCTTCTCCAGCAAGCTCTAGCCTCTGACGGGTCTCGACCCACCAGTCGTCAGCTTCCAATGTCAACTTATGTGTACCATAACGGATTTTCTGAGCAAGGGTACAATCCATCACCCTGAATATCCTCTCTATCTCTTTCAGCCACGCCAGTGCTCCTTCGGGATCATACTTTCCTTCAAAAGTAGGAGGGTTCTCCCTCTGAAAGGTTGCCAAACTACGAGACCCTATGTTCTCGTCAGCGTTTGGCGGATTCTGGTACGCCTGAGCCATTGCATGCATAGCTGCAGCAAGTGCCTCATCGTTTCTTCCAGCATTTCTCCCGGCCATCACACTTCTGCTCACCACATAAACAAGGATTAGAATCAACAAATAACAATACTTGATTGTTAAACAACTAAAGACTCAACAACTTGGTCGGACAAACCGACCTGCTCTGATACCACTAATGTAACACCCCAATTCAACCCCTCGTAATAAATAATAAAATCAGAGTTTCAAAATTTCATCCAAACATAAATTGAGGTATCACATATTCATTTTCATCACTTTGCAATATAATGCACAACACAAAAATCAAAAGTCGGATATACCGATTCATATCATTAACATCATATAACCATATGAGTATTCACAAAATATACGCATCAACAAGTTATCATCAATACATAAATTCATAAAGTCATAAAATAGTATACATAAACTATCATATCCAAAATAATAACGTCGCCCAAATCCCGAGTGTTACTACTATCAGAGCAGAGCGACTCAAAAAAAAAAAGAGACTCGAGCTAATCCACATCATCCTCGCGGATCACCTGCACGTTACCAATATAAAGGCAACGGCGAAACAAGTAAAGGGTGAGATACTCCAAAACATATAATTAAAGGCATGATGAAATATATGAATAGTTTGGAATCATAAATGATATAGGATTAATAAGAATATATTAACACATATCCAAATCTCACACACTTTAAATCATCATTTAGTGTATAGAATCAACACTTTAATTTCGTCACATACTCGCCATAATCATATCAAAACAAGATATAAACTCCATCGCCATAAATTCATATCGTCGCTTTACCGCCATGTTATATTCGTCGCATAATCCTCGTGAATGTATCAAATCATAATCACTTTATGTTTAACATAAAAATGATCACAAAATAAAGTATCCTACAACATCACAATTCATCATAAGTCATCAAATAAAACTCAATGCCAAAAGACTCAAAATAAACATAACCGACTCCATGAGACACGACTATGTTATGCATGTGGTACCCGTCGCTTTGTCCATAATTAGGGACATTTGGCATAAAGCCCATCGTCGCTTTGGCATAAAAGCCCTCGTCGCTTGGCATAAAAGCCCTCGTCGCCAATGCAATGTATGTGACTTGACAACACGACATCACAAACACGACACAACAAAAACATCATCATCACGCATCAAGATTGGCATAAAGCCCACGTCGCCATACTTATCCACATCAAGATAAACATATCATCGCATCGCATATCATCAAGTATTCATTATAAATAAACCGTCGCAAACATCATGTTTAATCACACCACATCATTATCAAATAATTCACTTCATTCCAAACATGGAAAAATAATCAAACATCATCAATCGTCGCAAAAGTCATTCATAATAATCGGCATCAAACATAATTATCAACGTCGCAATCGGATTGTCCATACGCGACTTAAACCGACTAAAATGCAACCCGTTTAGAATTAACCGTAAATTGGCCTATTTTGGGTCACTCCGTTAAAAACTCGTAATCTCTAAAAACTAACCTCACCACGACGTTCTACACGTCAAAGTTAGCTAGCACGTCAATTTTCGTCCAATTCGGAGTAACTAGCTCCGTCGCCGAAATTACCGAAATCGAGAAATCAGAACATAATCGGGTTCCAAATTAAATTGGCTAACTTATTTCATATTTGTATTTAATTAATATAATTATTTAATATATATAATAATATAAATAGAACTTTAGCAGAAACAGAGTTTCTGCATAAGTTTTCCTGCATAACTTTTTTTTTTTTTTTTATAACATTAATATAATTAGTTTTTCTTTTCTAATTTAATTATTCTTAATTAATTCAATAACAATCCAACAACAACAATAACACCTAAATCAATTCTTCTAACCTCTATCAAAATCACTCAACACAACTCATAAACCCTAAAATCAATTTTATCCCAAATCAAAATATACCAAATCAAACTCTAACTATAGGCATTGGAAAATCAAACCCCTTACCTTATATATTTGGAATGATTCTTGATGATTCAACCAACCCAAAACCCAAGCTTTGTGTTCTTGTTCTTCTTCTCTTCTCCAAGACCCTCTAGCTCTCTCTAATGCCTCTAAGTGTGTTTTGTGAGTTATGACATAAAACAAGGTGTATTTGGTTTTGATTAGTAGCAAGACATAATTCAAATTACCAATTAGCCCCTCTTAAAATATACTACTCATAACACTAAATAATATTATTAACCTAAATAATTAAAATAACTCCAAATAATTAAGTATCAGTCCGAATAATATTTTACCGAACCGAACGGAATGAAAACCGGACCGAACAAAATAATTACCGGTCTCTCAAAACAAATACCGGACCGAATAAAATAATTACCGGTCCCTCAAAACAAATACCGGACCGAATAAAATAATTACCGGTCCCTCAAAACAAATACCGGACCGAATAAAATAATTACCGGTCCCTCAAAACAAATACCGGACCGAATAAAATAATTACCGGTCCCTCAAAATAATTATCGGACCGAATAAAATAATTACCGGTCTGAATAATACGTCGCCAAATATATTAACAGATATATCAGTTAGTATAAATATTCTCGTCGCAAAATAAACGTCAAACGGTAACTCGAAAATATTAATATAATATTAAATAAAACGGGGTGTTACAATGATTCTCCGGTTTATACTTCTTCATCTTTGAGTAATTAAATTACTCTTTCAATTTCTCTACAGTCTCCTTCTTTCTTGATTTTTTCATGAGTGCTCCCATCTTTTGATTAAAGAATTGAATTAAACTTCTAATTTCTAACTTTTAGACATTGGTTTGTGACAAAAGTTCCAATATAATTTATAATATTTCTAAGTTTTGAAAAATTTAAGATTGACATCTCCATCTTCTTTGCCTCGTGTGTTCATATCTTCTTGTTTGATACTTAGAGAAACTTCATAGATAATTTTAAGAGTATCCCATATTTCCTTAACGGTATTTACATTGATGAACATAGTAAAATTTACTATCATCTAAAGACATTGTTGTAAATCTCTTAGTTTTAAAATCTATTTCAAATTTTCTCTTCCCCTCTTTAGTTCAAAGGGAATCAGGTTTATTTAATACTTCATCATTTACTTGATGAGTAGATATAAACGAGCCATTTATTATTGTTTCTCATAATTCATGATTTATACTTTGAAAAAATATTCTAAACCTAACTTGCCAAATAACAAATCTACTATTACTAAAGGAATTTTAATATTAAGCAACTCCAAATTAAAATAGTGGAATATAAATTGCGGAAAGTAAGGAGTTTTTGGAGAATTTTTTTTTTTAATTTGAGAGATTTTAATATCGGTTAATCTCAAACCTTATCCAAACTTTTAATATGTGATTAAACTTTAACTTCACCTTAGTTTTACCATGGACTAACCAAAAGTCTACGAAGCTCTTAACACAAATTGAGTTTTCGAATATAAATAAGGGTTTGATCACACAATCCACAAATCAAAATTTTTTACGGATTTAACTTCTAATCCAAACAAACAATCTTTAATATGATAAAATGTTAAATTAAAGTGTATAATAAACTTCTAGATGAACTTACAATTCTATTCTTCTAGAATTACAACTTCTTATTAGCAAAATAACTTTCTCCTAAAAATTAGAAGAAAGAGAGAGTGAAAAATGTCAAAACAATGATTTGAAATAATTAAAAAAACCTCTATTTATAAACTAAAGATATCTATAAAAAAAATGATATTACATTGAATTCCTTCCCAGTTGCGTGGCCCTTTTAATCATATTGAAATGGTTAGTTGTCCATCCCATTCCGAAGAAAAGAGTTTCCTCGAAAACTATCTGAAGTTCATTCAGGAAAATTCTGAGTATTTTTAGAAAATGCTTTTTTTAGGACTCTCATTTTCTGAGAAAGTTTAATAAAAAATAAAGCTTTTTCTTATAGTATTTGGCACTTTAATAATTGCTCATAAAATTAAAAGAATATAGACTAAGAACAAGGTTTATCATTTCACTTCCACTCAAAACAAACACATATATAACATGTTCAATAAAAACTTTATAATAAACCTAAAGGGTTGCATTAAAGCAAAACATCACTTTATATCTTAATAATGAAAATTAAAACTAGCCAGTCTGGACTACAAGATTTTTCAACATGGTCTCCAGCTCCTTGAGATGATCCTCAAGAACATCTACTTCTGTCTGTTTGTTATTCTTATCTAGCAAAGTTGTGGCCACACTAATTGCATTATTGATCCTCTCACTTTCTTGAGAGGAAAGCATTAAATAAAGATCATTCTTCAAAGCATTCTTCATGTTGTAAACACAAGAATCCAATGCACTCATTACCTTGGCCTTCCTCAAAAACCTCTTATCTTCCTCATGGTATATCTCAGCTTCTTCAATCATTTTTTGAATTTGAAATGTTGATAGCCTCTCTTTGGCATTGGTTATGGTGATCTCGTTCGTATTTCCGGTAGATATTTCCTTAGCAGAAACAATTAAGATACCATTTTCATCAATTACAAAGCATACGTCCAAGGGCTGACCACGAGGGGCACCTGGAAGGCAAGAAAGAATAAACATACCAAGCAGATTGTTGTTACTAGCCTTTGCTCTCTCGCCCTCGTAAACCTTAATAGAGACACTGTAATGGTTATCTTTAACAGTAGCAAATCCTCTTGTACTTTTGACAGGTATAGAACTGTTCCTAGGAATTACCACTTCCATTATGTCATTAACATCTGAGATACCAAGCGACAACGGGGTAACATCTCGAAGCACCAAGTTCGGGACATTCTTAAAGCCTTTGCTCAAAATAGCAGCCTGAACAGCTGCACCATAAGCAACTGCCTCGTCGGGGTTTATGCTCTTGCACAAATCTTTTCCTTTGAAAAAATCTTGCAGTAGATCCTGCACTTTGGGATTCCTAGACGAGCCACCCACAAGAACTACATCATCTATATGGCTCATGTGTATTTTTGAATCGCTAAGACAACTTTCAACTGTTTTTATACACTCATTAAAAAGTTCCATGTTAATTTCCTCAAACTTGGCGCGAGTGATTGAAGAAGAAAAATCAATTCCTTGAAACAAAGAATCTACTTCAACAGTAGTGACAAAAGCGAAAGATAGTGTCCTTTTGGCCCTCTCACAGGCCGTTCTCAGCCTTCTTAAGGCTCTTGGGCTCACACTGATGTCCATTCTATTCTTCTTTTTGAACTCCTCCACAAAGTAATTCATCAATCTGTTATCAAAGTCCTCTCCTCCGAGATGAGTGTTTCCGGCCGCGGCTTTTACTTCAAAGACATCACCTATAATTGTGAGGATAGACACATCAAAAGTTCCACCACCAAGATCAAACACAAAAATATTCCGTTTACCATCACATCCACTTCTCTTGTCAAGACCATATGCAATAGCCGCAGCAGTAGGTTCATTGATTATCCGAATGACATTAAGCCCAGCAATGGCACCAGCATCTATGGTGGCTTTTCTCTGAGAATCATTGAAGTAAGCCGGGACAGTAACAACAGCATTCTTGACCGCGGACTCTAGATATGCCTCTGCGACTTCTCGCATCTTTGTGAGAATCATGGATGATATTTCCTCAGCACAAAATTGCTTCTCTTCACCCTTATACTTAAGGCTAATCATCGGTTTATCATTTATTCCAGGAATAACCTTGAATGGCCACCAAATTATATCTTTTTGAACAACAGTATCACTAAACTTTCTACCGATTAACCTTTTAACATCTGAAAAACAAAAGCAATATTCATCGTAATCTCGATTTAAAATCATAATAATAACATTAAATACATGAAGTGGTAAGAGAGAATAAAAATATACCAAAGACTGTGTTTGCTGTGTTACTTGCAACTTGATTCTTAGCAGCATCGCCAATCAACCTTTGATCATCAGTGAAAGCAACAAAAGAAGGTGTAGTTCTATTTCCTTGATCGTTGTGTATGATCTCAACTCTGTTGTGATGGTCCATCCACACAGCAACACATGAATACGTTGTTCCGAGGTCTATTCCAACTGCACGTCCTTCGTATTTTTGTGCCATAAGATCTTTCAAGGAATTCAAAGAAGCTCAGAAGAAGAAATTTAACATGTCCCCTTGCAGTTTAATGACTATGTCAAAGAAATAATTTCGTGAAAAAGATGTTAAGTGTTGGTTATTCCGTCGTGTACATGCAAATTGCGATCATAATTGATTTTTAAATGCCACCACCAAACCGCGTAATTGTCTTTCACAAGAAATGTTATTTTTTAAAAAAGGAAAAGTCAATATCCGAAATGCAGTGCATTTTAACTAATAGTATTTTTATCTCTTGCATAGCAATTCATTTATTGACAATTATGCAAACCTTAAGGAATCTTATATTTTAAGTTCCTTGTAAGTATTAGTTAAGAATTGAGAGTAAGATAAAATTTATAAACAGTAATCATAGTCGTCAACTTAATGAAATATCTTTCATAGAAGGAAAAAACCATAAAAGGACAATCCTAGTATTAATAAATATTTTTACATGTATCTAATTTATAAGAATATATGTTTTGATGCATTGTGGATGTATAATTTGTATAAGTATATAATATTATATATAGAATGGAGTATCAACCGAAATAAATTAATCACTATATTTGATTTTTAGTTAGAGGAATAGAAGGGATAAGTTATGAAATATGAAAATAGAAGTATTTTAATTAAAATAGGTTTGTAATTGACACGTTACACTTTTTTAAATAAATAATAGAAGTTTTAGAAGGTTTGGTTTTTAAGACTGCCACTTCAGATTTTTAGTGATGTGGCGAGTAAGAGAATGAGTTGTCAATAAAATACTGTGAGACTCAATTTTAATATATTATAATAATAGATTACTAATATGAACAAGCACACTAACAATACCTCATATAGAATATAAAGACGGATTATTATATTACATGTTTTAATATCAAAATTTGGTTAATGTAATGTATTTTATTGATTAATAAAATAGTAAATTTGATTAATGAATTATGTACTTGTGAAAAACTACATGGTGTGTGTTTCCCCTGCAAGGGCAAGGAGATTCAGAGGCCTCAGTAGGTATATTACAATTTGGATAATGGGAGCTTTCTCACGGCGACAAAAAACCTTGTGTGGTGGTTTTCGAGGTTGTTTAAGGGGCCAACTCAAGTAAGGTGAGAGGGATTGTTGGTGGCCGGAGTTAAAGGCAAACAGTTAGGTTGATAGTGTGTTATGGCTACTAAGAGTGTAATGGTCTTTGAGTAGTGAAGAGTATGTATGGCTTAGACTCTGTCATTTATCACATTGAGGAGTAATGTATTTGTAGGAGTTTCCAGCACTTAGGGTTTCCTCAAAAAAGACCACCACCCACCTAGTCAAAGGGTGGATAGTTGAATCCCTATTTTCAAATGAGACGTGATTCAGTAACGACTCTGATTTCTCTTTATCCAAGACATGTCTTATCCCATGTTTTTTCTTCCATGAGCGAGGAAGACTTAAGTGCGGGGCGATACCTCCCTTCAGGTGGCCTCATGTCATTGCCTTCTCCTAGGAATGGTCCCAGGACACCGCCCTAGGCAATGCTTATTACATAATCTCTCAAGCACAAGACCTTCGATAAAATGCAAAGTGTTTTTTTTACCTGTGGCTAATGGGAGTATTGTCGTAATGCAAAAAATAACCGACGGAAAATAGAGTCGCCACCGAATGTTATTTATCCCGACAGGAGAAAGGAAACGATCGAAGAAACCTAAAAAAGGGAAAGAACATGGTCTCGCAACCAAATTTTGGATTCAAGAGTCGATTACGCGAGAAGAAGGTTTTAACACCCCTCACGCCCGTTGTATTCAATGGGATCCACTCTTGTTGTTCTAATCAAAGTGTGTGTTTATCTAAAGCTCTACTTGCTACGAGAATGTGGAGACGAAAAGGGAGAAAAATACAAAAGGAAACTTAATAGGTACTCTCCGTCTTATGCCTCCGTATTCCTTCGTGCAATGGAAAAGTCAGAGTGAACGTAGTTTTGAGGACTACAGGTGGAAGGGGGGATTGTGCTTGCCAAGAATTCGCCGTCTTGTACCTACGTATCTTCATTCATATGAGAATGAAGAAATCAGAGCATTCGTAGTTCGTGGGACCACGGGTTGCTTAGTATCTTTTATGAGCGATGCTAAGTTCGCATTCTTGTAGTTAGGGACGTTGCCTGTTTGCAATAGAATGGGAGTAGCATGCTCTTTCTGAAAAGGTTTGTCAGAAAATCCCGAAGGACAAAATGGTTTGAGTTTGTTCAAGTGTTTTAAAGAAGTGAATTGACTTTGTTTGAGACGTGTATCGCACTAAAGTCTATGACATAGGATCGAATACTTTGCAAGATCGGCCCAAAACGGGATGGAAGCAGAGCACTCTAGACAAGGTAAGGAGAGACTCCCGCTTATCATTTCCCATGTGCTTAAGGCTCGTGATGTACTATAATCATCATATTTATTGCGTATTTTGACTTGACTTAAGGGAGAGAAGAAAGAGACTCAAAAGGCAAAAGAAAAAGACTAAGGGATCTCCACCCTAAATGTTGTCATGTTAAATGGTCCTATAGTTGAGATGAGAAAGAGAATTATACCCTAATGTCATCATACAAGAGATGGACCTAAGGTTGAGGTTGAAAGGGAACTACCCTAACGTTGTCATACAAAGGGTTGAGAGCCTAATGTCTATCCTACTCCAAACTTAATCAAAAATTAAGTTGGAATAGGAATCTTAAGGAAGCATGTGAGCACAAGGTACAACACAAGTAAACATTACATAACTCAATCACAAACACGAACACACTTAAGTAAAAAAGATACAAGGAGGAAAAAAAAGAATTCAAAGACGATAGAGATCATGCCATTAAGTACTTAACAAAGTAAGAAGATTAAACAATTAATCCGCAAGTGGCAAACATCAATCAAAACATGCTCTAAACTTGGACCTAAACAACAAAGATGTGTAAAGTAAACACTTATTCACACATTGCAAACATCATAGGTCATGCCCAAAAGAATCCAAAGATTAGGGTTGAGGAAATTAGACCATGACAAACAAGTAGTGTACAAACATTCATATCTTGAAGTAATAACCAAACATCATCACTTAGCATGGAAAGGTAAAATGAATCAAGTAAGATGAGAATCCATACAATTAAGTAGCTACATCATAACATGTTTAACACACTTAAAATATTGAAAAAGGCTCACAAGAGGAACACACATGCATCACATCAATAGCCAAGCAATTATCAACAACTAGCGCAATGATCAAGCATATGCGATTAGGGTATGGAAACATGATGAGGCAGTAACATAAGTATGAGTATCAATTAAAGTCATAGCCAAAGGTTTCAAGAAAATTCACCAAGCATCATTTTCAAAACATGCATAAGCAACTAGGTATTCATTTTAAAAAGAAGCAACTATCCATGAAAGGTAAAAGAAGAAAAGCATCAATAAAATTTCACATTGATTTATGGAAGGGCATTAGCTCAAACAAGGTATTCAGTTCATACAAGATTCATGAGCTTCAAGGAAATTCACACAAAAAACAAGTGTGAGGGCAAATCCTCATATACCAGAAGTACTTGTGTTTCGATGATGTCAAAACGTAATCATGGAAGAATCGGGTTTTCGGCTCTACCACCACAAGGCACAATGCATATCACACTTCTTACATCTCTCTTGTGTGCATATCTTGTCTAGAAAACTTGCCATATGGATTCCAATGTAGTTGGCAGATCATTGATTATATCTAGAAGCATAGAATTCACAAAAATAAGAATTTTTGCAAAATTACAGGTTTTGAGTCGACCACAGGTCGACGCATGGTCAGCGCATGGAAAAGTATCAATTCTCACGGGTTGGCGCATGCTGACCTATGGTCGACGCATGCTGTTGAGATTTCGAATCTGTCTAAAAATGCAGGCTATGCATCGACGCACAACCCTGCTATGGTCGAACGCTCGCTGCTTTTTCTGCCTACGTTGAAGAATTTCACTTAGTTTGAAAAGTTGTTATGTCTGTTGGTTTTTGGGTTACTATAAATAGAAGTTTGGCTCATTTCTTCAACAACAATTGAAACATTAAGTCAATTGCACAAGAACAAGAAAAGTGAAATAGGTGCCCTAGTTCTCTTCATCTTCATCCTCAACATTTCACAACACAACAATTACACAACAATTCTTGTTGTGCATTGTGGTCTATTGAAGGTGATAACGTCTGAAGCCGTCGATTGGGAATCTAGTTCGGGTTGAGTTTGGGGTAGGTTTTTCTTGAATAAAACCTTGAAGGTTTTATCCTTCAAGATTCGTCGAATTTGAGGGGTTTTTGGTACGAATCGTCTCTACAACATTCAGCTGAGCGAAGGTGATTGAGGAACGGTAGGTTCGGTCAATCTAGTAGCGGCAATCAGTGAATTACGTAGGAGAGATTCAGGTTCGATTTGTTGGTGTTTGAGATCAGTCGGGTTGGGGTTTGAAGAACGCAAGGTTATTCAACAAAGGGGCTGTAATCGAAGGTCTATCCACAACAATCGAAGGTCTTGATTCAACTTGAATCAAGGAACAAGGAGAGAAAGCATCATCAACAACCAGAGATTTTGTTTGTATATTTTGCTTGTCTATCCTTGTATAAAAGTTTCAACTCAACATGTGATATCTATATTATATTGAGCTCAATTCTAGTTTTAGAATTGAGGGCAGATGTACCCCGAAGCGAGGACAGCGGGGGAACTAACTCAACAAATCTTTGTCTCCTTTATTTTTCAGCACTTTCATTTTTGCTTGATAATTGAGTAATTTTAGTATAAGCAATTGTATCAAGTTAGCATTGGTTTGAGTAAGTGATTAACATTGTTTTTAACTCTAGTACAATAGTGTATTGTACAAGGAAGCTAGAGTCACTTACTCAAGGCAAAACTCACTTGGAGTGCCTCGCACGCCAAGTGTTTGATAAATTGCCTACACCAAAATTCACTTGTATTGTTTACATATTTTGGTTGACATTGTAGCATTGGAACTAGTCTTACTAATTAGTGATATTAATAAATTGATAGTGTGACTAGTGTGGTGATTCTATTTTCTCATTATCATTTCCATAAGGCTAGACGCATATCCGGTCTTCTAATAACGGTTTGTTATAGACGGTATTTTTTCCATGGCCGCTTCCGCAAATCAAATATTTCTAAAACCAATTTTTAATTGGTAGCGCCGATTGATTTTTTAATTGGGATCTATTCAACCCCCCCCCCCCCCCCCCTTTCTAGATCCGTGCCATCGTCTAACAACAAGTTCAAGAATTAGGTCACAAGATAAACAAGTTTCATGTCAAAAACAATATAAAAAGGAAACATTCATTCAAGGCATCTCAATGACCAAACAAATATGAAACTAAGGCTCTACCTCATATCCAAACAATGAAGAACAAGTGAGAAAAATATCCCAAAGAAAATTGCACAAGTGCATCATCAAAATAATTCATCAAGCTTAACATACTTCATCAATTAGGCATGAATTGGGGCTCAATAAAATAAAATGGAAAATGGCCAAATATGTAACATCAATAAACCACAACATCAGGCATTATGTGTCTAAATATGTCCAAAAGATTGGCTCAAGAAACTATTCACAAAGCATCAAACATAAAACCCTAGTTCAATGACAATCATGTGTTGCACCCCAAAATTTTCCCTCTTACTTTTAACCTTAACTGGCTTGTGTTTCACATTCATAGCATCCATAATCATGCATTTCATTGGGCTCCTAAGACATGGGATAAAAGGTTATCTTTTGATTTAGGATTTCCCTATTCAAAGTTGATTTCATTTGGTTATTATTCTCAAGTTGGGGCAAGGTTGAAATCTTATCATCATGAGCATCTCTGTCAAGATTTATCAAGCTACAATGTCACCTTCTCTCAAGAGTATCAAGTGCTCAAGGTTTCTTTATTGATTTAATTGAGAAGGCTATGGACTAGAGTTTGGTTCTTCAAAAAATCAAGTCATTTTTCTCATCCAATGTACATCTCTAGGAAAATCAGGGCTCCCTGTTCATTGTGTTTGAGCATTGACAATGGTTTTTCAAACAAAGGTTCATCATGCTAGGATTTCTCCTCAAGGCTATATTGAGCACTATTATTCATTGCAAGACTATCGTCATCTGAAGGATTAAATTTGTGATTAAACTGGGGATTAGGATTCATAAGTCAGGCATGGCAGGGAAGGCTATTGGTTTAAGAATGTTCAAAGGACATCAGGTTCTTAAGCGTTTATTTTGTTTAAGAATTTGATTCAAGCCAAAGTTAGAAAAAAAAGGCTTGTGTGAATTTCTTGTGGATTCAAGCTACCAAAGGTAAGCCATTCATCATAATCAACACATTATTTCAAGGGTCATTCAAGATTGCAAAGGCATACTTCATTATCCATCTTTTCCAAAGCCCGTGTTTGGATGTCTATTTTCAATCCACATTTTGATTCAATTCCAAATCCATTTTGACTGATTCAATTCTCCATTTTTCAAAATCCAAGTCTAAATATCCAATTTGACCCAATCCATTTTAATATCCATATCCTTTTTGTTTATTATTCATTTCATATTCTAATTATCCAAAAATCCAATTTGAAAATCAACTTAACCAAAACCCAAAGTTTATTTATTCAACATTTATTAATCCAACAAATTGATAAAGTATAGGCTGTGAAATTGATGTGGAAAATGCAGCAAAGTATCACAAGCTTCCATTTTTCAAGATCTTTGTCACCTCTAAATTCTTCCAACAATCAACTCTAAATCAAGACCAAAATCATTCCATTCAAGCCAAAAACACTAAAGAATCAACATTTTTTAATTGAGATTAATACTTTATGAATTTTGGTTCACTTATAAATTGAGAGGAACATTGACACACATGAGGGGACGTGATACAATCTTGGTACACAAGTCTTCACCATCACTGCCTGTGACTATCATTTGCAGAAATACCATGAGCACTCCATAACCAAGCTTGTTTCTCAGCTACACAACCAAACAACCCTTACATCTTCATTCACACAAGATAACAACAACATCATCAATTTCTTTTTCCTTCACAAATCCCATTAACCATTCAAAAATGAGATTGAGATTTTTCTTTAGGGTGTGAATTTCTACTAAATAATCATATATTTGTTCATGTATGACTCTCCATATATTTGGATCATAGTGAAGTTAACATTGTTTTGGAATAATAGTATAATTTCATGATCTGTATGGCTGCTGTATTTTAAATAATTAGCATGGCACTTTCATCTAGAATTCTTGGTCTTTTTTTGTGTGACTATGAGTTGCGATTCGTTGCAGCATTCCGTTAGCCGAAGAAATAAGATATGGTGTTGGCATAATATGAACTTATTTTGTTACTACATGATAATATATTCAATGTTTTTCAAACTTATTCTTGTTTTATATTATTACATTATATTAATGGATAATGTAATACCCCAAATTTTGCCCTCAGATTAGTCGGTTCATGTCGCATGTCATCTCATTTTTTGTATCAGCTAACTATTAACAGGTTACGTAGCTTATTTCGTATTGCAGGAACCGTGTCTGGTACACTTTAGTTGCTAAAGGGCTAAATGGTAATTTGCGCTTTGTTTACCAACAGTTTCTGAAGATGAGCTTTCGCCAGGGTTCTTCAGAATAATCAAAACCTCCGCCTCTGAATTCTTTGTTTTGAGGATAAATAGAAGTTCACGGTTTGTGGGCCAAGCTGGTATAGGGGCTGGTATTTTATAAAAGACGCAAAGTGCAATTTAATTTGAAAAATATTGAATTGGAATTAAAAGTTATATCAGGTTTAAATGGACCGGCACGTGGGAAATAAGAAAGCTCGATTTCAACTGTTTCTTTGGATTTGTTGAACTTATGTGGTGTAGGTTAATTCCATTTGTTTAAGTTAAATCGTTTAAAGTTTAATCGGTTGAACTTACTTGGAGTTACTTGTTCAAGTAGGATTTAATTGGATTTTTTTGACCAAAGTAGATTGACAATTTTGGTGAGATGTACGGTTATGACGCATTTGAATTACAAGAAAGAACCAGAAAGTAATTTGGATGAAGGGAAATATATGGAATTTATTTCATAATATATTTTGATTTATAAATTACAAAGGGATTTAAATTTACATGTTTTATCCTAAAAAGTCCTAAACATCTAAAAGAATCTTCATGCCATTTCTCGATTGAGTTTCTTCATGTCCTTTATCCGAGCTTCTTCATACCTGCGACCGAATAAACAAAACAGAGCAGACATAATATTAAAGTTAAAGTTAGAAAAAACGGTTTTTTAATTGGTTGACACCCTCAGAAAAGTCTCATCATCGGGTGTCGGGAGGGCACGGCAAAATTTCGCAGCCGAACTCCCATTTCCAAACTCGATCGCGGCTATAAACCAATAGCATCCGTTCTTATTTGCAGGACAGCCGAGAAAGAGAGATAAAAGGAAGTGTGGGTCGAAGTGATTTTCGCCAAAAAATGGTCATATACCGAAATTGGATTCGTAAAGCCTAACCGGTTGCAATCCAGATTTTCTATCAAGTAAATATCCAACTAAATCCGTATTATCAAATCTGGATGCCAACAGATCGCTAACGGATGGATAAACCAAGTCGAATCTGTATTCGCAAATCCGAACCAAATCTGAAAATGAATGCATCTGAAGGTACAAAGCAAATCATAACAGAAATCCAGTTCATCAGCAATAACCAAAACCGAGTTCAACATCTGCAAATGGATAGCCCAAACCGCATCAGAACCTGCCTCAAATCCATAACAGAAGGTAATCGAGATCCATATCAGAAATGAGAACAGAAATGCAAAATGGAACCAAAATCAGATAAATATCAGAAATCAAATCAGTTCAGCAAGTGGAACTCAAAAATCAAGTTCAATTTAGACAACATCAAACAGTTCAGAAAATCAAATCAAGGCAATTTCAGAAAACAGTTCAAGTAAACCAGTTTCAGAACCAATTCCAGAAAATAGTTCAAGCAAACCAATTTCGAACCAGTTCAGGAAGAGACCAGTTCAGGAATCAGTCCAAGGAACTGCTTCAACAAGCAGGTTCCACATAGCGTAAGTCAGTTCAGCACCTCAACGGGTCCCAACGGATCAAAACAACTTTTCCACAAAGCCAGCAATAAGTCAAGTTCCAACTGATAAATATAATGAACCCAGTCAATAAGCACAACAAAGTCATCTGGAAATTCTGCAACAAAGTACGCAAGCAAACCGAAACTGAAAAGCCCATAAATCAGCAGAGATTAGGATATAAGAAGAGGATTCAAATCCTAAAAAGGGGATCCAAAAAAAAACCCTAACCGAGTTCGGAAGAGAGTTGAAAGCGGCGGCCAACCAAGTTCAGCAGTAAAAAAACGGCGGCGGCGCAATAAAGAGTCGGATTCAGAAGCTCATAGCTTCATCATCATCCGAAGAAGAAGAAAGGTCAAAAGGAACCTGAAAGCCCATCATAGTAACCTAGAGAATCAACGAGGCGTCATCACCGTCAACCGAGGTTCAGAAGAGGCGAGAACCTCATCATCATCACCGTTTCACCGGTGAATACCGAAAAGCAACCGCGAGACAATCGCTCCCAACCTCTAAATAAGGTGAGCAATTGAATATTAGTTTGGGGTTTTTTCGTGTTTCAGGAACAAAGGAGAAGACGGGGAAGACATGCAAGAGCCAGCGAAAGAAGGAAGGGAAGCTTCAGCAAGCTCTAATGACCGCCGCACTCGCGAAGAAGGAGAGAGGTTTTGAGAACCCCAACATATGAATCCTGTATTGACCCTTCTGTCCAATTAATGACCATGTGCTTCGTGTTCTTTTTTTTTATATTTGTTTTCCGTTTTCCATTTTTTTTTCTTTTTTTCAGAATTTAAATTAATTGGTCTTTCATTAATAAAAATTCAAAATAGAAATTAATTATTTCTTTTAAAAATAGAATTTAAAGAATTTTCTAACCATAATAGGTAATTTAATTTAACTTCTAAATGAAGATTAAATTTTAATTAAAAGTAGGAGGAACTTTTGTGAATAAATTAATGATAGTTTTTTAAAAAACTTAAAAGATAAAGGTCATTTTTATTTAATCCCAAGACTCTTTATGTTTTTTCTTTTTATTTGTCTTTTTATGTAATAAGGTTTAATTAAGTAGTTAAATAAAAAATTTAACTTATTAATTCTATTTAAGATAAATTAAAACTAAAACTTCATTTAGTCAAAAATCATTTTCTTGTAAATCCTAAAGCAATTAACTCTTCCTTTTAATAAAAACTACAAAAATAAAGGTTGATTTAGTCGTTTTGTTTTCGTCTAACCCTCGAATTTTGCCGTTGCAGTCTCCATATTTTAGTTATTTAATTTATTTTGTCCCATGGATGTAATTTACGCGAGGCCATGGTCGCGATTTATTTTATTTTTGTTTTTTTGGAATCTGTAATTTACGCGAGTGGTCGCGACGCTTTCCTTTTCTACTTGCTTTATTTTTCATATTCTTTTATGTCTGCCATGTAATAATTTCGGTGCTTGCATGTTTTTACCGTTTCGCCCTCCGAAGGAGTTAGGTCAGTTGTTTGACCGCCGAGTCAATAACCCTAGTTTTAGCCGTCTCAAACCCTAATTAGCCTAGGTGTCCCGCCGTGGACAAAAATGCCCTAGCATTAGGTCAAAGAGTCGCCGTACTCTGTTTAGGGTTTCCCGCCGTGGAATCCCTAATTTCAACCCTAAATTTTCAATTAACAAAGTCAACATAGAAACAGGAGTTTCAAAGACTCCACGTAAGCGTGTCCTTAAGATATGTTTACTCCCCTTGAAACCTTGACCACAGTCAAGACGTTTCTAACCTCCCTTTCGAGGGGAACTACGATTACTTTGATTCCATTCTCTATCCAGAATACGTAGGCACAAGATGCGAATCTTGCCGAGTAAACTTAGGACTAATCCTTAGGTCTTTAGGTCACTCTATCCCTTAGCTCAATATACATCAAACAGATAATAAAATAAAAAATCATACAATAAACAAAAGGTTCCTGTAGAGTACTACAGAAGTTTAGGGTGCTAGTACCTTCCCTAAACTTAACCAACCCCTTACCTAGGTCTCTCCCCGCAGTGTGTTTACGTTACAAAAATAGGTTTTCCCTCTTTTGACCTTTTCCTTTGGATAAATCAAAGAGCGGTTGTGAATCAAGAATTGTGATTCAAACTAATTAATAGTTTGATATCCTATTTCCATCGCAACAGAAAATGGCGACTTCACTGGGGACTATTTCCTAACTTTTAAGGGTTACCCCTATTTTGTTTATTGTATGATATTTTCCATTATTTATTCTCTTGTATATATTATTATTGTGCCTTGCTTGGGGGGTACCCTGTTATTGTGAGATAAGTCCTACACCCGGACTTGAGTGACCTTATTATAGGATGGGGATATATTCGATGAGGCTTATAGGGAGTTGAATTCCGACCAAGCTGACTCGAGAATCACCGCTCAGTTGAGACCCTTTCGAAAATGGTTCGGTTGAACGAGTAATCGTGAAAACATTTTCCATGGTCGATTGGAGTCTGTGATACTGGGAACCGTAGTACCTTAACACCACTTTGGCCTTATCTAGGACGTAGTGCGGGAACTATGAGGGAGTAATTCCAAAATGGTTGCTACGCGATACTATACTCAAAATAGGTTATCTTGAGAATATTATCCGAAAGATGGACTGATGACTTTGGGCACTTCTTTAGAACCTTGTTCTGCAGGTACAATTAATCCTATAGTACATACCTTTGTGGGATGGGTAGACCTTGACTTCCGCTCACATACCTTGAACCTAGGACTTTGTGTGTTTATGTGCATTACATACATAAAACATTACATTGCATTACATCTCATGGAATTCAAACGTTATTTATGAACATCGCAGGATACCATAGATTATAATAAGAGAAAAACTTTGAAATATTCTTTTAAGAATTTTAAGTTGGATGACCTAAGGAAGCTAGGAACGTTCGTTGAAGATCAAGGAGGGTTCAAGGACAAGTATGGAAGGCTGTTGTCCTTATTGAGAATCGAAGTTAAAGATGGGATCCTTTCTACGTTACTACAGTTCTATGATCCAGATTACCATTGTTTCACGTTCCCAGATTATCAGCTATTACCTACTTTAGAAGAGTATTCTCAGTTGGTGGGGCTACCTACTTTGGATAAGTCTTCGTTCCCTTTCTTAGAGGAGGACCCTAAAGAGGAAGACATTGCTAAAGCCACATTCTTAAAGGTGTCTGACATCAAAGGCAATATGATCGCCAAAGGCGGAACTGTGGGGTTACCTACGCATTTCTTAATCAAGAAAGCCCAATATTATGCCGATCACTTAAGCATGCCTACCTTTGAAACGATCCTTGCTTTGCTTATCTATGGAATGCTACTCTTCCCAAGTTTTGAAGGATTCGTTGACATTAACGCCATCAAAATATTCATGAAGAATAATCCCGTACCAACCTTATTGGGTAATACTTATCACTCCATACATCTCCGGAATTTTCATGGTGGAGGAATGATCACATGTTGTGTGCCTTTATTATACAAGTGGTTTATTTCGCACTTGCCTAGGTCCTTTTTAAGTCTTGACAAGGGATTTTGGTCACCAAGGGTCATGGTGTTGACACACTCGGACATTGTTTGGTATAATCGGGTGTATGATGGAATACTAATTATTGACGACTGTGGAGACTTTGCCAACGTACCTTTACTTGGTTTTAATGGAGGAATTAGCTACAATCCAGTCCTAGCTCGCCGACAACTAGGTTATCCATTGAAGGAACCGCCTAAAAGTGTCCAGGTGGAGAAAATCTTTTTCAAGGACAATAAAGAACTTCAAGACCAGATTGTTTCTTCCTGGCGTCATTTGCATAAGAAAGGTAAAGCAAGTCTAGGAAAGCCGAATTGTGTGTCCATGGAACCTTATCTTCGTTGGGTCCGAGAAAGAGCCATCAAGCTGAAGATGCCTTATCCTCGCCAAGAGCCTCTACCTCCGAGAGAAGAACCTATTCAGTACTTCATGTTCGAAGCGGAAACATTGAAGATCGAATTGAAGAAAGCTCAGCATGAAGCAGAAACATGGAAGGACAAATACCATGTGATGGTCCGCGAGTACGACGAACTTCAAAAACAGCTTCAGTCAAGGAATGAAGAGATACTCTCCTACAAGAAGAGAAGACTCTACGAGGATTTATTTTCCTCCGATTCTCCGCCTAACCGTCAAAGTCATGAATAGTGCTTCCTTAGGGCTTTCTAGAATCTTAGTTGGTTATTTTCAGTGAGACTTTTCTTTTAAGAATATTATTTGTAATCCATTTTTCAAACAATAAAATTTTTCGTTATCCCGCAATGCTCATAAATACTTGAATTCCATGAAATCATATCACTCGCATTTCGCATCATATCTTTGCATTACATGTGTCTCTCGGTTTCTCATACTCGGTTCTCTCGCCTTCTAGTTTTGTCACCCTGAATCGATACAACACTAGAGCTCAAGCTCGAAGAAGGATGGAAGAACACGCTCAAGAGATGGATCGCGTTAACAACGAGATAGCAGACCTTCGAGGGAGTGTAGGAAGAATCATGGAATTGCTCCAGGTTATCAATGCAAAGATGGATACTCAGACTACTGTGGTTTCCGAGATTAACGCTACTGCTACCGTAGATCCTCCGGTTGTTTCTATTGAGAATCGGTTTCCTTATGGTCTGTCGCAAAGTTTCATACATCCTCCTGTTGTTACGTCAGTTCAACAAACTATGCCTGTTGCACAAAGTGGTCAACAAGTTGTGCCCGTTATACAGAACGTTCAACAGACTGTGCCTTTGGTTTCTGAGCCTCACAAGGTGGTCCCTACTTTCACACAAGCTAATGTCCGCACCCACGTGCAACCTTATCTTAATGAGCCTGTTTATGAAATCCTGGATGATGATGATGATGGAGGATACCAACCACGTGATAAGCTTCGCGAGGAAGTTGTTACAATTGATAAGAGACTGAGAAAGATGGAAGGAGACCAGATCTTGGGTGCTGCTGCTAGAGATATCTGTTTGGTTTCCGGTTTGGTTATTCCGCCAAAGTTCAAAACTCCGAACTTTGACTTCTATGAAGGGATTACTTGTCCGAAAATTCATTTGATAATGTACTACCGCAAGATGGCTGCTCATGTGGAAAATGACAAGTTGATGATTCACTATTTTCAAGACAGTCTGAAAGGTGCCTCTTCGAAGTGGTATTTAACATTAGACCAGTCTCGCATCAAGTCTTTTCAGGATTTGTCTGATGCTTTTATTAAGCACTATAAGTACAATATAAATCTAGCTCCCAACAGAAGACAACTGTTGAGTATGACGCAGAAACGTTCTGAGACCTTTAAGGAATATGCCCAGCGATGGAGGGAAATTGCTTCCCAGGTGGAACCTCCGTTGACCGACAAGGAATTAGCAGATTGGTTTGTTGACACAGTTCGTCCTGAGTTCTATGAAAGGATGGTGGGTAGTGTAACAACGAATTTCGCTGATATTGTTGTTGTTGGAGTAAAGGTTGAAATGGCTATGAAGAGTGGAAAAATGTCTAGTGGTTCTAGCAGTACGAGTTCGAAAGACCAAGCCAAGAAGACTTCCGTCAATACCCAGAAAAAGAAGGAAGGAGAGACTCATGTTGCGTCTTCAGATAAGAGAAGGAATAGGCAGTATCAATATCCGCCACCGTATGCCCAACCCCAAGGTTACCCTGTTCAGTATGCACCACCTCTGTATGTAGCCGCTGTCGCACCATCTTTTAGTCAGCAGGCTCCTCAAGCTCCTACTTACCAGCCTATGCCGCAGGCTCTTGGGTATCCGTCTCCGGATTTTCAACAACCTCCTCCTAACTACCAGCAAGCGTTCAACGCTCAAGACTCCGCTCAAGGCGTTCCATTCAAAGCTATTTGAAGCAGGCCTGGTATCGGTTTCCCACGTCGGTTGTACGAGCTGTGAAGGGTGTGATAAAGGTTGTGTTATGGTTCAGAAAGACGTCCAGAGCTTGATTGATGATGGTTTTCTGCAAGTAGTTAACAAGGCAAAAGAAGTAGCCGCGATTGAGCCTACCTTCAACTTGCCCGAACCAAGGGGTAGGATGCCCGTGTTTAATCTGCCAGCACCAAATTCTGTCATGCCAATGTTCAGTATACCGACTCCTACCACTCCAATAGTGGACCAGCCTAAACCTTTGATTATCCAAAAACCAAGTCCTTTTCCATTCAGTGATCCCAAAGCAGTACCTTGGAAGTATGATGTAACCGCGATTGACAAAGAATCTGGGAAGGTCATTCCAAGAGAAGAAGTGAAGGTTGATAGTGAGAGTGTGACTAATATAGCTGGGGCAAGCAGGATGACCCGCAGTGGTCGCGTGTACACTCCCCGTTTTGATGAGGCTCCACCTAAAGAAACAACTGCTAATACTGCTGGGCCTGTCAGAGATAAAAATAAGGAGGTTGTTGCCAATGAGGAGGACGTTGAATTCTTGAGGATAATTCGAAAGAGTGATTATAAAGTTGTGGACCAGCTTCACCAGACTCCCTCCAAAATTTTTGTCTTATCATTGTTATTAAATTCACCCGTGCATAGAGCTGCTTTGCAGAAGGTCTTGACTCAAGCTCATGTTGCTCAAGATATCACTACTGGCCAGTTTAATAGTGTAATTGCTAACATTACTGCTTGTAATACTCTCAGCTTCAGTGATGAGGAATTACCTAAAGAAAGTCCAAATCACAACCGTGCTTTGCATATATCCGTGAAGTGTCAAGAGGATAATTTAGCCAGAGTACTGTGGATACCGGTTCGTATTTGAACGTCCTACCCAAGAGAGTCCTCAGCAAGTTGGCCTATAAAGAGACTATGGTGAAGCCTACTTCCTTGATTATCAAGGCTTTTGATGGTTCTCATAGAGCTGTGATTGGGGAGGTAGAACTTCCGATTCTGATTGGTCCGCATGTTTTCATTATCACGTTCCAAGTCATGGATATCAATCCCAATTATAGTTGTTTGCTTGGAAGACCTTGGATCCACGCCGCTGGGGCAGTAACTTCCACCTTGCACCAAAAGATGAAGTTTGTGGTTGATGATAAGCTAGTTATTATACATGGTGAGGAGGATTTAATGGTTAGTAACTTATCGTCGTTCCGGTATATTGAGGCTGATGAAGACGCTTTGGAAACTTCATTTCAAGCACTCGAAATTGCTAATGCTGTTTTAGTGGAAGTCGAAGAAAGTTAAGGAGTCTAGAGTAATCCATCTTTTGCATCTTTGAAGAGTACCAGATCAACGATCGACAGGGGCATTCCTGAAGGTTGGGGAGAAGTAATCAATATCAAGACCAAGACTGATCGATATGGGTTTGGTTACAAACTGACTCCTGAGGGAATTTCTGCATCTGTCAAAGGGCGTCCGAAGATTTTTCAAGAAGTGTTTGCCAGTAGGGGTTTTCAAGTTAATGCCATCAGTAACGGTGATGAAGATGAAGACCTGAGCAGTCTAGTGTTCAAAAGTGATGCAGCTTTGGGCAACTGGGAGGCTATAGAGATTCCAGTCATTTTTCCATTGTCAAAGTAATTTAATTTTCATATGTGTTTTCAAATCCACAGCTCTGCCCAAGGCTGTTGGATCGCTTTGTAGGGCCACCTTTCATTTCAAACAATTATTAATAAATGAATTTTCTTCCCGTTCCATCTTGTTTCACTAGCGTTTTTCGTTTTCACCTTTTTAAAATGAAATTGGCAATCTTTTCAAAAACAAACTAAAATCATTTTCATTTTCTCTCGCATTTCCATTGAACATTTAATAAAAATAAGCCTTTCAACATGCAGTGACATTACAACCCTTGTTGAATCCGATGACTTTATCGTCTCTCCTGATTGGGATTCACCCATTTACCAAGCTGAAGATGAGGGTGAAGAAGATTTCGAGGTACCCGCGGAATTGACGAGATTGGTTAAGTACGAGTACACAGAGCTTCAACTGCACAAGGAGCAGGTAGATTTGATTAATCTTGGCACAAATGAAGACAAGAAAGAGGTCAAGATTGGTGCAGTACTTGGGGCAGAGGTCAAGCAGAGATTGGTCAAACTGTTGAAGGATTATGTTGACGTGTTTGCATGGTCGTATCAAGATATGCCCGATTTAGACACAGATATTGTAGTTCACTATTTACCACTTAAGCCAGAATGTCCACCTGTCAAGCAGAAGCTTCGAAGAACGAGACCTGACATGGCTTTGAAGATTTAAGATGAGGTCAAGAAACAGTTGGATGCAGGTTTTCTTGCGGTTGCGAACTATCCTGATTGGGTTGCCAACATTGTTCCCGTGCCCAAAAAGGATGGTAAGGTCAGAATGTGTGTGGATTATAGGGATCTGAACAAGGCTAGTCCAAAATACGATTTCCCTCTGCCTCATATTGATACACTTGTCGATAATATAGCTAGCTTTGCAGTTTTCTCATTCATGGATGGTTTCTCCGGTTATAATTAGATCAAGATGGATCCTGCCGACAGAGAAAAGACTACATTCATCACTCCTTGGGGAACCTTCTGTTACAAAGTTATGCCCTTCGGTTTGAAGAACGCAGGGGAAACCTATCAACGTGCTATGACAACTCTCTTTCATGACATGATGCACAAAGAAATTGAAGTGTATGTAGATGATATGATTGCCAAATCTCATGACGAGGAGGAGCATTTGATTCATCTGTTGAAACTGTTCGAACGACTCCGAAAATATCAGTTGAAACTAAATCCCGCCAAGTGTACTTTTGGTGTCAGATATGGAAAGCTACTTGGTTTCATCGTCAGCCAACGAGGAATAGAGGTAGAGCCAGAGAAAGTCCGAGCCATTCAAGACATGCCGGATCCGCGGACCAAAACCCAAGTCAGAGGTTTTCTTGGACGTCTGAACTACATCTCCAAGTTTATATCTAACCTGACTGCTACTTGTGAGCCGATATTCAAGTTGCTTTGTAAAGGTCAGACTGTTGATTGGAATCCTGATTGTCAGCGTGCATTCGAAAAGATTAAGGATTATTTGCAAGAGGCTCCTATCTTGATCCCTCCTGTTCCTGGAAGACCGTTATTCATGTACCTCACTGTTCTAGAGAAGTCTATGGGCTGTGTGCTTGGGCAACACGATGAGACCGGACGAAAGGAACACGCAATATACTATCTAAGCAAGAAGTTTACTGATTGTGAGAACCGATACTCACTTTTGGAGAAGACTTGTTGTGCGCTAGCATGGGCTGCTAGGCGTCTCAGGCAATATATGATGTGTCATACTACCTGGTTGATTTCAAAGATGGATCCAATAAAGTAAATTTTCGAAAAGCCTGCTCAGACAGGGAGACTGGCTCGTTGGCACATGTTGTTATCAGAATTTGACATCCAGTATGTACCTCAGAAAGCTATCAAAGGAAGTATCTTGTCAGATTATCTTGCAGACCAACCAGTCGAAGATTATGAGCCTCTTAAGTTTGATTTTCCAGACGAAGACATTATGTGGGTAAATGATTTCGACGAGCCAGAGCCAGAGCCCGAGGATGGTCCTGAACCGGGTCTCTGGTGGAAGATGATGTTTGATGGTTCCTCCAATTACAGTGGGCATGTCATAGGCGCCGTTTTGACGAATCCAAAAGGTGGTTATACCCCATTTACAGCAAGGTTAGAGTTTGAGTGCACGAACAATGTCGCAGAATATGAAGCATCCATCCTTGGCCTTGAAGCGGCTATTGATCTCCGGATCAAAATTCTTAAAGTAAGCGGAGATTCAGCGTTGGTTATCTATCAAGTGAAAGGTGAATGGGAAACCAAGAATGAGAAGTTGGTCCCTTACAAAGCCTATATTGTGGATTGAATTAAGTACTTCGATGAGATCAAGTTCGAACATATTCCAAGGACTGAAAATCACATTGCTGACGCCTTAGCCATGCTAGCATCTATGTGGAAGGTCAAGTTTGTCAATGAAGCGCCACTCATTCAAATCGAGCGTAGAAGGGAACCCGCCCACTGTTTGTTGATTGAAGAAGATGAAATTGATGAAAAGCCTTGGTTTCATGATATCAAGAATTATTTGCTCACGCAAGAGTATCCAGCAGATGCTTCTTATCTTGATAAAAGGATGTTGAGAAGACTGGCCTCTAAGTTCTTCATCAGCAACGACGTACTATACAAACAAAACCACGACATGGTTCTGCTTAGGTGTGTGGATAGACGTGAAGCAGATATGTTACTCCAAGAGATTCATGAAGGGACGTTCGGAACTCCTGCTAACGGTTATGCCATGTCCAAGAAACTCTTGAGGGCTGGATATTACTGGTTAGCTATGGAATCCGACTGCATCCGATACGCTAGGAAATGTCACAAGTGCCAAATCTATGCTGACAAAATGCATGTTCCTCCTTCACCATTGAATGTTCTAACTTCACCGTGGCCTTTCTCTATGTGGGGCATTGACATGATTGGGGCAATTGAGCCGAAAGCTTCCGATGGTCATCTTTTTATTCTCGTCGCTATTGACTACTTCACTAAGTGGGTGGAAGCTGCTTCCTACGCCAATGTGACCAAACAGGTAGTTGCTCGATTCCTCAGGAAAGAGATTATCTACCATTATGGGGTTCCGAGTCGGATCATCACTGACAATGGTACCAATCTGAATAACAAGACTATGAAGGAGTTGTGTGATACTTTCAAGATTGCGCATCATAATTATTCTCCGTACCGTCCTAAGATGAATGAAGCTGTGGAAGCTGCGAATAAGAATATCAAGAAGATCCTACAAAAGATGGTCAAGACCTACAAGGATTGGCATGAGATGTTACCGTATGCCTTGCATGGATATAGAACTACAGTTCGAACTTCAACAGGGGCAACCCCTTTTTCATTAGTATACGGAATGGACGCTGTCCTCCCCGTTGAAGTTGAGCTACCTTCCTTAAGGGTATTGAGGGAAGCCAATCTAGATGAAGCCGAGTGGGTTCAAGATAGGTTGGACCAGCTGAATCTTATCGACAAGAAACGTTTGACGGCTATGTGTCATGGTCAGCTATACCAGAAACGAATGAAGAGAGCCTTCGACAAGAAAGTCCGAATCCGTGAGTTTCAACAAGGAGAACTTGTACTCAAAAAGATCTTGCCGATTCACAAAGACATGCGCGGGAAATGGATGCCCAATTACGACGACCCATTCGTTTTTAAGACAATCTTCTCTGGAGGATCACTAATTCTTACAACAATGGATGGAGAAGAGCTAGCACATCCTGTGAATTCCGATGCAGTCCGAAAATATTATGCCTAAAGAAAATAACAATAAAAATAATAATAATAATAATAATATGGCTCGCTAAGTTGAAAACTCGAAAGGGCGGCTTAGGCAAAAATGAGCGTTTCGGTGGATTGAAAACCCAAAAGGGCGGTCCAGGCAAAAGTTAGGGACAAAGGCATTTCACTGCATCGGACAACACCGAGCATTGCAGACGCATTTACAGAAATCCATTTTCAAATCCCATCGCTCTCTTCAGAAGCAAGGTTGTGGGTAGTCTTAGTCGTTAGGGTCAGTAGGTCGATGGATTCAATAGAACCTTTCCCATATTGCCAATTTCAAATTGTAATTTCCCATGGAGCTATGCCTTTAGCAAGCTACCATTCTTCAATAAAATTTACCTTTGCTATTCAATATTCCTTGGGCACGTTATTTCCATTTTATTTTTGTTATGCAATTTGCTTTTGTTAATAAATGTGGAACGTGAAAAGTGTTTTCAAAACAAGAAATATTTTTCTCGAAAATACATTTAGAATTGAAAAATCGCTTTGACTTATGGAAATCTGTGAAGGGTCTCTTTGCTCCCCGGTAAGTCTCATTGTCGCATAAGCATTTGCTCATTACCAGCATTTTTCCCAGAGATAGTCCCCAGCGAGACTTTAAATTGACAACACTTTTGGGACCCGTCCAATAAATCCCCAGTGACTCTCAAGACTGCAGAGATATCCCCGGTATCCTCTAGAGATACATGTTCTTGAAGACCCATTCTCAGTGGAAGCATCTGTTTCTCAGTGAATTTGCATTACCTTCCTCAAGAATACTTCCCAGGAGATTGCCATATTCTCACCAAGAAGTCAAGATGCTGTCCTCAAGAATGTCTAATTATTTCTCCCCAGTAAGCCCGACGAACTCTTCGCAGGGGAAGTTTGATATACTTTATCCCCAGTCGGATGTACCTTTTCCCCAGGAAGTCGAGGTATTATTCCTAGAAAGTTGCTACACTATCTCCGTGAAGCTGCCTAGCTCCATATCTTCCCTATACCACGAATATTTATTTTATCCCCGGAAGTCTCTGATCCCAAGAGTTCTTTGGCTGACTATGGTTCATGATAACAATCCCCCCGTGGAGTCATGACATCGTATCTTCATGCAGAGATCACGGATCCCCAGTTGAAGTCAGGACATCATACTCTCCAGTAAATCCGTATCATATCCCCCTATGGAAGTCATGATCTTTTCTCCCCAGGGAAATTTTAGCTTTGAAGCAAGATTCGGTTCTACCATCAACTCTTCCTATCCTCTAATAGATGTACTGTTGCAGAGGTCACTGGGTGTTCCTGTCGAGATGTTTATTTCATCTCACGCCTCCTCTCTCATCTGTTTTGTCAGCATAAGCATAAGCATGAGCATTACATACTCATTTTCATTGTCATACACATGAACATACACATTCGTATACACTTTGGCATACACATTAGCATTTGCATGCTTGCTATTTATCGTCATCCTTGTCGTTACCGCCGAGTAACTGGGTTTGTCCGCTCTCTCCAAGTAGATCGTCAGCCCTAAGCATAAAATACTATTTATTCTCAGCTAATCCCCACAGAGTTCAACCTTCATGGATGATGGTTATTCCAGTTGCCTTTCCTCGATAGGATAAGATAGTTCCCATGTGAGCCCCTTTCCTCAATGGAGTCTTGTTCATCAGTTCTTGCTACCCCAATCTTAGATCGAACTTCGATCTCGTCGGTCGCCGAACCTACCTGGACGTGCATTTATTTTGCACTATCTTTCAAAGAAATCATGTGCAGTCCTTTACAGACAAGCGACAGTTCCCAGCCAAGGAGCGTATCACCTACATTAAACTTTAAGATGTTGAGACGCTGCACTCACTCTTAGGCGTCTCGTCGTGGACATATCCATTCCTAAACTTTGAGGAGTTGAATCGCCACACTCATGCTTGGGTGTCCCGCTGTGGACATATCTTTTCTAAAAACTTCAAAACGGTGAGTCGCCGTACTCATTCTTAGGCCTCCCACCGTGGACCATTTTATCCTTTAGTAAAAGAAGGAACTGAATCGTGTTCATGGCGCCGACCTTGAAGTATGAAGAAGTTCATTTTATCCTTTAGTAAAAGAAGGAGCTGAATCATGTTCATGGCGCCGACCTTGAAGTATGAAGAAGTTCATTTTATCCTTTAGTAAAAGAAGGAGCTGAATCATGTTCATGGCGCCGACCTTGAAGTATGAAGAAGTTCATTTTATCCTTTAGTAAAAGAAGGAGCTGAATCATGGTCATGGCGCCGACCTTGAAGTATGAAGAAGTTCATTTTATCCTTTAGTAAAAGAAGGAGCTGAATCATGTTCATGGCGCTGACCTTGAAGTATGAAGAAGTTCATTTTATCCTTTAGTAAAAGAAGGAGCTGAATCATGTTCATGGCGCCGACCTTGAAGTATGAAGAAGTTCATTTTATCCTTTAGTAAAAGAAGAATCCGAATCGTATTCCAGGCACCGACCTTAAATATGAAGAGGTTTATTTACCATATGAGTGACAATCCCTCCAGCGGAGCTTATCAACCAACCAATTTTTCATCTATTATTCACCGATAAACAGCAGTCTCTTTATTTGAGAGCTTATCCAGTTTGGCATATAAGTCCCTTCCGACGATAAGTGGCAGTTCTCTCTCGAGAAAGCTTATCAGGGCGTTTCACATTTAAGACCATTTATTTTGGCATACAGCCGGTTTTACCCTGTATATTTTCTATGGATTCCTAAATTTCGTTCTGATCCTGTCACGAGGGAGAATTTCCAGAAGCTCGGATTTTATTCTTTGCTCAACGCTCCAGCATCTTGTTAATCGATCCTACAGTCGTGCAGATCCATTTTTATCATTTACTCTTACATATTCCCCAGTGGAGGCCGTCTCGCCGGTGCCATCTCCCTTGAGGATCCCATTCTACGATTAATTTTTCCTAAAGTGATAATCGGTCATACTCGCACCAGTTGACTATCACTTTAGAATTCCCTAGTGTCATGTTGTCACCCAGTGCGTCGTATTCCCAGTATGGTTCGTTCGTCGCGTCTGTCCCCTATGTCATCGTGTCGTCTGCATCTCTGTATTTACCATTCCATCATACGCACCATACTAAATTCATGGCATTGTCAATATTATAGTTTATTTTCGTTTTGTCCGTAGTATTGCATATCACTGCATATAAGGGAAAAAATTTCGGTTATCTATATTTAAATCCCTCCACCATGATTTCTCGAGCCTTTGTCGCTCAAATCATCCGGTGAAGCTATTTAAATAGGGGCAACTATAATACCCCAAATTTTGCCCTCAGATTAGTCGGTTCATGTCGCATGTCATCTCATTTTTTGCATCAGCTAACTATTAACAGGTTACGTAGCTTATTTCGTATTGCAGGAACCGCGTCTGGTACACTTTAGTTGCTAAAGGGCTAAATGGTAATTTGCGCGTTATTTACCGACAATTTCTGAAGATGAGCTTTCGCCAGGGTTCTTCAGAATAATCAAAACCTCTGTCTCCGAATTCTTTGTTTTGAGGATAAACAGAAGTTCACAGTTTGTGGGCCAAGCTGGTATAGGGGCTGGTATTTTATCAAAGACACAAAGTGCAATTTAATTCGAGAAATATTGAATTGGAATTAAAAGTTATATCAGGTTTAAATGGACCGGCACGTGGGAAATAACAAAGCTCAATTTCAACTGTTTCTTTCGATTTGTTGAACTTATGTAGTGAAGGTTAATTCCATTTGTTTAAGTTAAATCGTTTAAAGTTTAATCGGTTGAACTTACTTGGAGTTACTTATTCAAGTAGGATTTAATTGGATTTTTTTGACCAAAGTAGATTGACAATTTTGGTGAGATGTACGGTTATGACGCATTTGAATTACAAGAAAGAACCAGAAAGTAATTTGGATGAAGGGAAATATATGGAATTTATTTCATAATATATTTTGATTTATAAATTACAAAGGGATTTAAATTTACATGTTTTATCCTAAAAAGTCCTAAACATCTAAAAGAATCTTCATGCCATTTCTCGATTGAGCTTCTTCATACCTGCGACCGAATAAACAAAACAGAGCAGACATAATATTAAAGTTAAAGTTAGAAAAAACGGTTTTTTAATTGGTTGACACCCTCAGAAAAGTCTCATCATTGGGTGTCGGGAGGGCACGACAAAATGTCGCAGCCGAACTCCCATTTCCAAACTCGATCGCGGCTATAAACCGATAGCATCCATTCTTATTTGCAGGACAGCCGAGAAAGAGAGATAAAAGGAAGTGTGGGTCGAAGTGATTTTTGCCGAAAAATGGTCATATACCGAAATTGGATTCGTAAAGCCTAACCGGTTGCAATCCAAATTTTCTATCAAGTAAATATCCAACTAAATCCGTATTATCAAATATGGATGCCAACAGATCGCTAACGGATGGATAAACCAAGTCGAATCTGTATTCGCAAATCCGAACCAAATCTGAAAATGAATGCATCTGAAGGTACAAAGCAAATCATAACAGAAATCCAGTTCATCAGCAATAACCAAAACCGAGTTCAACATCTGCAAATGGATAGCCCAAACCGCATCAGAACCTGCCTCAAATCCATAACAGAAGGTAATCGAGATCCATATCAGAAATGAGAACAGAAATGAAATGGAACCAAAATCAGATAAATATCAGAAATCAAATCAGTTCAGCAAGTGGAACTCAAAAATCAAGTTCAATTCAGACAACATCAAACAGTTCAGAAAATCAAATCAAGGCAATTTCAGAAAACAGTTCAAGTAAACCAGTTTCAGAACCAATTCCAGAAAATAGTTCAAGCAAACCAATTCAAACCAGTTCGAACCAGTTCAGGAAGAGACCAGTTCAGGAATCAGTCCAAGGAACTGCTTCAACAAGCAGGTTCCACATAGCGTAAGTCAGTTCAGCACCTCAACGGGTCCCAACGGATCAAAACAACTTTTCCGCAAAGCCAGCAATAAGTCAAGTTCCAACTGATAAATATAATGAACCCAGTCAATAAGCACAACAAAGTCATCCGGAAATTCTGCAACAAAGTACGCAAGCAAATCGAAACTGAAAAGCCCATAAATCAGCAGAGATTAGGATATAAGAAGAGGATTCAAACCCTAAAAAGGGGATCCGAAAAAAAAACCCTAACCGAGTTCGGAAGAGAGTTGAAAGCGGCGACCAACCAAGTTCAGCAGTAAAAAAAACGGCGGCGGCGCAATAAAGATTCGGATTCAGAAGCTCATAGCTTCATCATCATCCGAAGAAGAAGAAAGGTCAAAAGGAACCTGAAAGTCCATCGTAGTGACCCAGAGAATCAACGAGGCGTCATCACCGTCAACCAAGGTTCAGAAGAGGCGAGAACCTCATCATCATCACCGTTTCACCGGTGACTACCGAAAAGCAACCGCGAGACAATCGCTCCCAACCTCTAAATAAGGTGAGAAATTGAATATTAGTTTGGGGTTTTTTCGTGTTTCAGGAACAAAGGAGAAGACGGGGAAGACATGCAAGAGCCAGCAAAAGAAGGAAGGGAAGCTTCAGCAAGCTCTAATGACCGCCGCACTCGCGAAGAAGGAGAGAGGTTTTGAGAACCCCAACATATGAATCCTGTATTGACCCTTCTGTCCAATTAATGACCATGTGCTTCGTGTTCTTTTTTTTTATTTGTTTTCCGTTTTCCATTTTTTTTCTTTTTTTCAGAATTTAAATTAATTGGTCTTTCATTAATAAAAATTCAAAATAGAAATTAATTATTTCTTTTAAAAATAGAATTTAAAGAATTTTCTAACCATAATAGGTAATTTAATTTAACTTCTAAATGAAGATTAAATTTTAATTAAAAGTAGGAGGAACTTTTGTGAATAAATTAATGATAGTTTTTTAAAAAACTTAAAAGATAAAGGTCATTTTTATTTAATCCCAAGACTCTTTATGTTTTTTCTTTTTATTTGTCTTTTTATGTAATAAGGTTTAATTAAGTAGTTAAATAAAAAATTTAACTTATTAATTTTATTTAAGATAAATTAAAACTAAAACTTCATTTAGTCAAAAATCATTTTTCTTGTAAATCCAAAAGCAATTAACTTTTCCTTTTAATAAAAACTACAAAAATAAAGGTTGATTTAGTCGTTTTGTTTTCGTCTAACCCTCGAATTTTGCCGTTGCAGTCTCCATATTTTAGTTATTTAAATTATTTTGTCCCATGGATGTAATTTAGGCGAGGCCGTGGTCGCGATTTATTTTATTTTCGTTTTTTTGGAATCTGTAATTTACGCGAGTGGTCGCGACGCTTTCCTTTTCTACTTGCTTTATTTTTCATATTCTTTTATGTCTGCCATGTAATAATTTTGGTGCTTGCATGTTTTTACCGTTTCGCCCTCCGAAGGAGTTAGGTCCAGTTGTTTGACCGCCGAGTCAATAACCCTAGTTTTAGCCGTCTCAAACCCTAATTAGCTAGGTGTCCCGCCGTGGACAAAAATGCCCTAGCATTAGGTCAAAGAGTCGCCGTACTCTGTTTAGGGTTTCCCTCCGTGGAATCCTTAATTTCAACCCTAAATTTTCAATTAACAAAGTCAACATAGAAATAGGAGTTTCAAAGACTCCACGTAAGCCTGTCCTTAAGATATGTTTACTCCCCTTGAAACCATGACCACAGTCAAGACGTTTCTAACCTCCCTTTCAAGGGGAACTACGATTACTCTGATTCCATTCCCTATCCAGGATACGTAGGCACAAGATGCGAATCTTGCCGAGTAAACTTAGGACTAATCCTTAGGTCTTTAGGTCACTCTATCCCTTAGCTCAATATACATCAAACAGATAATAAAATAAAAAATCATACAATAAACAAAAGGTTCCTGTAGAGTACTACAGAAGTTTAGGGTGCTAGTACCTTCCCTAAGCTTAACCAACCCTTTACCTAGGTCTCTCCTCGCAGTGTGTTTACGTTACAAAAATAGGTTTTCCCTCTTTTGACCTTTTCCTTTGGATAAATCAAAGAGCGGTTGTGAATCAAGAATTGTGATTCAAACTAATTAATAGTTTGATATCCTATTTCCACCGCAACAGAAAATGGCGACTTCACTGGGGACTATTTCCTAACTTTTAAGGGTTACCCCTATTTTGTTTATTGTATGATATTTTCCATTATTTATTCTCTTGTATATATTAGTATTGTGCCTTGCTTGGGGGGTACCCCGTTATTGTGAGATAAGTCCTACACCTGGACTTGAGTGACCTTATTATAGGATGGGGATATATTCGATGAGGCTTATAAGGAGTTGAATTCCGACCAAGCTGACTCGAGAATCACCGCTCAGTTGAGACCCTTTCGAAAATGGTTCGGTTGAACGAGTAATCGTGAAAACGTTTTCCATGGTCGGTTGGAGTCTGTGATACTGGGAACCGTAGTACCTTAACACCACTTTGGCCTTATCTAGGACGTAGTGCGGGAACTATGAGGGAGTAACTCCAAAATGGTTGTTACGCGATACTATACTCAAAAGAGGTTCTCTTGAGAATATTATCCGAAAGATGGACTGATGACTTTGGGCACTTCTTTAGAACCTTGTTCTGCAGGTACAATTAATCCTATAGTACATACCTTTGTAGGATGGGTAGACCTTGACTTCCGCTCACATACCTTTAACCTAGGACTTTGTGTGTCTATGTGCATTACATACATAAAACATTACATTGCATTACATCTCATGGAATTCAAACATTATTTATGAACATCGCAGAATACCATGGATTATAATAAGAGAAAAACTTTGAAATATTCTTTTAAGAATTTTAAGTTGGATGACCTAAGGAAGCTAGGAACGTTCGTTGAAGATCAAGGAGGGTTCAAGGACAAGTATGGAAGGCTGTTGTCCTTATTGAGAATCGAAGTTAAGGATGGACTCCTTTCTACGTTACTACAGTTCTATGATCCAGATTACTATTGTTTCACGTTCCCAGATTATCAGCTATTACCTACTTTAGAAGAGTATTCTCAGTTGGTGGGGCTACCTACTTTGGATAAGTCTTCGTTCCCTTTCTTAGAGGAGGACCCTAAAGAGGAAGACATTGCTAAAGCCACATTCTTAAAGGTGTATGACATCAAAGGCAATATGATCGCCAAAGGCGGAACTGTGGGGTTACCTACGCATTTCTTAATCAAGAAAGCCCAATATTATGCCGATCACTTAAGCATGCCTACCTTTGAAACGATCCTTGCTTTGCTTATCTATGGAATGCTACTCTTCCCAAGTTTGGAAGGATTCGTTGACATTAACGCCATCAAAATATTCATGAAGAACAATCCCGTACCAACCTTATTGGGTAATACTTATCACTCCATACATCTCCGGAATTTTCATGGTGGAGGAATGATCACCTGTTGTGTGCCTTTATTATACAAGTGGTTTATTTCGCACTCGCATAGGTCCTTTTTAAGTCTTGACAAGGGATTTTGGTCACCAAGGGTCATGGCGTTGACACACTCGGACATTGTTTGGTATAATCGGGTGTATGATGGAATACTAATTATTGACGGCTGTGGAGACTTTGCCAACATACCTTTACTTGGTTTTAATGGAGGAATTAGCTACAATCCAGTCCTAGCTCGCCGACAACTAGGTTATCCATTGAAGGAACCGCCTAAAAGTGTCCAGGTGGAGAAAATCTTTTTCAAGGACAATAAAGAACTTCAAGACCAGATTGTTTCTTCCTGGCGTCATTTGCATAAGAAAGGTAAAGCAAGTCTAGGAAAGCCGAATTGTGTGTCCATGGAACCTTATCTTCGTTGGGTCCGAGAAAGAGCCATCAAGCTGAAGATGCCTTATCCTCGCCAAGAGCCTCTACCTCCGAGAGAAGAACCTATTCAGTACTTCATGTCTGAAGCGGAAACATTGAAGATCGAATTGAAGAAAGCTCAGCATGAAGCAGAAACATGGAAGGACAAATACCATGTGATGGTCCGCGAGTACAACGAACTTCAAAAACAGCTTCAGTCAAGGAATGAAGAGATATTCTCCTACAAGAAGAGAAGACTCTACGAGGATTTATTTTCCTCCGATTCTCCGCCTAACCGTCAAAGTCATGAATAGTGCTTCCTTAGGGCTTTCTAGAATCTTAGTTGGTTATTTTCAGTGAGACTTTTCTTTTAAGAATATTATTTGTAATCCATTTTTCAATCAATAAAATTTTTCGTTATCCCGCAATGCTCATAAATACTTGAATTCCATAAAATCATATCATTCGCATTTCGCATCATATCTTTGCATTACATGTGTCTCTCGGTTTCTCATACTCGGTTCTCTCGCCTTCTAGTTTTGTCACCCTGAATCGATACAACACTAGAGCTCAAGCTCGAAGAAGGATGGAAGAACACGCTCAAGAGATGGATCGCGTTAACAACGAGATAGCAGACCTTCGAGGGAGTGTAAGAACAATCATGGAATTGCTCCAGGTTATCAATGCAAAGATGGATACTCAGACTACTGTGGTTTCCGAGATTAACGCTACTGCTACAGTAGATCCTCCTGTTGTTTCTATTGAGAATCCGTTTCCTTATGGTCTGTCGCAGAGTTACATACATCCTCCTGTTGTTACGCCAGTTCAACAAACTATGCCTGTTGCACAAAGTGGTCAACAAGCTGTGCCCGTTATACAGAACGTTCAACAGACTGTTCCTTTGGTTTCTGAGCCTCACAAGGTGGTCCCTACTTTCACACAAGCTAATGTCCGCACCCACGTGCAACCTTATCTTAATGAGTCTGTTTATGAAATCTTGGATGATGATGATGGAGGATACCAACCACGTGATAAGCTTCACGAGGAAGTTGTTACTATTGATAAGAGACTGAGAAAGATGGAAGGAGACCAGATCTTTGGTGCTGCTGCTAGAGATATCTGTTTGGTTTTCGGTTTGGTTATTCCGCCAAAGTTCAAAACTCCAAACTTTGACTGCTATGAAGGGACTACTTGTCCGAAAAGTCATTTGATAATGTACTACCGCAAGATGGCTGCTCATGTGAAAAATGACAAGTTGATGATTCACTGTTTTCAAGATAGTCTGAAAGGTGCCTCTTCGAAGTGGTATTTAACATTAGACCAGTCTCGCATCAAGTCTTTTCAGGATTTGTCCGATGCTTTTATTAAGCACTATAAGTACAATATGGATCTAGCTCCCAACAGGAGACAACTGTTGAGTATGATGCAGAAAAGTTCTGAGACCTTTAAGGAATATGCCCAGTGATGGAGGGAAATTGCTTCCCAGGTGGAACCTCCGTTGACCGACAAGGAATTAGCAGATTGGTTCGTTGACACAGTTCGCCCTGAGTTTTATGAAAGGATGGTGGGTAGTGTAACCACGAATTTCGCTGATATTGTTGCTGTTGGAGTAAAGGTTGAAATGGCTATGAAGAGTGGGAAAATGTCTAGTGGTTCTAGCAGTACGAGTTCGAAAGACCAAGCCAAGAAGACTTCCGTCAATACCCAGAAAAAGAAGGAAGGAGAGACTCATGCTGTGTCTTCAGATAAGAGAAGGAATAGGCAGTATCAATATCCGCCACCGTATGCCCAACCCCAAGGTTACCCTGTTCAGTATGCACCACCTCCGTATGTAGCCGCTGTCGCACCATCTTTTAGTCAGCAGGCTCCTCAAGCTCCTGCTTACCAGCCTATGCCGCAGGCTCCTGGGTATCCGCCTCCGGCTTATCAACAACCTCCTTCTAACTATCAGCAAGCGTTCAACGCTCAAGACTCCACTCAAGGCGTTCCATTCAAAGATATTTGAAGCAGGCCTAGTATCGGTTTCCCACGTCGATTGTACGAGTTGTGAAGGGTGTGATAAAGGTTGTGCTATGGTTTAGAAAGACGTCCAGAGCTTGATTGATGATGATTTTCTGCAATTAGTTAACAAGGCAAAAGAAGTAGCCGCGATTGAGCCTACCTTCAACTTGCCCGGACCAAGGGGTAGGATGCCCGTGTTTAATCTGCCAGCACCAAATTCTGTCATGCCAATGTTCAGTATACCGACTCCTACCACTCCAACAGTGGACCAGCCTAAACCTTTGATTATCCAAAAACCAAGTCCTTTTCCATTCAGTGATCCCAAAGCAGTACCTTGGAAGTATGATGTAACCGTGATTGACAAAGAATCTGGGAAGGTCATTCCAAGAGAAGAAGTGAAGGTTGATAGTGAGAGTGTGACTAATATAGCTGGGGCAAGCAGGATGACCCGCAGTGGTCACGCGTACACTCCCCGTTTTGATGAGGCTCCACCTAAAGAAACAACTGCTAATACTGTTGGGCCTGCCAGAGATAAAAATAAGGAGGTTGTTGCCAATGAGGAGGACGTTGAATTCTTGAGGATAATTCGAAAGAGTGATTATAAAGTTGTGGACCAGCTTCACCAGACTCCCTCCAAAATTTCTATCTTATCATTGTTATTAAATTCACCCGTGCATAGAGCTGCTTTGCAGAAGGTCTTGACTCAAGCTCATGTTGCTCAAGATATCACTACTGGCCAGTTTAATAGTGTAATTGCTAACATTACTGCTTGTAATACTCTCAGCTTCAGTGATGAGGAATTACCTAAAGAAAGTCCAAATCACAACCGTGCTTTGCATATATCCGTGAAGTGTCAAGAGGATAATTTAGCCAGAGTACTGTGGATACCGGTTCGTATTTGAACGTCCTACCCAAGAGAGTCCTCAGCAAGTTGGCCTATAAAGAGACTATGGTGAAGCCTACTTCCTTGATTGTCAAGGCTTTTGATGGTTCTCATAGAGTTGTGATTGGGGAGGTAGAACTTCCGATTCTGATTGGTCCGCATGTTTTCATTATCACGTTCCAAGTCATGGATATCAATCCCAATTATAGTTGTTTGCTTGGAAGACCTTGGATCCACGCCGCTGGGGCAGTAACTTCCACCTTGCACCAAAAGATGAAGTTTGTGGTTGATGGTAAGCTAGTTATTATACATGGTGAGGAGGATTTAATGGTTAGTAACTTATCGTCGTTCCGGTATATTGAGGCTGATGAAGACGCTTTGGAAACTTCATTTCAAGAACTCGAAATTGCTAATGTTGTTTTAGTTGAAGTCGATGAAAGTGCAGGAGTCTAGAGTAATCCATCTTTTGCATCTTTGAAGAGTACCAGATCAACGATCGGCAGGGGCATTCCTGAAGGTTGGGGAGAAGTAATCAATATCAAGACCAAGACTGACCGCTATGGGTTGGGTTACAAACCGACTCCTGAGGGAATTTCTGCATCTGTCAAAGGGCGTCCGAAGTTTTTCAAGAAGTGTTTGTCAGTAGGGGTTTTCAAGTTAATGCCATCAGTAACGGTGATGAAGATGAAGACCTGAGCAGTCTAGTGTTCAAAAGTGATGCAGCTTTGGGCAACTGGGAGGCTATAGAGATTCCAGTCATTTTTTCATTGTCAAAGTAATTTAATTTTTCATATGTGTTTTCAAATCCACAGCTCTGCCCAAGGCTGTTGGATCGCTTTGTAGGGCCACCTTTCATTTCAAACAATTATTAATAAATGAATTTTGTTCCCGTTCCATCTTGTTTCATTAGCGTTTTTCGTTTTCACCTTTTTAAAATGAAATTGGCAATCTTTTCAAAAACAAACTAAAATTTCTCTCGCATTTCCATTGAACATTTAATAAAAATAAGCCTTTCAACATGCAGTGACATTACAACCCTTGTTGAATCCGATGACTTTATCGTCTCTCCTGATTGGGATTCACCCATTTACCAAGCTGAAGATGAGGGTGAAGAAGATTTCGAGGTACCCGCGAAATTGACGAGATTGGTTGAGTACGAGTACACAGAGCTTCAACTGCACAAGGAGCAGGTAGATTTGATTAATCTTGGCACAGATGAAGACAAGAAAGAGGTCAAGATTGGTGCAGTACTTGGGGCAGAGGTCAAGCAGAGATTGGTCAAACTGTTGAAGGATTGTGTTGACGTGTTTGCATGGTCGTATCAAGATATGCCCGATTTAGACACAAATATTGTAGTTCACTATTTACCACTTAAGCCAGAATGTCCGCCTGTCAAGCAGAAGCTTCGAAGAACGAGACCTGACATGGCTTTGAAGATTCAAGATGATGTCAAGAAACAGTTGGATGCAGGTTTTCTTGCCGTTGCGAACTATCCTGATTGGGTTGCCAACATTGTTCCCGTGCCCCAAAAGGATGGTAAGGTCAGAATGTGTGTGGATTACAGGGATCTGAACAAGGCTAGTCCAAAAGACGATTTCCCTCTGCCTCATATTGATACACTTATCGATAATATAGCTAGCTTTGCAGTTTTCTCATTCATGGATGGTTTCTCCGGTTATAATCAGATCAAGATGGATCCTGCCGACAGAGAAAAGACTACATTCATCACTCCTTGGGGAACCTTCTGTTACAAAGTTATGCCCTTCGGTTTGAAGAACGCAGGGGAAACCTATCAACGTGCTATGACAACTCTCTTTCATGACATGATGCACAAAGAAATTGAAGTGTATGTAGATGATATGATTGCCAAATCTCATGATGAGGAGGAGCATTTGATTCATCTGTTGAAACTGTTCGAACGACTCCGAAAATATCAGTTGAAACTAAATCCCGCCAAGTGTACTTTTGGTGTCAGATCTGGAAAGCTACTTGGTTTCATCGTCAGCCAACGAGGAATCGAGGTAGACCCAGAGAAAGTCCGAGCCATTCAAGACATGCCGGATCCGCGGACCAAAACCCAAGTCAGAGGTTTTCTTGGACGTCTGAACTACATCTCCAGGTTTATATCTAACCTGACTGCTACTTGTGAGCCGATATTCAAGTTGCTTTGTAAAGGTCAGACTGTTGATTGGAATCCTGATTGTCAGCGTGCATTCGAAAAGATTAAGGATTATTTGCAAGAGCCTCCTATCTTGATCCCTCCTGTTCCTGGAAGACCATTATTCATGTACCTCACTGTTCTAGAGAAGTCTATGGGCTGTGTGCTTGGGCAACACGATGAGACCGGACAAAAGGAACACGCAATATACTATCTAAGCAAGAAGTTTACTGATTGTGAGAACCGATACTCACTTTTGGAGAAGACTTGTTGTGCGCTAGCATGGGCTGCTAGGCGTCTCAGGCAATATATGATGTGTCATACTACCTGGTTGATTTCAAAGATGGATCCAATAAAGTACATTTTTGAAAAGCCTGCTCAGACAGGGAGACTGGCTCGTTGGCACATGTTGTTATCAGAATATGACATCCAGTATGTACCTCAGAAAGCTATCAAAGGAAGTATCTTGTCAGATTATCTTGCAGACCAACTAGTCGAAGATTATGAGCCTCTTAAGTTTGATTTTCCAGACGAAGACATTATGTGGGTAAATGATTTCGACGAGCCAGAGCCAGAGCCCGAGGATGGTCCCGAACCGGGTCTCTGGTGGAAGATGATGTTTGATGGTTCCACCAATTACAGTGGGCATGTCATAGGCGCCGTTTTGACGAATCCAAAAGGTGGTTATACCCCATTTACAACAAGGTTAGAGTTTGAGTGCACGAACAATGTCGCCGAATATGAAGCATCCATCCTTGGCCTTGAAGCGGCTATTGATCTCCGGATCAAAATTCTTAAAGTAAGCGGAGATTTAGCGTTGGTTATCTATCAAGTGAAAGGTGAATGGGAAACCAAGAATGAGAAGTTGGTCCCTTACAAAGCCTATATTATGGATTGAATTAAGTACTTCGATGAGATCAAGTTCGAACATATTCCAAGGACTGAAAATCACATTGCTGACGCCTTAGCCATGCTAGCATCTATGTGGAAGGTCAAGTTTGTCAATGAAGCGCCACTCATTCAAATCGAGCGTAGAAGGGAACCCGCCCACTGCTTGTTGATTGAAGAAGATGAAATTGATGAAAAGCCTTGGTTTCATGATATCAAGAATTATTTGCTCACGCAAGAGTATCCAGCAGATGCTTCTTATCTTGACAAAAGGATGTTGAGAAGACTGGCCTCTAAGTTCTTCATCAGCAACGACGTACTATACAAACAAAACCACGACATGGTTCTGCTTAGGTGTGTGAATAGACGTGAAGCAGATATGTTACTACAAGAGATTCATGAAGGGACGTTCGGAACTCCTGCTAACGGTTATGCCACCAAGAAACTCTTGAGGGCTGGATATTACTGGTTAGCTATGGAATCCGACTGCATCCGATACGCTAGGAAATGTCACAAGTGCCAAATCTATGCTGACAAAATGCATGTTCCTCCTTCACCATTGAATGTTCTGACTTCGCCGTGGCCTTTCTCTACGTGGGGCATTGACATGATTGGGGCAATTGAGCCGAAAGCTTCCAATGGTCATCTTTTTATTCTCGTCGCTATTGACTACTTCACTAAGTGGGTGGAAGCTGCTTTCTACGCCAATGTGACCAAACAGGTAGTTGCTCGATTCCTCAGGAAAGAGATTATCTACCGTTATGGGGTTCCGAGTCGGATCATCACTGACAATGGTACCAATCTGAATAACAAGACTATGAAGGAGTTGTGTGATACTTTCAAGATTGCGCATCACAATTCTTCTCCGTACCGTCCTAAAATGAATGGAGCTATGGAAGCTGCGAATAAGAATATCAAGAAGATCCTACAAAAGATGGTCAAGACCTACAAGGATTGGCATGAGATGTTACCGTATGCCTTGCATGGATATAGAACTACAGTTCGAACTTCAACAGGGGCAACCCCTTTTTCATTAGTATACGGAATGGACGCTGTCCTCCCTGTTGAAGTTGAGCTACCTTCCTTAAGGGTATTGAGGGAAGCCAATCTAGATGAAGCCGAGTGGGTTCAAGATAGGTTGGACCAGCTGAATCTTATCGACGAGAAACGTTTGACGGCTATGTGTCATGGTCAGCTATACCAGAAACGAATGAAGAGAGCCTTCGACAAGAAAGTCCGAATCCGTGAGTTTCAACAAGGAGAACTTGTACTCAAAAAGATCTTGCCGATTCACAAAGACATGCGCGAGAAATGGATGCCCAATTACGACGACCCATTCGTTGTTAAGACAATCTTCTCTGGAGGATCACTAATTCTTACAACAATGGATGGAGAAGAGCTAGCACATCCTGTGAATTCCGATGCAGTCCGAGAATATTATGACTAAAGAAAATAATAATAATAATAATAATAATAATAATAATATGGCTCGCTAAGTTGAAAACCCGAAAGGGCAGCTTAGGCAAAAATGAGCATTCCGGTGGATTGAAAACCCGAAAGGGCGGTCCAGGCAAAAGTTAGGGACAAAGGCATTTCACTGCATCGGACAACACCGAGCATTGCAAACGCATTTACAGAAATCCATTTTCAAATCCCATCGCTCTCTTCAGAAGCAAGGTTGTGGGTAGTCTTAGTCGTTAGGGTCAGTAGGTCAATGGATTCAATAGAACCTTTCCCATATTGCCAATTTCAAATTGTAATTTCCCATGGAACTATGCCTTTAGCAAGCTGCCATTCTTCAATAAAATTTACCTTTGCTATTCAATATTCCTTGGGCACGTTATCTCCATTTTATTTTTGTTATGCAATTTGCTTTTGTTAATAAATGTGGAACGTGAAAAGTGTTTTCAAAACAAGAAATATTTTTCTCGAAAATACATTTGGAATTGAAAAATCGCTTTGACTTATGGAAATCTGTGAAGGGTCTCTTTGCTCCCCGGGAAGTCTCATTGTCGCATAAGCATTTGCTCATTACCAGCATTTTTCCCAGAGATAGTTGTTGCGGTGGAAATAGGATCACAAACTATTAATGAGTTTGAATCGCAATTCAATTCACAACCGCTCTTTGATTTATCCGAAGGAAAAGGTCAAAAGAGGGAAAACCTATTTTGCATCGTAAACACAATGCGGGGAAAGATCTAGGGTTCGGGGGTTGGTTAAGATTAGGGAAGGTATTAACACCCTAAACTTCTGTAGTACTCTACAGGAACCTTTTGTTCAGATGTTTACTATTTGCTTTATTTATTTGCTTAAGGTATATGTACAAAGGGATTAAAAGTGAGAAAGTAAACCTAAGGGGTTAATTCTAAGTTTACTCGGCAAGACATCGCATCTTGTGCCTACGTATCCTTACGGGAGTGGAATCAGAGTAATCGTAGTTCCCCTCAAAAGGGAGGTTAGAGACTTCTTGACTGTGGTCAAGGTCTCAAAGGGAATAAACGCATCTTAAGAACACGCTTACATGGAGTGTAGAAACTCCAAATCTCTACGTTGAATTGTTAAGTGAAGTAGGGTTAAATTAAGTTAGGGATTCCGCGGCGGGAAACCCTAAAATGAGTGCGGCGACTCTTTGACCTAAAGCTAGGGGTAGTCTTGTAATTTTGCCTGCGGCGAGGCATTTGTGAAAATTAGGGTTTGTGAGGTTGTAAGGGTTTGAAGTTGAGGACTATTGGCGCGGCGACCAAACAGCTAGACCTAACCTTCGGATGTATAGTGTGACAGAATAACGGTAAAGGCGTGAGATAATTGAATCATACAAACAGAATGATAATGTCGTAATTTAAACCAGGCAAGCAGAAATTTAAAGGCAGAATTTAAAGAGCGATTGTTAAGTTCGCGAGGTTACATGAGAGGAGCAGATACAATATGATAATGAAATTTAAATGGTATGATAATGAAATAAATAACAGTGAACGCAATAAACTGCAAAACAAGCAACAACGTTAAGGGGCAGAATTAGATAAATTGTCAGATGGTGACGAAGTGAAATTATGCATCTTTTTGTGGTTTTATTTTATGATATAAACTTCCATAGGATTTTTAATATTAATTTAACTCAAACCCTAAAAACTATTTTAACCTAATTTTTATTTTTATTTTTAAAAATGGATTTTAATATATTTATTTAAAAAAAGGGTTTTTATTATATTAAAAAAAATAGAGATTAATTTATTTATTAAAAAAGATTTAAATGTTATTTATTTTAAAACAGAAATTAGATTTTAAAAAGAATTTATTGTTAAAAAAGAAACAAAAAGATATAAAAAGCCACTTAAAACAAATGGGTTGGGCCGGTCATCACTCCCGGACCCTACCCGGTCTTCGAACACAAAGAAAAAAAAGGGGGGGAATTAGATTAGGGTAACCCTAATCCCCCTTTGGCCTCCACGGCGCCGCATTCGTCTTCATTCTCTCGCAAACCTCATCATGATCTTGTCCCCTCCGATTTCTCTTATTCCAAACCTGAAAAGAAAACGACAATCGTGAGAAAAATATGATGCTTACGTTTTCGATAATGGTTCGGTGAAAGGTCCCGCGTCGGAGAGCCTATGATGGAAACTGAGACTACGCGTTGATTTCCCTTGTTTCCACGAACAACAGTGGCGATCTTCGCTTTTCAACTCCCCTTCGTTCAGATTCACGATCGTTTAGGGTTTCGCGATTCGTCCTCTTCGCCGCTTTTGGTGTTCTCCGCCGTTCGCCTCTAATTAGGGTTTCACACGAGGTGATGTTGTTCCTTTTATATCTTTTCTTTGACTCTCTTTTGGGCCTTTGGGCTTGCCAGCTCCGATTTGATTTACTCTGATATTATTTGAATTTTGTTGATTTTTCGGAAGTTGATATCATTTTGATTTGATTGAACCTTCCTTTTCTGGATTCATGCTGTGATTTGTTTTACCGCAGTAGATTTGATTGGATCCCCTTCCCTTTAGGGTTTCGCGGATTTTTACGAATTGATTCACTTGGATTTTTCTCTGATGTGGTTTTTCATTCATTTTGGTCATGAACATCGATTTGGGACATATACTCACTTTCCTCTTCTTTTTTTCCAGTGAACTGATGTTGATGCTTCGATTGAGTCAAGGTGGCCAAGTGAAGGTTATTGGCGATGATGACCTTAGGGTCTGAGCCAATTGGTTTTGATGCCCTAGTGGTTCTGAACTGGTTCCTTTTGGTCTCTTTGACTGGGCTGTGATGCATAGCTGAGCCTCTGCGTTTGGTGCCTTGTTCCACGATGCCCCTAGTAGTGTGAGGTATTTTGGTCGTGGGATCTTACTGATATGAACTAGAACCTGCGTGTTGGGCCATGATGCTTCGACTGAGCCCTTCATGTTGCTTTGTTTTCGATGTGCTTTGGACATTTGAGGATTTCGACCTGAGTTTATTTGCTTACTCTGGTGTGATATGTGATCCTTTTGTCCTTTGAGGTACCTCCCATTGCTTCTCATACCCTGATCTCTTATTCCTTTCCTGAATTTGCAAAGGGCCGTGATGTATGATAGCTGAGCCCTGGCTCTGGTGTTTTGTGGCAACACACATCTGTAGAATGCTGGTTTGCTTTGGACCTGAACTGTTGATACTGAGGCACCTGTTATTACGAATTGATATGAAACGTCCTGGTATGGATTTATTTTCTTTCTGATGTCGCCTGGCTCTCCTTTCTTCGAACTCCTCTGTTGTGCCCTACGGGTTTGTTCGTTCCTGAGTGGATTCTGATTTGGTTCTAATATTTGTGAATTAAATTGCTTCTTCCAATTCTATGCAGCTTGTGATTTATATGCTGTGCCTTTTGTGGCAGATTTGTTTGACTTGGTTCTTTCTTGTTGAACTAGTTTCACTGTTATGAATTTCTTGTTTGATCTAGAGCTGATGCAGGTGTGAAATTCGGTTCTTGGTCAGTGATGGATTTCTTTGAAAACTCTGATATTGTTTTGATGCTTGCATTTCAGGTGTTGACAAACTTCGAACACAAAGTGGCTCATACCCGTCGGCATCCGGGTTTATGACCAAATTGATTGTGCTGCTTTACCCTTGTATCAGTCTTGGAAACCAAATGGGACTTACTTGATGAATGGTGCTATATTTACTTGATGGGATTAGTACTTAGCTTGATTTTGAAACGTATCCTAATTATGAAAAAATGAATCAGCCCCGCTTCTTTTATCTCTTTCTCTCTCGGTTGTCCCTTAAATAAGAACTGTATTACCTGATTTGACGCCAATGGTGCGGATTGGTAACGGGGGTAGGATGCAACTTCGGTTGTGCCCTCCCGGCACTCGATGATGACAATTGTTCTGAGAGTGTCGAATAACCTCTAACACTTTTCCTGTTGTGTTTTGTTTACCTGTTCTTTTGCAGGTGATCGAGAATTTCGTGGAGCACTCAAGGGAAGGATATCATGAAGAAGCCTTAGGAGTTTTTAGGATTTAGGATTTTCTTGGAATAGATACTCCATGTAAAAATGTAATCCTTTTGTAAATGAATGAATTGAATTCAAAAGTTGTCTTGGTCCATTCCATTTGTAAATCAAATATTTATGAAATGAAATTCAACAATATTTATTCACTTCTCAAACGCAATCTATGAATAATCAACTTGAAATTATTTATACTCATTTCCACAAATATTTGAATTTACTTCCTAATTATAAAGTATAAATATTCGCGAATGATATTCACAAATATTAAACTTTCACTTCCCTTTCCGTATTAGACAGTATTATGAACGATACTCACCATCTTTGTATCATTTGACCATTTTAACCGCAACCTGATTAACTCCAAATAAATTCAAAATAATCCCACTTATTGTATGTCCGAAATGCTTTATTGATGAGCACAAAAAACTGCTCAAACGGTCTTAGAACGAAACATGGGCAACGGATGGCCCACATTCAAATATGTTTCTGACCAATTTTCCAGTAATAATGACGCCTTGATGGTGATCAAACCCTATGACAGACAACTATCTCAAGTACCATGGTCCAAATGCCTCGAGACCTAAAGACCCCTTTTCTTCAGAATTTTCCAAAACGACGTAAAAAGACTAAAATGCCCCCTGGTATAATTCCTGCAAACAAAACGGACTCCACAACTAGTTAGTGACTAACGGATGCAAAAATGAAATGCTGTGCGAAATGACTGACTAAATGTAAGGGTAAAATTTGGGGTATTACAATTGCCCCTATTTAAATAGCTACACCGGATGATTTGAGTGACAGAGACTCGAGGAATCATGGTGGAGGGATTTAAATATAGATAACCGAAAATTTTGCCCTTATATGTGGCGATATGCAATGCTATGGACAAAGCGAGAACAGATTAATGCAGACGATGCCATGAATATGATATGATGCGTATGCTGGAATGATGAATGCGAAAATGCTGATGAATACGACGACATAGGGACAGACGCTACGAGAAGAACACACTGGGGAAACGACGCGCTGGGACGGCAGCACAACACTGGGGAATTCCAAAAATGATGGTCAACTGGTGCGAACACGACCAATTGTCTTTTTTAGAAAAGGAATGAGATTCTCAAATGAGACGGCCTCCACTGGGGAATCTAAAAGTAAAACTGGATCATGTACGACTGCAAGATCGATTACAGAATGCTGGAGCCTTGAGCAAAGAATAACATCCAAGCTTCTGTAAACTATCTCTCGTGACAGGATCAAATGGGCCTTTCGGAACTCCGTAGCAAATATATAGGGTAAAAAAAAACCGGCTGTATGCCAAAATAAATGGACTTAAAGTGGTTAGAACACGATCCTAAATGGAGATGGCGCCTATGAGACGACCTCCACTTGGGAATATCTAACAATAAAACTGGATCTACACGATTGCAAGATTAATTATAGAATGCTGGAACATTGAGCAAAGAATAACATCCAAGCTTCTATAAACAATCCTTCGTGATGGGATCGAATGGACTTTTCAGAAATCCATATTACATATACAGGGTAAAAACCGGCTGTATGCCAAAATAAATGGACTTTGATGGGAAATGCCCTGATAAGCTTCTCGAGGGAGAACTGTCACTTATCGTTGGAAGGGACTAAATGCCAAAACGGATAAGCACTCAAATAAAGAGGCTGCTGCTTATCTGATATATAAATCTTCTCATATTTAGGGTCGGTGCCCGGAATACGATTCTGATTCTTCTTTTACTAAAGGGTAAATGAACTTCTTCATACTTCAAGATCTGTGCTCTCCTGAATATGATTCTGCTCCTTCTTTTACTAAAGGGTAAATGAACTTCTTCATACTTCAAGATCTGTGCTCTCCTGAATATGATTCGGTTCAAACCTCCCCATACTTCAAGACGACAAGGAAAATGGAAGCCCAACTGCTCGACGGAGATAGCCATTTGCTGCAAGTCATGACGAAGATAGGATCAGCTCCTCAGGCGAGAAATGTCGCTTATTTGCAAGAGTGGCAATAATAAGCTTCTCATGTAAGAACTGCTTGTAGAGGTGATAACAGATGATGATAAGCTTCGCGGCAGAGAACTGTTGCATACCGTTGCTGAAGAACGTTACGATAAGCTTCTTAACCGAGAACTGTTGCTGATCGATTGGGATAAGCTTCTCTTGTGAGAACTGTTACTGATCGATTGTGATAAGCTTCTCTGGTGAGAACTGTTGCTGATCGATTGGGATAAGCTTCTCTTGTGAGAACTGTTGCTGATCGATTGTGATAAGCTTCTCTGGTGAGAACTGTTGCATATCCCGTTGTGTATGGTTGTGATAAGCTTCTCTGGTGAGAACAGTTGCTGATCTTGTTGTGTAAGGTTGTTATATCGATAGGCTTCTCAGGCGAGAACAGTTGCATACCGATGTTGTAGGATGTAGGATTGTTATATCGATAGGCTTCTCAGGCGAGAACAGTTGCATACCGATGCTGTAATATGTAGGATTATAAAGTGTTGTACCGATAGGCTTCTCAGGTGAGAACAGTTGCATACCGATGCTGTAGGATGTACTGATAGATTTTCCAGGCGTGAACTGGCGTGTATCTGTAAAGGATTGGTTGATTTTCTTGAAAGATAGTGCAAAATAAATGCACATCCGGGTACAGTGATAAGCTTCTCAGGCGAGAACAGTCGCGTATCTGCCAAGGTAAGGTGAAAAAAAATTTTTAAATGGTGCAAAATAAATGCACGTCCGGTTGGGCTTGACGACCGACAAGACTGAGATTCAATCTAGGATCGAGCTAGAAATAAAAATGGCAATCAAGACTCCATCGAGGGAATGAACTCGAAGGGTACATATCTTATCCTGGCGAGGAAAGATAGCTGAAGTAACCGTCATCCACGAGGATCGAGCTCTGTGGGGAAACTGGAAACACATGTGTATTTTATGCTTAGGGCTGACGATCTATTTGGAGCGAATGGACCAACCCAGTTACTCGGCGGTAACAACCAATGATGGAGAGACACAATGAACCTGTGAATGCTAACGCATATGTTAATGTGAATGTATGTTAATGTCTATGTATGTAGTTAAATATGCAGGATGTTATGAAATGAGCATGTAATGAGTATGTGAAATGAATATACGAAATAGACATGTGATGTTTATGCCCTTGCGTATGCTGACGAACAGACTAGAGACGGGGCGAGAGATGAAATAAACACCTCGACGGAGATACCCTGCGTTCTCTGCAACCAATACGTCAATCATGGGTGAGAAGGATCAGTGGTAGAACCAAATCTGGTTTCAAAATTTCTGAATTCTCTGGGCAGAAGGTAATCTGCTTGGGTGCACAGTATCACGTCTTCACATGGGGAGAAGAAAACCTGAGGGACATTTTCAAGTTACTCAAGAAAAAGTTGTCAGCTTATAGTCTCTCTAGGGACTGTGTCAGAGCAATGGTTTAAAAGTGTTTCTGCAACAATGAGATTTTTTCGAGGAGTGAAGAGACCCTTCAGAAATTTCCACTAGTCAAAGTAATTTCTTATATCTTTCAATGGCGTTTTCGAAGATCAGTTTTAAAAGTTTTCAAAGCACCTTTCATTTTCAAAATTTAAGAATAAATGGCATTTTGCATAACAATAGAAACAAGAGTAATGCACCAAGGAATTTAAGTAACAAAATGGTATCTTTTATTAAAGGATGGCAGCTTGCTGAGGGCATAGCTCCACAGATGATTATGCTTTGAAATTGGCAACATGGGAAAAGGTTACATTGAATCCAACGACACCTACTGACACTAATAACTAAGACTAATCCAGAATCCTGCTTTGGACGAGGATGAACGAACTGGAAAATGGATCTCATGCGGAAAGTGCGTTCGCGATGATCGGTGTTTTCTGATGCAATGAAATGCCTTCGTCCCTAACTTTTGCCTGGACCGCCCTTTCGGGTTTTCAATCCACCGGGACGCTCCTTTTTGCCTAAGCCGCCCTTTCGGGTTTTCAACTTAGCGAGCTTTTTATTATTATTACTTTTTCTAACCCTTACTTTTGCCTAAGTCGCCTTTTTCAGGTTTTCAACTTAGCGGGTTTTTAGGCATAGTATTTTCGGACTGCATCAGAATTCACGGGATGTGCAAGCTCTTCACCATCCATTGTTGTAAGTATCAGAGACCCTCCGGAGAAAACAGTCTTTACAACAAATGGGCCTTCATAATTGGGCATCCACTTTCCACGCATATCTTTATGCACTGGCAAGATCTTTTTGAGTACGAGCTCTCCTTGACGGAACTCACGGATACGAATCTTCTTATCAAATGCTCTTTTCATCCGTTTCTGATATAATTGCCCATGGCAAATAGCTGTCATGCGTTTCTCGTCAATGAGATTCAACTGATCCAGTCTGTCTTGAACCCACTCAGCTTCCTCAAGTTCAGCTTCCATCAACACCCTTAAAGAAGGTATCTCTACTTCGATGGGGAGTACGGCGTCCATTCCATACACCAATGAGAAAGGTGTTGCCCCTGTCGAAGTTCGCACTGAGGTCCTGTATCCATGCAAAGCAAATGGTAACATCTCATGCCAATCTTTGTAAGTCACGACCATCTTTTGCAGGATTTTCTTGATATTCTTATTCGCAGCTTCAACGGCCCCATTCATCTTAGGACGGTACGGAGAAGAATTGTGATGCGTGATCTTGAAACTGTCACACAATTCCTTCATAGTCTTGTTATTCAGATTGGTGCCATTGTCAGTTATTATCCGACATGGAATTCCATAACGGCAGATAATTTCTTTCCTGATGAAGCGGGCAACCACTTGCTTAGTCACGTTGGTGTAGGAAACAGCCTCTACCCACTTGGTGAAATAATCAATAGCAACAAGGATAAAACGATGACCATTAGAAGCCTTCGGCTCGATTGCCCCAATCATGTCAATGCCCCACATTGAGAACGGCCATGGTGAAGACAAAACATTCAACGGTGATGGAGGCACATGCATTTTATCAGCGTAAATTTGGCACTTATGGCATTTTCTGGCGTATTGGATGCAGTCAGCTTCCATAGTTAACCAATAATATCCAGCCCTTAACATCTTCTTAGACATAGCATAACCGTTGGCATGAGTTCCGAAGGTCCCCTCGTGAATTTCTTGCAGTAACATGTCCGCTTCCTGTTTATCAACACATCTGAGCAAAACCATGTCGTGATTTCTTTTGTATAACACACCATTACTGATAAAGAATTTAGAAGCCAGTCTTCTCAACGTTTTCTTGTCCAGACCGGTAGCACCATCGGGATACTCTTGCTTGACTAGATAGTTCTTGATGTCATGAAACCAAGGCTTTTCACCCACCTCAACCTCTTCAACTACTTGACAATAAGCGGGCTCAACTTTGTGTTCAATATGAATAAGAGGTGCTTCATTAACAAATTTAACTTTCCACATGGAGGCTAACATGGCTAAAGCATCAGCAACATGATTCTCAGATCTAGGGACATGCTCGAACTTTATCTCGTCGAAATATTTAATCAGCTCGACAATGTAGTCTTTGTAAAGGATTAACTTCTCATTCTTCGTTTCCCATTTGCCTTGTACCTGGTAAATAACTAAGGCTGAGTCACCACTTACTTTGAGGAGTTTGATTCGGAGGTGAATTGCTGCTTCGAGGCCAAGAATACATGCTTCATACTCTGCGATGTTATTAGTACACTCAAAGTCTAGCCTGGCTGTAAACGGAGTGAATCCACCTTTTGGGTTCATCAAAACGGCGCCTATACCATGCCTATTGAAATTCGAGGAACCATCAAACATCATCCTCCACCAAAGACCTGGTTCTGGACCTTCGCTCGGATCTGGTTCTTCACAATCTCTCTTAATCAATAAAATATCCTCATCAGGAAAATCAAACTTAAGAGGTTCATAATCTTCAACTGGCTGATCTGCAAGATAATCCGATAAGATACTACCTTTAATTGCCTTCTGGGGTACATACTGGATGTCATATTCGGATAACAACATGTGCCAACGGGCTAGCCTCCCAGTTTGAGCAGGTTTTTCAAGAATATACTTGATCGGATCCATTTTAGAAATCAACAATGTGGTATGACAGACCATATATTGCCGAAGGCGCCTAGCGGCCTATGCCAACGCACAACAAGTCTTCTCCAATAGTGAATATCTGTTTTCACAGTCGGTAAACTTCTTGCTCAGATAATAAATCGCATGTTCCTTTCTTCTAGTCTCATCATGTTGCCCGAGCACACAACCCATAGACTTCTCAAGAACAGTGAGGTACATAAACAACGGTCTTCCGGGTACGGGAGGAATCAGAATAGGGGGTCTTGCAAATAATTCTTAATTTTCTCAAACGCTTTCTGACAATCAGGGTTCCACTCAACCGTCTGCCCCTTACAAAGCAATTTGAATATCGGTTCACAAGTAGCGGTCATGTTAGAGATAAACCTGGAAATATAATTCAAACGCCCCAGAAAACCTCTAACTTGTGTCTCGGTTTGCGGAGCTGGCATATCTTGAATGGCTCGGACTTTGTCAGGATCTACCTTAATCCCTCGTTGACTAACAATAAAACCAAGCAATTTTCCAGATCTGACACCGAAGGTACATTTAGCAGGATTCAACTTCAACTGATATTTCCTGAGTCGTTCAAACAACTTCACCAAATGGTCTAGATGTTCCTCTTCACTCTGAGATTTGGCTATCATATCGTCCACATACACCTCGATCTCTTTGTGCATCATATCATGGAAAAGAGTTGTCATAGCGCGTTGGTAAGTTGCCCCTGCGTTCTTCAAACCGAAGGGCATGACTTTGTAGCAAAAGGTTCCCCAAGGAGTAATGAAAGTAGTCTTCTCTCGATCATCGGGATCCATTTTGATCTGATTATAGCCAGAGAAACCATCCATAAATGAGAACAACGCAAAACTAGCTGTATTGTCTACAAGTGTATCAATATGTGGCAGAGGGAAGTCATCTTTCGGACTTGCTTTGTTCAGATCCCTGTAATCCACACACATCCTAACTTTACCGTCTTTCTTGGGCACTGGCACAATGTTGGCAACCCAATCTGGATATTTTGCAACTACCAAGAAACCTGCATCCAACTGTTTTTTTACCTCATCTCGAATCTTCAAAGCCATGTCGGGTCTCGTTCTTCGAAGCTTTTGTTTGATAGGTGGACAATCTGGCTTAAGCGGCAACTTGTGAACAACAATATCTGTGTCTAGACCAGGCATATCTTGATACGACCACACAAACATATCAATATATTCTTTTAATAACTCAATCAACCTCTGCTTAATCTCTGTCCCGAGCATTGCACCAATCTTGACCTCTTTCTTGTCTTCATCTGTGCCAAGATTAATTAAGTCCACCTGCTCTTTATGCGGCTGAAGCTCTGTGTACTCGTACTCAATTAGTTTTGTCAGTTCAGCGGGTACTTCAAAATCTTCTTCACCCTCGTCTTCAGCTTGATTGATGGGTGCATCCCAGTCAGGAGTGTCAATAAAGTCATTGGATCCAACAAGGTTTGCGATGTCTCTGCATGATGGGAGGCTTACTTAATTAAAATGCTCGAAGATATGTAAGATAAGAAATGAAATGCTATTTTTGGTTGTTTTATTTTTGAAAAGAAAATTGCCAACTTCATTTTTTTAAAGGGGGAAACGAAAAAACGCAAATGAACCAAAGTGGAATTGAACAAAATGCATTTATTAATATCCTTTTAAAAGTGAAAGGTGGCCCAACAAAAACGATCCTATAGCCCTGGGCAGAGCTACGGATTTTTTTATTCGAAAATATAAGTGAAAAAATTACTTTGACAATGGAAAAATAACAGGGATCTCTACGGCCTCCCAGTTGTTCAAAGCTGCATCACCCTTAAACACCAGGTTGCTCGGATCTTCATCTTCCTCACATTCACTGACGGCATTGACTTGGAAACCTCCGCTGACAAATACCTCTTGGATAACCTTCGGACGCCCTTCGACAGTTGTGGCAGCTCCATTCTGAGTTGGGTTGTAACCCAACCCAAAGCAATCAGCCTTGGTCTTGACATCAATTACCTCTCCCCAACCTTCCGGAATGCCCCTGTCAATTGTTGATTTGGTACTCTTCAGAGATGCAAAAGATGGATTACCCTGGCCCACTGTCTCTTCGACTTCTAATAGAACAGCATTGGCGATCTCGAGTGCTTGAAAGGAGATTTCCAAAGCATTCTCATCGGCCTCGATGTAACGGAAAGAAGACAGGTTACTGACCATCAGATCCTCCTCACCATGTATAATAACTAACTTTTCATCGATCACGAACTTCATCTTTTGATGTAACGTTGAGGTTACTGCCCCAGCGGCATGGATCCATGGCCTTCCAAGTAAGCAGCTGTAATTGGGATTAATGTCCATGACTTGAAACGTGATATTAAAAACTTGCGGACCAATCAGGATAGGAAGTTCAACCTCCCCCATTACCGACCGGCGAGAACCATCAAAAGCTTTGACGATCAAGGAAGTAGGTTTCAACACAGTCTCTCTGAAAACCAACTTATCAAGAACCCTCTTGGGTAGAACATTCAAAGAAGAACCGGTGTCCACTAGCACTCTCGCTAAATTGTCCTCCTGACATTTCACTGATATATGTAAAGCACGATTATGATTCGGACCCTCCTTTGGTAACTCTTCGTTGTTGAAACTAAGAGTGTTGCATGCGGTCAGATTGGCAATCACACTATCAAACCGACTGGTGTTGATATCTTGATCCACATGTGCTTGAGTCAAAACTTTCTGCAAGGCCGTCCTATGAGCGGGTGAACTCATCAACAGAGATAAGATCGAAATCTTGGAAGGAGTTTGATGAAGTTGATTGATAACTTTATAGTCACTTTTCTTGATGATCCTCAAAAACTCAGCATCTTCATCATTCGTAACGACTCCCTTACCTTTGTCTTTGGCAGGCACTGGGATACTAGTTGTTTCCTTAGGTGGAACCTCATTGAAACGGGGAGTATACACACGGCCACTGCGAGTCATCCTGCTTGCCTCTGCGATATTAGTCACAGTGTCCTTAACTTCTTCATTTGGAATAACCTTCCCAGACTCCTTGTCAATCATCGTCACGTCATATTTCCAAGGTACAGCTTTAGGATCACTGAAAGGAAACGGACTTGGTTTTCGAATAATTATAGGCTTAGGCTGATTCGTCTCAGGGATAAACGACTTTGGTATATTGAACACGGGATTGGCAGAACTTGCCCCTGACAGATTAAACACTGGTACCTTATCCTTTGATTCAGGTTGATGGAAGACAGGCTCAACCACAGCGACTTCATCCTTCTTGGCTTGGCTTGTCACTTGTAAAATACCCTCATTAATCAACCTCTGAACATCGTTCTGAACCAACACACAACCCTTAATACTGGCATCACAACTTGCGCATGCGACGTGGGAAGTATCTACTAGACCGTCTTCAAACAGTTTCGAATGGAATATCTTAAGAGGAGTCTTAATCTGAACAACGTCAAGGACATAACCTTCCTCAGAATCAGCACTAATGGCATTAACACCCTCATGGTTAGGAAAAGGGTTCTTCTTAACATTCGGTTGAGGATCTTCAAATGACAAAATCTTCCTTTCCAACAGATCCCTGACAAGACTTTTGAGAGCATAACAGTTCTCTAGATCATGACCAGGCGCACCCTCATGAAATAAACAATGAGCAGCAGCATTGTAATTGGCGGGCAGCGGATTAGGAGGCGGACCCAAAGCTCGAGTAGTAATTAGACCTTGCTTGACTAATGAGGGATACAACTCGGTGAAAGTCATTGGAATCGGAGGACAAGGTTTATACTGTCTCTTGTTCGGACCATTCCGGCGAGGAGCTGGATTCTTTGGCTGTTGATGGGCAGGAGCGTTGGGCGCTTGCTGATAGTTAGGAGGCTGATGAACGGGAGATTGTTGCATAGGTTGATACATAGGAACTTGTTGATTGAAAGAAGGTGTAACAGCTGCCACATAGGGTTGTTGAGCATATTGAATCGGATACCCTTGAGGTTGAGCATAACCTTGCGGATATTAATAAAATTGGTCTCTTCGTCTACTGGAGGATATAGCGTTAGTTTCACCTTCTTTCTTCTTCTAAGAGCTGAACGAAGGTTTCTTCGGCTGATCCTTTGAAACACCATGAGTATTTGTCATCTTACCGCTTTTCATACCCAATTCAATCTTGACACCCACAGCGACGATGTCAGAGAAATTTGAAGTCACACTACCCACCATCCTTTCGTAAAATTCTGGACGAACCGTGTCGACAAACCAATCAGCTAACTCTTTCTCGGTCAAAGGAGGTTCTACTTGCGAAGCAATCTCTCTCCACCTTTGAGCGTACTCTTTGAATGATTCAGAATTCTTTTGCGACATACTCAACAATTGTCTTCTGTCAGGAGCCAGATCCATATTGTACTTATAATGTTTGATGAAGGCGTTGAAGGTGAGAAAATTACTTAGAAGGGGGGGGGGGGGGGTTGAATAAGTAAGACTAAAAATCAAAGATTAGAACACAGATATTTTTATCCTGGTTCGTTGAAAACAACTACTCCAGTCCACCCTCTCAAGAGTGATTTGCCTTTCTCTGTCAAGGACTTAATCCACTATTTTAATCAAACAGATTACAAATAGCAACACCTAAGAACAACTGTTCTTAGTCTTCTCAAGAGCAACTGATCCCAACTGGATCCTCTTAAGGAAAACCTTTTACAAACAATGTAAAGCTTTTACAAGAGTAAGAATGCTTCTAATAAGCTGTTATCACAACAGTGATATTTCTCTTAAGTTAAGAATAAAGTTAAAGCAAAATAATATAATTAAGAGCTTTGAAAGATTTGCTTTGAGGAGAGATTTTGCTAGAGATTCGATACTGAAGAAGATGGAGTGGACTTCTTTATATAGGCACTAAGATCCAAGAAGTCTTGTTACGTTGAAGGCTGTGCAGAAAAGCCTGAAGCCTTTTGTCTTCACATTGGAGGCTGTGCTGAAACAAGCCTGATGCCTTTTGTCTTCACTTGCAGAAAACTTTCCTTAGAATGGAATGCACAGATAAAACCTTTTTGTCTGTGTCCTTGTGTCTAGCACAAAATAGGAAAGAGCTGTTGAGATAAACCAACGTACATATTTAAATCTTCTTCAAAGTAAGTTCAGCTTTCAACATTAGAATCTGAATCTTCAGAGTCTCCAGAATAGAGATCTTCTGGATCTTCAGAGTCTTGGATGTTCTTCAGATTGAGCTGAATCAGAGTATGTGCAGCTTGTGTGCTTGAGCGTGTAAATCTCTCAGAGCAAAGTCTTCTATGCTTTAGAGGCTCCTTCTTCAGAATCTTCAGTAGTCAGATTCTTCTGGGAGCAGTGTTCAGATCTTCACTTAAGATGCTCTTGAACTTATGAAGCCTTTCATAAAAACAATGTTCAGATCCAATTTTGCTTTCTTAAGATAATTTTCTTTAGTGCCTGTAGCAAACAATCTAGAACACGTTTAGAGTATATAATTCTTGAATACAAAATTTATAAGTGTTATCATCAAAACATAGAGATATAACTAAGACACAATCTGTGCTCTTACAATCTCCCCCTTTTTGATGATGACAAAACATGAGAAAATTTTGTTCAATAAAGAGTAAGAATTAGAAACTCCCCCTGAGATTAACAATCTCCCCCTAAAATAAATACTACAATAGAATAGAATACTTCCCTTTCTGATTAAGTATATTTCAGATTCAGAGCCTGATGAAAGAGTTCAGAGTCAAATCTTGATGCCAGATACATATGACTTTCTTCAGTCAGAACGTCTGGTTATCATCTTGCATGATTTCTCTTTCAGAATAAATGTATCAGAGTAAGATATCAGAGTTATCAGAGTTGATTGAATACTCAGATTTTCTTTAGAGAATCAGGTTCTGGTTGACACAGTCTCAGGGTAACTTCAATGAATTATGTCAGATATATCAATGTAATCTGAAAGACTTAAATTCAAAGTAAGTTAATAAAATGTCTGAATTTTAGTTTTAGTAATTGCTTATAGGTTGAACACTCAGTTTCTCTTTTTCTCCCCCTTTTTGTCATAATCAAAAAAATTTTCAAAGACAGAAAGATACAGAAGAAAAGAAGCAAATAGGAGCAAAACATGTTATCATGCAATTAAAACAAACCAAAGTTCACAGTCAAACAGGCAGATGCCAAAACACATAACACAACAAAAAAACAAACAGACATCAAAATCAGTTCATGTGCAAAACAACAAATAAAACTAGGTCTGGCGAGAGGCAATAAGGGTCAGAAGCTCTGTCATCTTGGCAACTGACTCTTCTTGCTTAGACATCCAGGTCTTGATTTCATCAGTTGTTTTCTCTTGCTTGATCATCCAGTCCTTTATATCCTTCACATCATTCACAAGTTCTGAAACCACAGATGAAGACGGAGCAGATGCAGTAGCAGCAGGGTTCCCTTCAGTTTGGTTTTCAACAGAAGCTTGTTCAACCATTTCAAATTCAGGAACTACTGGAGGAGCAGCTTCCAAAAGTAACACAGGAGGAGGAGGAGGCATGTTCATCAGCGTTACCTTTATTAACTCAGCAAATTTAGTCTTAGCAAGCTTAGAGCATTTTGCTCTAACTTTTAGGGCAGCTTTGTTAAACATCCAGATGAAGCGCTTCCAAGCAGTATTCGAAACATTTGGATCCAAACTAGACATGCATACAGCCTTAACACGATCATATTCAGAATCTAACTCCTTTTTGAAAATATCAAACATAGCATTAACACAAGATCCTAAATCTGACTGTTCAGTCTGTCCAGAGGAAAAAGGATTAGGGGTGTTAGCAGGAGTAGGTTCAAATGGTTGTGGTTGAGGTGTGGGTGGATCAGATGTGTGGATGTCAGATTGAGGGAGTTCAGATGATTGAGGAAAAGTTTGATTCTCAGATGGGTTAGTTTCAGGTGGTTGAGGAATGGTTTGGTTTTCAGCTGTTTGAGTGTCAGATGGTTGTGCTTCAGATGGTTGTTGAGATGGAGAGTTTGGTGGGGTATGAAACAAAGCAATGTTAAGATGTTTCTTCATAACACTTTCAGAGCGAGCTTGTTTGAGTGATTCTGAATCACAGTCAGATGAATCAGAAGATTCATCTGAGTGAACAAATGTTGAAGAAATTACAATTGTTTGGTTGAGGGGTTGAATATCAAGAATATTGTCAGAAAGATTTGGATCTTCTGAGGGAATTGTTTGTTCAGAGTGTTCAGTTTGAACAGTCTCTGGTTGATTTTGTTCTGAAATAATTGTTTCTGGTTGGAGAGTCTCTAATTGGGGATTCTCTAGTTGTGACAAAATTGGTTGTGGAGTTGCTGTTGGAGAATTTTCTGGTTGAGTTGGTTCTGGTGGAGTAATATCTGTTTGAATTGTTTGAGGTTGTGGTTCAGATGGAATTGGTGCAGGAGATGATTGTAAATTTAATGGTTCAGAGGATAGTGGTTCGGATGAGATATTGACAGACTTTTTAGATTTGGAAGTTCTTGGTATGAGGCTTGGAGAGAGTTGTGGTGAAGATAGTGGTGAATGAACAGTAGGAGTAGAATCAGATGCTAATACCTGTTGAATGGTGTCTCTGATCTCTTCCAGAGTAGCTTCTCTAGGACTGATTCTGGCCTTCTTTCCTTCTTTCTTCTTCTTTCTTGAAGCTTCAGGTGCTTTTCTCTTCTTCTGAACGGATCCTTCGTCAGCCTTCCTCTTACTGCGCCTTTCCTTCATCTGATTAGGCAATTCTTCTCCTGGCTTCTGAATGAGATTGGCAGGTAAAGGGATTCCTTCCTTTAGACATTCAGTAATGTACATCCAGACAAATTCCTTAGGTTCATCTGCACTGAATAGTGGAAAGTCTTCCACAGGAATTCTTCTGCCTTGAACCTCTTCAGAGTTGATCTTCCTGAGTTGTCCTTTCAATTCTGAAATGATTTTCATCCTTTTCAGATTGAGTCCATTAATTTCAGAGCCAATGATGTAAGTCAGATCTTCTGTAATCTTCGCATCAGTCAGATGCTGTACCAGCTTGTTCTCAATAAGTATATCAGAAATCAACCTTCCCAGGGGTATCCACGTCCTCACTTTACCAGCTTTTGCCCTTACTTCCTCTCTGGTTTCTTTGACATGAGTTAGTAAATGACTGAAGATAAGATACGGTAGATCCACTTTGACATTTTTGCTAATGCAGTACATAAAATACAGATGTTCCAAACTCACATAATCTGGTGAGTTGGATGGTTTTCTGTGAAAAAACGTACTCATAAGGATTTTTGCCCAGATCCTATAAATGGGTTTTAAATCTTTAACCTTACTTGACGGCAATCCAGCTATAGTAACTTCTTCATAAACCCTAGCCATATCGATGCGAGAAGAAGCAAGATTTGAAACTCCATCAGATTCAGTATAACTGAACAGTTGCCTGATCAGTTTTTCAGTAATAACTATCTCCATTCCAAGAACCGAGGAATGAATAAACTTGGGACCAGCGCTTGCATGAATCCAAAATTCCTTTACCAGTGATGGAAATACAGGACCCATTAGCCTTTCAAAATATTTTTCCCATCCTTGAACTTTAATGGCAGAAATGAGATCAAACCCATTTTCCTTTAAAGAGTCAAGATCAATGAAGCTTTCACAGAGCACCTCTAGATCAGCCACTGGAGTGAATAAGGTTCGTTCAGGTTCTTTGTACATTATAGTCTTGTTAGGTTTTGCAGCAGTGTTTGAAGTAGACGCCATTGAATAAGAAGAGGACCTTGGTTTAGGTTTAGGGTTTTGGTAGAGATTGAAAAGAAAGCAGAAACGCATGAATGAAGTGAATGTGGAAAGTGTGATAATAGTGTGATAGGTGATATATATAGAAAACCAAAAATCAAGCATAGGGCACACAAAAGACACTTACGCACGTTTGGACAACATTTAATGAAAGGTAATCATTTCACATTAAATTATGACAGCTGGGGGGAAAATCAAGAAAAGTGAGATTTTCAAAGCAATACCTCAAACGTCAATTCAGTTGAGCACTCCATCTTTTCAGATATTGAGTGACACGTGTTTGCTTTATTGGCTCATCTGGTGTCTCTCAAGAAATGAAACGTTTCCAACTTTCAGATCTTCTGAGCTTGTTAGTTCAGAGTTTTACACAAAACAAAATAATTGATTAAATATAAATGAACGAATAGACAGATGAAATACTTCAGATTATTAAACATTTTGCATCTGAGAGGTTGCCTCTGAGAAATATTACTCTGGACATAAATCCATACAAATATTTTTCAGAATGAACTTAAATCTATCTTCAGCAAGGGGTTTTGTGAAAATGTCAGCCCATTGATGATCTGTATCAACAAAGGCTAAATTAATTACACCCTTCTGAACATAGTCTCTGATGAAGTGATGTTTAATTTCTATATGTTTTGCCTTAGAATGCAAGATTGGATTTTTTGACAAACATATAGCAGAAGTATTATCACAGAAGATAGAAAGATTACTCTCATAGATTTGATAATCTTCTAATTGACTCTTCATCCAGAGCATCTGAGTACAACATCCAGCAGCAGCAATGTATTCTGCCTCTGTAGTTGATAGTGCTATGGTAGGTTGCTTCTTGCTGTACCATGAGATCAGATGACTTCCAAGAAACTGACAGCTTCCAGAAGTGCTCTTACGTTCAACTCTGTCTCCAGCATAGTCAGCATCACAGAATCCAACTAATGAAAATTCATCAGATCTTCTGTAACACAAACCCATGTTAGCAGTACCTTTCAGATACCTTAGAATCCTCTTAACAGCTGTTAAGTGTGATTCTCTAGGATCTGATTGGAATCTCGCACATAAGCAGACACTAAACAGAAAATCTGGTCTAGAAGCAGTCAAGTATAGAAGAGATCCTATCATACCTCTGTAGAGTTTTTGATCTACCTTCTTACTTACCTCTTCCTTACCTAGAGTGCTTGTAGGATGCATTGGAGTCTTTGCCATTTTGCTATCAACCATGTTGAACTTCTTCAGAAGCTCTTTAACATATTTGGTTTGATGTATGTAGGTACACTCTGGAGTCTGATTGACTTGGATTCCCAAGAAGAATCTCAATTCTCCCATCATGCTCATTTCAAATTCTTCCTTGCCACTGGAGCATATGTCTCAGTGTAATCAATACCTTCTTGTTGACTATATCCTTGAGCAACCAGCCTTGCCTTATTCCTTTCTACTTCTCCCTTTTCATTCAGCTTATTCCTGAAGACCTATTTTGTTCCAATGACATTGAATCCTTTAGGTCTAGGAACCAGATCCCAAACTTCATTTCTGGTGAATTGATTCAGCTCTTCTTGCATAGCTATAATCCATTCATTATCTTCCAGAGCCTCATCTACAGATGTTGGTTCTATCATTGACACTAAGCCAAATAAGGAAGATTCAGAAGTTCTGAGAAATGATCTTGTCCTTATGGGATCATCTTTCTTTCCAATTATCACATCTTCTGGATGAGAAGCTTTGATTCTGGAAGAAGATCCTCTGACAGTTGGTCTTTCAGAAATATCCAAGTTGTTTAGTTGGGAGGTCAAAGGTGTAGCATCTGGGGTTGCGTCAGATTCTTTGTTCTTTGCCTTTTCTGCCTCTGAGCCTTCAGAGTCTGTGAGAATCACTTCTCTATCTGCAGAACTTTCAAACTGCTTTGGCTTTTCAGAGCCAAGCTTATCATCAAATCTGACATGAATAGATTCTTCCACAATCTGTGTTTCAGTATTGAATACTCTGTAGCCTTTAGAGCGTTCAGAATAACCAAGCATGAAACACTTCTGTGCTTTGGAATCAAACTTGTTCAGATTATCTTTAGTATTAAGCATATAACAAATACATCCAAAAGGATGAAAATAAGCAATGTTAGGCTTTCTGTTTCTCCACAATTCATAGGGAGTCTTTTTCAGAAGAGGTCTTACAGACACTCTGTTCTGAATATAACAAGCTGTGTTAATTGCTTCTGCCCAGAAATATTTTGCCAGATTTGTCTCGTTGATCATGGTTCTGGCCATTTCTTGCAATGTTCTATTTTTCCTTTCTACAACTCCATTTTGTTGTGGAGTTCTAGGACAGGAGAAATCATGTGCAATGCCTTTTTCAGAAAAATATTTTTCAAAATGTTTATTTTCAAATTCTCCACCATGATCACTTCTGACTTTAATAATTTTACAATCTTTTTCAGTCTGGACTTGATTGCAGAAGTCAAAGAACACAGAATGAGACTCGTCCTTGTGTTTTAGAAACTTTACCCATGTCCATCTGCTGTAGTCATCTACAATGACTAACCCATACTTCTTGCCTCTGATGGATGCAGTTTTCACTGGTCCAAACAGATCAATGTGAAGTAATTCCAATGGTCTGGAGGTAGAAACAACATTTTTTGATTTAAAATGAGATTTTGAAAATTTACCTCTTTGACATGCTTCACACAGAGCATCTGAGTTGAACTTCAACTTAGGAAGTCCTCTGACCAGATTGAGTTTATTAATCTGAGATATACGTCTCATATTAATATGCCCCAATCTTCTATGCTAGACCCATTGCTCATCATTCACAGATAAGAGGCATTTTACATTTTGAACTTTAAGTTCTGAAAGGTTAATTTTATAAATGTTGTGTTTCCTCTTTCCATTGAATAGGATAGAACCATCCTTTTGACATACAGCTTTGCAACATTTTTGATTAAAGATAATATCATAACCATTGTCACTTAATTGACTTATGGACAATAGATTATGTTTCAATCCTTCAACTAACAGAACATTAGAAATAGAGGGTAGGTTGCCATTACCTATAGTTCCAGAGCCAATGATCTTGCCCTTCTGGTTCCCTCCAAATTTCACGTCCCCTCCAGATCTAAGTTCCAGACTTTGGAACATAGACCTTTCTCCCGTCATGTGTCGTGAGCATCCAGAGTCCAGGTACCATGATTGGTGTCCTGACTTTGCTGCTAAGGACATCTGCAACAGGGATTATTTTGTCTTTAGGTACCCAGATCTTCTTGGGTCCTTTAGGGTTAGTTGCCTTGTAGGTTTGTCTAAACTTTTGTTTTTCAACATAGTTTTTGTTTAGACTTGCCTTAGATCTAAACACATGAGTATTCTTTTCAGAGCTCGTGTGTTTAATATCATTTAAATGACCAAATTTAAAATTAGAGTATAAAGGAGTTATCTTAATGATCAGATCATCTACAGGTATTGGTCTTACATCTTTTTCAAGAGAAGAAGATTGAAATCCAATTCCCTTTCTTTTATTCCTACTAACTCCATAGATCATAGAAGCCATTTTGCTTCTGTCTATGCTTTTAGTGAGGAACTTCTGAAAACTAGAGTCATATTTTTCCAAAATATTTTTAGATGACTTAGCTTCAGAGTCAGATTCTTGTTGGGCAATTTCCAAATCATTTTTGATTTTTAAATTTATTTCTCTCTGCTCAACAAGTTCTGTTTTCAGATTATCAATCTCAGATTCAAGATTGCTTTTCAGCTTCTTGTTCTTGAGTTTGATATTATTGTAGCTTTTCAAAACTTCAGATAACACCTTTATAAGTTCATCTTTGGTAAGTTTGGACATTACCTCTTCAGCGTCAGAGTCGGAGTCTGACTCAGATTCAGATGATAATTCTTCATTCTGATCTTCTATTCCAGCCATTAATGCCATGTTGGCACACTCTTCTTCTGCTTCAGATTCAGATTCAGATTCATCTGAATCATCCCAAGTTGCCATAAGAACCTTCTTCTTTTTATCAAACTTTCTCTTGGGTTTCTCTTTGAGAAGTTTGGGGCAGTCATTTTTGTAGTGCCCAGGTTCCTTGCATTCATAGCATGTGACCTCTTTCTTTCCAGATCTTCTATGTCCAGAAGATTCCTTCCTGTGGTCAGCTTTTCTGAAGTTGTTAAACTTCTTTCCCTTGTGCTTCCAGAGCTTGTTGATTCTTCTGGAAAGCATGGACAGTTCATCTTCTTCTTCAGAAGACGATTCTTCAGAACTTTCTTCTTTTACCTGCAAAGCTTTAACAGGTTTGTTAGATTTTAAAGCTATGGATTTACCTTTGTCTTTCTTCTGGGGTTCATCTTCCTCCAGCTCTATTTCATGGCTTCTCAAAGAACTGATAAGTTCTTCTAAGGAGATCTTGTTCAGATCTTTTGCCATCTTCAATGCAGTCACCATTGGTCTCCATCTGGTGGGAAGACTTCTGATGATCTTCTTGACATGATCTGACGTTGAGTAGCCCTTATCCAGAACTTTCAGACCAGCAGTAAGAATCTGAAATCTAAAAAACATAGTTTCAACATTTTCAGACTCTTCCATTTTGAATGCCTCATACTTCTGTATGAGCGCCAGCGCCTTGGTCTCTTTAACCTGAGAATTTCCCTCATGAGTCATTTTGAGTGACTCAAACATGTCATGAGCAGTATCTCTGTTTGTAATCTTCTCATACTCAGTATGAGAGATTGCATTAAGCAATATAGTTCTGGCTTTGTGGTGATTCTTGAAATCTCTTTTCTGTACTTCAGTCATTGATTTTCTATCAATCTTTTTGCCATCCTCACCAGTAGGATGTTTATATCCATCAATGACCATATCCTAAAGATCAGCATCATACCCAAGGAAAAAACTTTCTATTCTATCTTTCCAATAGTCAAATTTTTCCCCATCAAACATGGGTGGCTTGGTACTGATCCTATCTCCTTCATATTTGTTGTTGCAAGTTGATGTAGATGTATCCATATTGACAACAAAACAAATATCAAAGTATCTTTCTCACAGGATCTTTAACTGTCACGGTTAAGTGGAGCACACGCAGAACCGGAGCTCTGATGCCAACTGAAGGTGAGAAAATTACTTAGAAGGGGGGGTTGAATAAGTAAGACTAAAAATCAAAGATTAGAACACAGATATTTTTATCCTGGTTCGTTGAAAACAACTACTCCAGTCCACCCTCTCAAGAGTGATTTGCTTTTCTCTGTCAAGGACTTAATCCACTATTTTAATCAAACAGATTACAAATAGCAACACCTAAGAACAACTGTTCTTAGTCTTCTCAAGAGCAACTGATCCCAACTGGATCCTCTTAAGGAAAACCTTTTACAAACAATGTAAAACTTTTACAAGAGTAAGAATGCTTCTAATAAGCTGTTATCACAACAGTGATATTTCTCTTAAGTTAAGAATAAAGTTAAAGCAAAATAATATAATTAAGAGCTTTGAAAGATTTGCTTTGAGGAGAGATTTTGCTAGAGATTCGATACTGAAGAAGATGGAGTGGACTTCTTTATATAGGCACTAAGATCCAAGAAGTCTTGTTACGTTGAAGGCTGTGCAGAAAAGCCTGAAGCCTTTTGTCTTCACATTGGAGGCTGTGCTGAAACAAGCCTGATGCCTTTTGTCTTCACTTGCAGAAAACTTTCCTTAGAATGGAATGCACAGATAAAACCTTTTTGTCTGTGTCCTTGTGTCTAGCACAAAATAGGAAAGAGCTGTTGAGATAAACCAACGTACATATTTAAATCTTCTTCAAAGTAAGTTCAACTTTCAACATTAGAATCTGAATCTTCAGAGTCTCCAAAATAGAGATCTTCTGGATCTTCAGAGTCTTGGATGTTCTTCAGATTGAGCTGAATCAGAGTATGTGCAGCTTGTGTGCTTGAGCGTGTAAATCTCTCAGAGCAGAGTCTTCTATGCTTTAGAGGCTCCTTCTTCAGAATCTTCAGTAGTCAGATTCTTCTGGGAGCAGTGTTCAGATCTTCACTTAAGATGCTCTTGAACTTATGAAGCCTTTCATAAAAACAATGTTCAGATCCAATTTTGCTTTCTTAAGATAATTTTCTTTAGTGCCTGTAGCAAACAATCTAGAACACGTTTAGAGTATATAATTCTTGAATACAAAATTTATAAGTGTTATCATCAAAACATAGAGATATAACTAAGACACAATCTGTGCTCTTACAGGCGTCAGATAAATCTTGGAAATTCTTAATGCGAGACTGGTCCAAAGTTAAGTACCATTTGGAAGAAGCACCCTTCAAACTGTCTTGGAAGCAATGAATCATCAATTTATCATTCTCAACATGGGCAACCATTTTGCGATAGTACATGATCAGATGACTTTTAGGACAAGTGGCACCTTCATAGCGATCGAAGTTCGGGGTTTTGAACTTCGGGGGAATAACCAAACCTGAGACCAAACAAACGTCCCTTGCAGCAGTCCCAAAAATTTGATCGCCTTCTACCTTTCTCAATCTTTGGGCGATAGTGTCTACTTCCTCACAAAGCTTGTCATGTTTCTCATAACCTTCAACATTCTCATCAAGATTATCAAAGACGGGCTCATTGAAATACAGTTGCACACGGTTGTGCACAACAGGTGGTGCAAAAATAGGAGCCCCCCTAGAAACTTCGGAAAATAAAGGAACGGCTTGTTGAACAGGCTGATTAATCGGAACAGTGGCTTGAGGAGGCACAAAACCTGGAGCAAGACCATAAGGTGGGTCCCTTGCTACGGTCACATTTGGTGGAGGGTCCACAGTAACGCCAGTAATCTCGGAAACAACAGTGGCTGGGTATCCATCTTAGCGTTCATAACATGCAGTAATTCCATCATACGCCCCATACCCCCTCGAAGGTCTTCAAGTTCGTTGCTAAGGCGATCAATCTCCTTTGTCTGATCCTCCATTCTTTTCCGAGTTTGAGCTCTAGTGTTGTACTGGTGCCGAGGACTCAGGGTGACGAAACTGGAAGGCGAGAGAACCGAACATGAGAAAACGGAAGACACATGCAATGCAAGAAAACATATGATGCTATAATGCGAATGCAAATGAAGATTTCATGGAATTCAAACATTTACGAATGTCGTGGGGTACCAAGGAAATCTTTTTCTCATATTTTTATTATTATTATTATTATTATTATTATTATTATTATTATTTTATTTATGGTATCCCGCGATATCCATAAATAATGTTTGAATTCCATGAAATACAATGCAATGGGATGTTTTATGAATGCAATGCACCTGAATACACAAAATCCTAGGTTAAAAGGCGTGAGTGGAGTTAAGGTCTACCCATCCCCAAAAGGAGTGTACTATAGGTTAGTTGTACCTGCCGAACAAGGTTCTAAAAGGACTCAAAATCATCGGCCCATCTTTCGGATATTATTAACTTCCCAACTAACTCGGGGGTTAATAATATTCTCAAGAGAACCTCTTTTGAGTGTAGTATCGCGTAGCAACCATTGTAGGATTACTCCCACATAGCTCCCGCACTACGTCCTAAATAAGGCCAAGGTGGTGTTAAGGTACTACGGTCCTCAATATCACAGACTCCAATCGACCATGGAAAAAGTTTTCACGATTACTCGTTCAACCGAACCATTTTCGAAAAGGTCTCAACTGAGCGGTGATTCTCGAATCAGCTTGGTCGGGATTCAACTCCCTATAAGCCTCATCGAATATATATCCATCCTATAATAATATCACTAGTCCGGGCGTAGGACTTATCTCACAACGCAAGGAACCATCCCACAATATATACATGTAAATGAATAGTAAAGCAAATAGTAATGAACAAATTAGGGGTAACCCTCAAAAGTTTAGAAAGTCCCCAGTGAAGTCGCCATTTTCTGTTGCGGTGGAAATAGGATCACAAACTATTAATGAGTTTGAATCGCAATTCAATTCACAACCGCTCTTTGATTTATCCGAAGGAAAAGGTCAAAAGAGGGAAAACCTATTTTGCATCGTAAACACAATGCGGGGAAAGATCTAGGGTTCGGGGGTTGGTTAAGATTAGGGAAGGTATTAGCACCCTAAACTTCTGTAGTACTCTACAGGAACCTTTTGTTCAGATGTTTACTATTTGTTTTATTTATTTGCTTAAGGTATATGTACAAAGGGATTAAAAGTGAGAAAGTAAACCTAAGGGGTTAATTCTAAGTTTACTCGGCAAGACATCGCATCTTGTGCCTACGTATCCTTACGGGAGTGGAATCAGAGTAATCGTAGTTCCCCTCAAAAGAGAGGTTAGAGACTTCTTGATTGTGGTCAAGGTCTCAAAGGGAATAAAAGCATCTTAAGGACACGCTTACGTGGAGTGTAGAAACTCCAAATCTCTACGTTGAATTGTTAAGTGAAGTAGGGTTAAATTAAGTTAGGGATTCCGCGACAGGAAACCCTAAAATGAGTGCGGCGACTCTTTGACCTAAAGCTAGGGGTAGTCTTGTAATTTTGCCTGCGGCGAGGCATTTGTGAAAATTAGGGTTTGTGAGGTTGTAAGGGTTTGAAGTTGAGGACTATTGGCGCGGCGACCAAACAGCTAGACCTAACCTTCGAATGTATAGTGTGACAGAATAACGGTAAAGGCGTGAGATAATTGAATCATGCAAACAGAATGATAATGTCGTAATTTAAACTAGGCAAGCAGAAATTTAAAGGCAGAATTTAAAGAGCGATTGTTAAGTTCGCGAGGTTACATGAGAGGAGCAGATACAATATGATAATGAAATTTAAATGGTATGATAATGAAATAAGTAACAGTGAACGCAATAAACTGCAAAACAAGCAACAACGTTAAGGGGCAGAATTAGATAAATTGTCAGATGGTGACGAAGTGAAATTATGCATCTTTTTGTGGTTTTATTTTATGATATAAACTTCCATAGGATTTTTAATATTAATTTAACTCAAACCCTAAAAACTATTTTAACCTAATTTTTATTTTTTTTTTAAAAATGGATTTTAATATATTTATTTAAAAAAAGGGTTTTTATTATATTAAAAAAAAACAGAGATTAATTTATTTATTAAAAAAGATTTAAATGTTATTTATTTTAAAACAGAAATTAGATTTTAAAAAGAATTTATTGTTAAAAAAGAAACAAAAAGATATAAAAAGCCACTTAAAACAAATGGGTTGGGCCGGTCATCACTCCCGGACCCTACCCGGTCTTCGAACACAAAGAAAAAAAAGGGGGGGAATTAGATTAGGGTAACCCTAATCCCCCTTTGGCCTCCACGGCGTCGCATTCGTCTTCATTCTCTCGCAAACCTCATCATGATCTTGTCCCCTCCGATTTCTCTTATTCCAAACCTGAAAAGAAAACGACAATCGTGAGAAAAATATGATGCTTACGTTTTCGATAATGGTTCGGTGAAAGGTCCCGCGTCGGAGAGCCTATGATGGAAACTGAGGCTACGCGTTGATTGCCCTTGTTTCCACGAACAACGGTGGCGATCTTCGCTTTTCAACTCCCCTTCGTTCAGATTCACGATCGTTTAGGGTTTCGCGATTCGTCCTCTTCGCCGCTTTTGGTGTTCTCTGCCGTTCGCCTCTAATTAGGGTTTCACACGAGGTGATGTTGTTCCTTTTATATCTTTTCTTTGACTCTCTTTTGGGCCTTTGGGCTTGCCAGCTCCGATTTGATTTACTCTGATATTATTTGAATTTTGTTGATTTTTCGGAAGTTGATATCATTTTGATTTGATTGAACCTTCCTTTTCTGGATTCATGCTGTGATTTGTTTTACCGCAGTAGATTTGATTGGATTCCCTTCCCTTTAGGGTTTCGCGGATTTTTACGAATTGATTCACTTGGATTTTTCTCTGATGTGGTTTTTCATTCATTTTGGTCATGAAAATCGATTTGGGACATATACTCACTTTCCTCTTCTTTTTTTCCAGTGAACTGATGTTGATGCTTCGATTGAGTCAAGGTGGCCAAGTGAAGGTTATTGGCGATGATGACCTTAGGGTCTGAGCCAATTAGTTTTGATGCCCTAGTGGTTCTGAACTGGTTCCTTTTGGTCTCTTTGACTGGGTTGTGATGCATAGCTGAGCCTCTGTGTTCGGTGCCTTGTTCCACGATGCCCCTAGCAGTGTGAGGTATTTTGGTCGTGGGATCTTACTGATATGAACTAGAACCTGCGTGTTGGGCCATGATGCTTCGACTGAGCCCTTCATGTTGCTTTGTTTTCGATGTGCTTTGGACATTTGAGGATTTCGACCTGAGTTTATTTGCTTACTCTGGTGTGATATGTGATCCTTTTGTCCTTTGAGGTACCTCCCATTGCTTCTCATACCCTGATCTCTTATTCCTTTCCTGAATTTGCAAAGGGCCGTGATGTATGATAGCTGAGCCCTGGCTCTGGTGTTTTGTGGCAACACACATCTGTAGAATGATGGTTTGCTTTGGACCTGAACTGTTGATACTGAGGCACCTGTTATTACGAACTGATACGAAACGTCCTGGTATGGATTTATTTTCTTTCTGATGCCGCCTGGCTCTCCTTTCTTCGAACTCCTCTATTGTGCCCTACGGGTTTGTTCGTTCCTGAGTGGATTCTGATTTGGTTCTAATATTTGTGAATTAAATTGCTTCTTCCAATTCTATGCAGCTTGTGATTTATATGCTGTGCCTTTTGTGGCAGATTTGTTTGACTTGGTTCTTTCTTGTTGAACTAGTTTCACTGTTATGAATTTCTTGTTTGATCTAGAGCTGATGCAGGTGTGAAATTCGGTTCTTGGTCAGTGATGGATTTCTTTGAAAACTCTGATACTGTTTTTATGCTTGCATTTCAGGTGTTGACAAACTTCGAACACAAAGTGGCTCATACCCGTCGGCATCCGGGTTTATGACCAAATTGATTGTGCTGCTTTACCCTTGTATCAGTCTTGGAAACCAAATGGGACTTACTTGATGAATGGTGCTATATTTACTTGATGGGATTAATACTTAGCTTGATTTTGAAACGTATCCTAATTACGAAAAAACGAATCAGCCCCGCTTCTTTTATCTCTTTCTCTCTCGGCTGTCCCTTAAATAAGAACTGTATTACCTGATTTGACGCCAATGGTGCGGATTGGTAACGGGGGTAGGATGCAGCTTCGGTTGTGCCCTCCCTGCACTCGATGATGACAATTGTTCTGAGAGTGTCGAATAACCTCTAACACTTTTCCTATTGTGTTTTGTTTACCTGTTCTTTTGCAGGTGATCGAGAATTTCGTGGAGCACTCAAGGGAAGGATATCATGAAGAAGCCTTAGGAGTTTTTAGGATTTAGGATTTTCTTGGAATAGATACTCCATGTAAAAATGTAATCCTTTTGTAAATGAATGAATTGAATTCAAAAGTTGTCTTGGTCCATTCCATTTGTAAATCAAATATTTATGAAATGAAATTCAACAATATTTATTCACTTCTCAAACGCAATCTATGAATAATCAACTTGAAATTATTTATACTCATTTCCACAAATATTTGAATTTACTTCCTAATTATAAAGTATAAATATTTGCGAATGATATTCACAAATATTAAACTTTCACTTCCCTTTCCGTATTAGACAGTATTATGAACGATACTCACCATCTTTGTATCATTTGACCATTTTAACCGCAACCTGATTAACTCCAAATAAATTCAAAATAATCCCACTTATTGTATGTCCGAAATGCTTTATTGATGAGCACAAAAAACTGCTCAAACGGTCTTAAAACGAAACATGGGCAACGGATGGCCCACATTCAAATATGTTTCTGACCAATTTTCCAGTAATAATGACGCCTTGATGGTGATCAAACCCTATGACAGACAACTATCTCAAGTACCATGGTCCAAATGCCTCGAGACCTAAAGACCCCTTTTCTTCAGAATTTGCCAAAACGGCGTAAAAAGACTAAAATGCCCCCCTGGTATAATTCCTGCAAACAAAACGGACTCCACAACTAGTTAGTGACTAACGGATGCAAAAATGAAATGCTGTGCGAAATGACTGACTAAATGTAAGAGTAAAATTTGGGGTATTACAATAGTCCCCAGCGAGACTTTAAGTTGACAACACTTTTGGGATCCGTCCAATAAATCCCCAGTGACTCTCAAGACTGCAGAGATATCCCCGGTATCCTCCAGAGATACATGTTCTTGAAGATCCATTCTCAGTGGAAGCATCTGTTTCTCAGTGAATTTGCATTACCTTCCTCAAGAATACTTCCCAGGAGATTGCCATATTCTCACCAAGAAGTCAAGATGCTGTCCTCAAGAATGTCTGATGATTTCTCCCCAGTAAGTCCGACGAACTCTCCGCAGGGGAAGTTTGATATACTTTCTCCCCAGTCGGATGTACCTTTTCCCCAGGAAGCCGAGGTATTATTCCCAGAAAGTTGCTACACTATCTCCGTGAAGCTGCCCAGCTCCATATCTTCCCTATACCACGAATATTTATTTTATCCCCAGAAGTCTCTGAACCCAAGAGTTCTTTGGCTGACTATGGTTCATGATAACAATCCCCCCGTGGAGTCATGACATCGTATCTTCATGCAGAGATCACGGATCCCCAGTTGAAGTCCGGACATCATACTCTCCAGTAAAGCCGTATCATATCCCCATATGGAAGTCATGATCTTTTCTCCCCAGGGAAATTTTAGCTTTGAAGCAAGATTTGGTTCTACCATCAACTCTTCCTATCCTCTAATAGATGTACTGTTGCAGAGGTCACCGGGTGTTCCTGTCGAGATGTTTATTTCATCTCACGCCTCCTCTCTCATCTGTTTTGTCAGCATAAGCATAAGCATGAGCATTACATACTTATTTTCATTGTCATACACATGAACATACACATTCGTATACACTTTGGCATACACATTAGCATTTGCATGCTTGCTATTTATCGTCATCCTTGTCGTTACCGCCAAGTAACTGGGTTTGTCCGCTCTCTCCAAGTAGATCGTCAGCCCTAAGCATAAAATACTATTTATTCTCAGCTAATCCTCACAGAGTTCAACCTTCATGGACGATGGTTATTCCAGTTGTCTTTCCTCGATAGGATAAGATAGTTCCCATGTGAGCCCCTTTCCTCAATGGAGTCTTGTTCATCAGTTCTTGCTAGCCCAATCTTAGATCGAACTTCGGTCTCGTCGGTCGCCGAACCTACCTGGACGTGCATTTATTTTGCACTATCTTTCAAAGAAATCATGTGCAGTCCTTTACAGACAAGCGACAGTTCCCAGCCAAGGAGCGTATCACCTACATTAAACTTTAAGATGTTGAGACGCCGCACTCACTCTTAGGCGTCTCGCCGTGGACATATCATTTCCTAAACTTTGAGGAGTTGAGTCGCCACACTCATGCTTGGGTGTCCCGCTGTGGACATATCTTTTCTGAAAACTTCAAAACGGTGAGTCGCCGTACTCATTCTTGGGCCTCCCACCGTGGACCATTTTATCCTTTAGTAAAAGAAGGAACTGAATCGTGTTCATGGCGCCGACCTTGAAGTATGAAGAAGTTCATTTTATCCTTTAGTAAAAGAAGGAGCTGAATCATGTTCATGGCGCCGACCTTGAAGTATGAAGAAGTTCATTTTATCCTTTAGTAAAAGAAGGAGCTGAATCATGGTCATGGCGCCGACCTTGAAGTATGAAGAAGTTCATTTTATCCTTTAGTAAAAGAAGGAGCTGAATCATGTTCATGGTGCCGACCTTGAAGTATGAAGAAGTTCATTTTATCCTTTAGTAAAAGAAGAATCCGAATCGTATTCCAGGCACTGACCTTAAATATGAAGAGGTTTATTTACCAGATGAGTGCAATCCCTCCAGCGGAGCTTATCAACCAACTAATTTTTCATCTATTATTCACCGATAAGTAGCAGTCTCTTTATTTGAGAGCTTATCCAGTTTGGCATATAAGTCCCTTCCGACGATAAGTGGCAGTTCTCTCTCGAGAAAGCTTATCAGGGTGTTTCACATTTAAGACCATTTATTTTGGCATACAGCCGGTTTTACCCTGTATATTTTCTATGGATTCCTAAATTTCGTTCTGATCCTGTCACGAGGGAGAATTTCCAGAAGCTCGGATGTTATTCTTTGCTCAATGCTCCAGCATCTTGTTAATCGATCCTACAGTCGTGCAGATCCATTTTTATCATTTACTCTTACATATTCCCCAGTGGAGGCTGTCTCGCCGGTGCCATCTCCCTTGAGGATCCCATTCTACTATTCCTTTTTCCTAAAGTGATAATCGGTCGTACTCGCACCAGTTGACTATCACTTTAGAATTCCCCAGTGTCATGTTGTCACCCAGTGCGTCGTATTCCCAGTATGGTTCGTTCGTCGCGTCTGTCCCCTATGTCATCGTGTCGTCTGCATCTCTGCATTTACCATTCCATCATACACACCATACTAAATTCATGGCATTGTCAATATTATAGTTTATTTTCGTTTTGTCCGTAGTATTACATATCACTGCATCTAAGGGCAAAATTTTCGGTTATCTATATTTAAATCCCTCCACCATGATTTCTTGGGCCTTTGTCGCTCAAATCATCCGGTGAAGCTATTTAAATAGGGGCAACTGTAATACCCCAAATTTTGCCCTCAGATTAGTCGGTTCATGTCGCATGTCATCTCATTTTTTGCATCAGCTAACTATTAACAGGTTACGTAGCTTATTTCGTATTGCAGGAACCGCGTCTGGTACACTTTAGTTGCTAAAGGGCTAAATGGTAATTTGCGCGTTGTTTACCGACAGTTTCTGAAGATGAGCTTTCGCCAGGGTTCTTCAGAATAATCAAAACCCCCGTCTCCGAATTCTTTGTTTTGAGGATAAACAGAAGTTCACGGTTTATGGGCCAAGCTGGTATAGGGGCTGGTATTTTATCAAAGACGCAAAGTGCAATTTAATTCGAGAAATATTGAATTGGAATTAAAAGTTATATCAGGTTTAAATGGACCGGCACGCGGGAAATAACAAAGCTCGATTTCAACTGTTTCTTTGGATTTTTTGAACTTATGTGGTGAAGGTTAATTCCATTTGTTTAAGTTAAATCGTTTAAAGTTTAATCGGTTGAACTAACTTGGAGTTACTTGTTCAAGTAGGATTTAATTGGATTTTTTTGACCAAAGTAGATTGACAATTTTGGTGAGATGTACGGTTATGACGCATTTGAATTACAAGAAAGAACCAGAAAGTAATTTGGATGAAGGGAAATATATGGAATTTATTTCATAATATATTTTGATTTATAAGTTACAAAGGGATTTAAATTTACATGTTTTATCCTAAAAAGTCCTAAACATCTAAAAGAATCTTCATGCCATTTCTCGATTGAGTTTCTTCACGTCCTTTATCCGAGCTTCTTCATACCTGCGACCGAATAAACAAAAAAGAGCAGACATAATATTAAATTTAAAGTTAGAAAAAACGGTTTTTCAATTGGTTGACACCCTCAGAAAATTATCATCATTGGGTGTCGGGAGGGCACGACAAAATGTCGCAGCCGAACTCCCATTTCCAAACTCGATCGCGGCTATAAACCGATAGCATCCATTCTTATTTGCGGGACAGCCAAGAAAGAGAGATAAAAGGAAGTGTGGGTCGAAGTGAATTTTGCCGAAAAATGGTCATATACTGAAATTGGGTTCGTAAAGCCTAACCGGTTGCAATCCAGATTTTCTATCAAGTAAATATCCAACTAAATCCGTATTATCAAATCTGGATGCCAACAGATCGCTAACGGATGGATAAACCAAGTCGAATTTGTATTCGCAAATCCGAACCAAATCTGAAAATGAATGCATCTGAAGGTACAAAGCAAATCATAACAGAAATCCAGTTCATCAGCAATAACCAAAACCGAGTTCAACATCTGCAAATGGATAGCCCAAACCGCATCAGAACCTGCCTCAAATCCATAACAGAAGGTAATCGAGATCCATATCATAAATGAGAACAGAAATGAAATGGAACCAAAATCAGATAAATATCAGAAATCAAATCAGTTCAGCAAGTGGAACTCAAAAATCAAGTTCAATTCAGACAACATCAAACAGTTCAGAAAATCAAATCAAGGCAATTTCAGAAAATAGTTCAAGTAAACCAGTTTCAGAACCAATTCCAGAAAATAGTTCAAGCAAACCATTTTCAAACCAGTTCGAACCAGTTCAGGAAGAGACCTGTTCAGGAATCAGTCCAAGGAACTGCTTCAACAAGCAGGTTCCACATAGCGTAAGTCAGTTCAGCACCTCAACGGGTCCCAACGGATCAAAACAACTTTTCCGCAAAGCCAGCAACAAGCCAAGTTCCAACTGATAAATATAATGAACCCAATCAATAAGCACAACAAAGTCATCCGGAAATTCTGCAACAAAGTACGCAAGCAAACTGAAACTGAAAAGCCCATAAATCAGCAGAGATTAGGATATAAGAAGAGGATTCAAACCCTAAAAAGGGTTTCCGAAAAAAAAACCCTAACCGAGTTTGGAAGAGAGTTGAAAGTGGCAGCCAACCAAGTTCAGCAGTAAAAAAAAAATGGCGGCGGCGCAATAAAGAGTCGGATTCAGAAGCTCATAGCTTCATCATCATCCGAAGAAGAAGAAAGGTCAAAAGGAACCTGAAAGCCCATCGTAGTGACCTAGAGAATCAACGAGGCGTCACCACCGTCAACCGAGGTTCAGAAGAGGCGAGAACCTCATCATCATCACCGTTTCACCGGTGAATACCGAAAAGCAACCGCGAGACAATCGCTCCCAACCTCTAAATAAGGTGAGCAATTGAATATTTGTTTGGGGTTTTTTCGTGTTTCAGGAACAAAGGAGAAGACGGGGAAGACATGCAAGAGCCAACGAAAGAAGGAAGGGAAGCTTCAGCAAGCTCTAATGACCGCCGCACTCGCGAAGAAGGAGAGAGGTTTTGAGAACGCCAACATATGAATCCTGTATTGACCCTTCTGTCCAATTAATGACCATGTGCTTCGTGTTCTTTTTTTCTTATTTGTTTTCTGTTTTCCATTTTTTTCTTTTTTTCAGAATTTAAACTAATTGGTCTTTCATTAATAAAAATTCAAAATAGAAATTAATTATTTCTTTTAAAAATAGAATTTAAAGAATTTTCTAACCATAATAGGTAATTTAATGTAACTTCTAAATGAAGATTAAATTTTAATTAAAAGTAGGAGGAACTTTTGTGAATAAATTAATGATAGTTTTTTTTAAAAACTTAAAAGATAAAGGTCATTTTTATTTAATCCCAAGACTCTTTATGTTTTTTCTTTTTATTTGTCTTTTTATGTAATAAGGTTTAATTAAGTAGTTAAATAAAAAATTTAACTTATTAATTTTATTTAAGATAAATTAAAACTAAAACTTCATTTAGTCAAAAATCATTTTCTTGTAAATACTAAAGCAATTAACTTTTCCTTTTAATAAAAACTGCAAAAATAAAGGTTGATTTAGTCGTTTTGTTTTCGTCTAACCCTCGGATTTTGCCGTTGCAGCCTCCATATTTCAGTTATTTAATTTATTTTGTCCCATGGATGTAATTTGCGCGAGGTTATGGTCGCGATTTATTTTATTTTCGTTTTTTTGGAATCTGTAATTTACGCGAATGGTCGCGACGCTTTCCTTTTCTGCTTGCTTTATTTTTTATATTCTTTTATGTCTGCCATGTAATAATTTCGGTGCTTGCATGTTTTTACTGTTTCGCCCTCCGAAGGAATTAGGTCCAGTTGTTTGACCGCCGAGTCAATAACCCTAGTTTTAGCCGTCTCAAACCCTAATTAGCCTAGGTGTCCCACCATGGACAAAAATGCCCTAGCATTAGGTCAAAGAGTCACCGTACTCTGTTTAGGATTTCCCGCCGTGGAATCCCTAATTTCAACCCTAAATTTTCAATTAACAAAGTCAACATAGAAATAGAAGTTTCAAAGACTCCACGTAAGCGTGTCCTTAAGATATGTTTACTCCCCTTGAAACCTTGACCACAGTCAAGATGTTTCTAACCTCCCTTTCGAGGGGAACTACGATTACTCTGATTCCATTCCCTATCCAGGATACGTAGGCGCAAGATGCGAATCTTGCCGAGTAAACTTAGGACTAATCCTTAGGTCTTTAGGTCACTCTATCCCTTAGCTCAATATACATCAAACAGATAATAAAATAAAAAAGCATACAATAAACAAAAGGTTCCTGTAGAGTACTACAGAAGTTTAGGGTGCTAGTACCTTCCCTAAGCTTAACCAACCCCTTACCTAGGTCTCTCCCCGCATTGTGTTTACGATGAAAAAATAGATTTTCCCTCTTTTGACCTTTTCCTTTGGATAAATCAAAGAGCGGTTGTGAATCAAGAATTGTGATTCAAACTAATTAATAGTTTGATATCCTATTTCCACCGCAACAGATAAGTTAAGACTTTTACTTTATATTCATCCCATTTTATTTTATCTAGTTTTTTTATTTTTTTGTTTTTATATTTTCTTTTTACATTTTTTTTTATTTCTAATTGTTTTATGGTATATTCTAAAAAACACCAAAAAATATTTTAAATTAATTTCATTAAACATTTTCATTAATTTTATTAAATGTTTAGGTTTAATTTAATTAATTTCTTTTGTTAATTTTTATTAAGTATTAAAAATCAAAAAATATTTCATTAACTATTTTAAATACTCTTATTTAATATTGGTTAATTATCTGATTAATCTTGTTAAATACTTGTATTTAATTTAGTTAATTTTATTGATTCATTAGGTATTAAAACAAAAAAAATGTAATTGTTTGTTATTTTAAGTAGATATACTTTAATACTAATTAATTAATTTATTAATCAATTCTATTAAGTATTACATTTAAATTGATTTTCCTTATTGCTTGAGCTTATTGTGTGATTCTCCTTGATGCTTGTATGTTTTGTTGTTGTTAAGAGTCCCACATCAGACAATATATGGCATGAATATGTGTTTATAAGTGGAGGCAATCTTCACTCTACCAACCGGTTTTGTAGGATTGAGTTAGGTCCAACCACATTTCTTAACATGGTATCAAGAGCCTCGTTTAAGATCTGGTGTGCCACCTTCTATAGTTTCCGCTATCGGGCCACCCACCATTTATTTCCATGTTTCAGTTGTCTAGTCCTGAGTGTGAGGGGGTGTGTTAAGAGTCCCACATTGGACAATATATGGCATGAACATGTGTTTATAAGTGGGGGCAATCCTCACTCTACCAATTGGTTTTGTAGGGTTGAGTTAGGCCCAACCACATTTCTTAACAGTTGCTTTACATGTTCCCTTTGAAAACTCAACACTAGGATCATCTGTTACATGATAACATTAGGTAGAATTTCCTTTCTCATCCTCAACTATAGGACCATTTGGCATGATAACATCTAGTTCTCTTAGATTTTTCTTTGCTCTTTGAGTCTCTTTCTTCTCTCTCAAATCAAATCAAAACATGTAATAAATACGACGAGTATTGTGTATCACGAGCCTTAAGTACATGGGAAGTGATAAGCGGGAGTCTCTCCTTACCTTGTCTAGAGTGCTTTGTATACGTTCCGTCTTGGGTCGATCTTACGAAGCATTCGATCCTATGTCATAGTCTTTTACGCATCTCAAACAAAGTCAATTCACTTCTCTAAAACAATTTAACAAATTCAAACCATTTTGTCCTTCGGGATCTTTCATCAAACCTTTTTTCAGAAAGGGCATGTTACTTCCGTTATACTGCAAACAAGCATCGACCCTAACTGCAGAAACGCGAACTTAGCATCGCTTATAAAAGACACTAATCAACATGTGGTAGGTCGAAATACGAGCGCTCTAACTTCCTCATTCTCGTCTGAATGAAGATACATAGATACAAGACGACGAAGTCTTGGAGAGCACAATCCCTCATTCACTCGTAGTCCTCCGAACTACGTTCACTCTGACTTTCCCATTGCACGAGGAAATTGTAGGCCTAAGATGGAAAAGTCTTATCAAGTCTCCTTTGGTTTTTTCTCCTTGTCATTTCCGCTAGTAAAGACTTTAGATAAATATACCTTTTGATTAGAACAACAAAAGTGGACCCCGTTAAGTACAACGGACGCGAGGGGATGCTAATACCTTCCTCTCGCGTAATCAACTCTCGAATCCAGGATTTGGTTGCGAGACCATGTCTTCTCTCTTTTAAGGTTTCTTCAATCGTTTCCTTTTCCTCGTCGGGATAAATAATGTTCGGTGGCGACTCTGTTTTTTTGCCGGGTGGTTTTCATGTTGCGATAGTTAATGACTCTGCTGAGGAATATGGTTCCCTATATTAGTCAATCCTAGTGCTTGTTTGTTCTATTTCATTGGGTGTTTATCTTTATTTGCTTTATTTGTTGTATTTTATTGCATTTTCTTGCATTTATTTGATTATTGTTGTCATATTATTTTGTTTGTTGTTGCGCTGTTGGGTGGAATGGTTCCATGAGGGATAAGCCCACTACCCAAGCTTGAGTACATACATAGGATTAAAGTGGATAGTCGTGTGGCTTGTGTAGTGTCTTGTTACGTTTAGTTGACCTGAGAACCACATTCAGACGAGGGTTTCTTGGGAGATATTTTGTCATGTGCGTCTTGTGCAGATGACAGGGTGTTCCTATATAGAGCTTATGACTCTGGAGACCATTCATGGGAAATCAGTTGAGGTCTCCTTGAAGGGTGATAATGCCAAACCAGATTCCCCAATGCGCGAAACGCAGGCGACACGACTATCCATGATTCTATCCTATGTGTACGCTCAAGCCCGGTTATAAAGCATATCTCTCAAGTAACATCAACCCACCCCAACAACAGTAGAAAATATAGCAGATATCTAGTGTATGCAGCATATGAATATTTAAAGCAGTAAATAACATAAATATAAAGCAAGTAAAGCAAAAATATAAACACCCAAACAAACAAGGAACGCAAACCAAACTAGGCGAGACCCCAACTTGCAAGAGCAAGGACTCCCCAGCAGAGTCACCAGCTGAAGCTAACGGGATTATACTTGAGTAAATCACATAGTCAAAGATACAACAGAGTCGCCACCGAACTTTATTTAATCCTAAAGGACATGGAAAATATTGATAAAACCCAAGGGGAAGAGAAACTGGTAAGGGAGTCGGTTATGCGAGAGAAAGGTATTAACACCCTACGCATTCGTCGTACTCGACGGGAACCATTCTGCTTGCTTCTAGGCTCAGATGAGTTATCTATCTAAAGGATACTAGCTAATGAGGGAAGGGAAAAAGAAAAAGAAAGGTACTCGTGGAGGATTGAGGCCCTCGTGCCTACGTATCCTCATTGTGCAATGAGGAATTCAGAGCTCCGTAGTTCATGGAACCAGGGAAGAAAAGGAAAAAGGGGAAGAATATTGGAAGAAGGTTGCTCGCCAAGATCTCGCGATCTCGTCGTGCCTACGTATCCTCACAGTGCAATGAGGAAGTTAGAGCTTCGTAGTTCGGGGAACTAGGACGGAGAAGGAAAGGAAAATGATGCCAAAATGAAGAGCAAAAAGCAAAGGAATGGTATCAAAACCAAAGGAATAAAGAAGTAAGGAAGTTGAATCAAGACAAGGTAGGACCCACTAGGGATTTGGTATATTAACTGACAAACAGTGTTAACTGAAGAAAGATAAGGTTACAACTCTGAGGGAGAAAAAGGAAATTAGTTTTAACAGACAGACTGTGATCACCCAAAAGGAGAGAGTGTTGAATCAAGAGATGATCAATCTAACAAGAAAAAGGGAGGTTGATTTTAACAGACGGACTGTGATCAACCAAATAAATGGGTATTGAACCAAGAGATGATTAATCTAACCCAAATAGAAACTCAGTATGTCAACAAATGGACTATGTCTAACCAAGTAAAAGAAGATATTGGTTTTTAACCGAAGGACGGTATTGACCAGAAGAATGGGTGTTAACCAAGAGGTGATTAACCCAAAAAGACTCGGTATATTAACTGAAAGGCAATGGTTAACCGAAGGAAAGTGGACAATGAACCAAGAAACAATTATGACTCCATTAAGGAAGAAGAAAATTGGTTTTTTTTATCTGACGGACAATATTTGACCAAAGAAAAGGGTGTTGAACCAAAAGAAGATTACAAACCCAAAGGGACCGATTGGTTTTAACAGACGAACTGTGATCCACCAAAAGAATGGGTGATTAACCCAAGAGAAACTCAGTATGTTAGCAAACAGACTGTGGTTAATTGAGGGAAAGAAAACATTGATCTTGAACCAATAAAATAGTGATTGATCAAAGGGAAGATTGAAAGAGCATGAGTGATCAAGGATCAACTCTGTTGAGGATCAGGAGACACTATAGTCTGGAGATAGAGACGATTATTACAGGCACAGGGTCATTTGTCCCCTACCCAAAATAACCAGAATGAGTATAGGAATTCTCCACTCTCATCCCTTTTCTAGCACCCAAAGTATAGTGCGGAAATCAAAACCCCTAGAGTATCGGTGTAATTTGTATAATGCTCCAACTTTTTGTGCATACGTCTGATGCAGTAGGGGATCAAGAAAGAGAGGCTCTAAAGAGACTCTAAAAAGAAGAGGAGGAGACAATTAATTAATTGAAACAAGGTTTCGATCAACTAATAAATGGGAGGAAATTGCCAATAATATTTCAAATAAGTCAAAAGATTATCAAAGCAAGTGTGGATAATAATGTTTGAACAAGATTAAATTTGCTCAATGAAGAACAAATCTAATGCATCAAGTTGAATTGTAAAGTGTTAACAAAGACAAGCTAGCATGCATTACTAAGTATTATCATGCTATCACATAAGCAAAAAATATGAACAAAAGTGCTTCAAACATTGATGAAATTGCAAAATAATCAAGGAAAACCATGCAATTAATTGAGCAAAAAAGTTATTGTAAGCATGTGATGAGCTAAAATAGTAGCATGTACATGAATACAAGTAAGCATGGGAAAGTAGATGAACAAAGCATGCAAAACAAACTCAAACAACAAGTTTTTTTGTAAAAAATGTCAGTGGTAGCCGGTTACATCATGTGATAACCGGTTACTCATGCAGAAAATGACTTCTAGGGGCGCTGAAGGGGTGATGTAACCGGTTACCTCAGGCAGAAGCAGCAAAAACAAAATTTCCAAAAACACTTTTCAAAATCACTTATTGCATGTAATCACAGTGTAACATAGAATAGAAGTAGATGTAAAATTCATGTTAATTCACAACAATTAGGAATCAATAAAATCAAACATGCAAAGTAATCGTTCAACCAACGAAAAAGCAATTAAACGCTACATTGCGAAAATACGAAATAGTTCGAAAGCAGTAAATTAAGCAGAAATTCACCAACCTACAAGGTTGAGGTTTGCCCTGGTAATTGTTGAGCATGAAATGTGATGCAAAAAAGAAAAGAAAACTAGAGAATTCAAAAATCCTTAGCAATCTATAGCGAGAAAACCGGAGAAAACACGATAAATGCTTCGACCGAATTCGCACCCAAACACCTTCAATAATCAACTTCCCAAGCTTGAATTGAAGTAAAGTTGTTGTTGCCGCAAAATTCGAAGAAGAAATATAGTGGAATGAAGGTCTAGCTCAAAGATTAGCAAGTTTCAATGTGAAGCTTGCTAAGCTTTAATGGTGAATGAGCTCTAATGTAGGTTTGGAAAGAAGAAAGTGATGATTGAGAGAGAAAGTTGCAGAAAATGTAGAGCAAATTGAGAGTGAAGAGTGAAAAATGTGAGAATGATCAAAGGTGAAAAATGAGAGAATGATCAAGGGTCTCTTGCAATAATGTGAAGGTTTTCTTAAATAGAGTGTAGGTTTGGAGTGAATGGAGACTTGGAACTTGGTTTGGGGTTAGTTAATGGTGGTTTGGCATTTTGTTTGGAGTTATTTAGACTCAACTCACTGAGTTGGAGTCTAACTCAATTAGTTATTTGTTAACTCGGTTGGAGAATCCCAATGCAACTCCAAGATCAAATGGTTCACATGAGTGGAAATAAGGGTGCATGATGAGTTTTATTGTGGGTGATGTATTGGAGAAAATGCAAGTGATATCTTGAAGTGCCTAGAACCTTCCACATAATGCTAGAATAATCTAGACCAAATGAGTATAATAGGAGTTGCTGTAATGCTGAAGAACAACTGAAAATCTGCAAAATACGCAAGTGTAATCGGTTACATGAATGTGGTAACCGGTTATCTCATGATGAAATTGACTTCTTGGGCTGAAAAATGATGATGTAACAGATTACATCATGAGGTAACTGGTTACCTCATGCAAAATTTCACTTCTTTGGCTTAAAATGGAGTGTTTTGGTCGTAGTTCCACATTTTAACCTTGTGTTTTGATATATAGGCATATAAATACCCCTGTTTGGCTTGTATCGAGGCAGCGATGATTCTATGAGGATGTGACTAATTATGGCTTTGAAACATTCTGAAATTTTGGATATGCCTGCAACAAAACCACAGAAAAAATGCTAATGCATATGTTGTAAATGCGAGTGCATATGCTTATGCAAATAGGAAAAAGGGAAGGTCAAATGTCGGGTTACGACAAGTCCATCATGCGAGAGTATGATTATTTTGAAAAATATAAGTTCCTTAGACGTTGTAATGCATAGCCGGACTGATGAGACATTGAGTCCCTCAGGCGAGGCATTTAACCTTTCAGAAGGGACCTTCATCGAGCCCCCTAGCAAAACTGAAATCTAGCCTTCAGGGTTTGACATGGGTCGTGCCTCTTAGGCATGATTTATTGGAAATAATCCTGCCCTAGAAAACACTAAGTCCCTTAGATGATAACATGATTAGTTTGAGGTTCTAAGTTCCTCAAAGTTTTAATGCATATCCCGACTGATGAGACATTGAGTCCCTCAGGCGAGGCATTTAACCTTTCAGAAGGGACCTTCATCGAGCCCCCTAGCAAAACTGAAATCTAGCCTTCAGGGTTTGACATGGGTCGTGCCTCTTAGGCATGATTTATTGGAAATAATCCTGCCCTAGAAAACACTAAGTCCCTTAGATGATAGCATGATTAGTTTGAGGTTCTAAGTTCCTCAAAGTTTTAATGCATATCCCGACTGATGAGACACTGAGTCCCTCAAAAGAGGCATTTAACCTTTCAGGAGGGACCTTCATCGATCCTTCTAGGAAGATTGAAGTTTAATTTTTAGGGCATGACTTGGGTCACACCTCTTAGGCGTGATTTATTGGAAATAATCCCGCCAAGGAGACACTAAGTCCCTCAAGCGAGTATATTTTGGTCGAGTTAGCATAGCCCTGGAGGACGACAAGGATACTCAATGAAGGTCCGGCTATGTGTATTCACTCGAGGGTCGACAAGGATCTTCTTCATGAAGTCTAGCATAAGGTATCACCTCGAGGGGCGGTGTCATACCCTAAATTTGCCTGCCTTTTTTTTGTAAATATTTTTGCATTTTCTATTTTGCATTTTTCACTTAATTTCATGTCGTTTAGACACGTGTCCACCCCCGATTGGGCGTTTTTCAAATCTCGACCTTTTTTGCCCAATGGGAGCGTGACACGTGGCCAAAGGGTATTTTTGTAAATTTTAATTTCATTTTTATTTTCTCTTTTTCCTTGCAATATAATATTTTGTACATATTTTTGTTTTAACTTTTTTTATTTAATTGAGTTTAGAATTTTATTTTTTATTTAGACAATTAAATAGGTTTTATTAGAATTAGAATAGATTTTGTTTAAATAGAATAATTATTTATTTTACTTTTAACATAGAATTTAATTTTTAAAATTTCATTTTAAATAGGTTTTGTTTATTGTTTATTAGAAATAGTTTTAGCATATAATACTTTTTTGTCTTTTATTATTTGTTTTTAATAATAGGTTTGTTAATTTGTTAATCTTTTATTTTATTTTATTTTTTTGTTAATATTAATAGTTTAGAAATAAGTTTATTCATTTTTAATATTATTAAGATTTTATTTTTAGTATTAGGATTAATTTATTTTTATTAATTAACAGTCAGATTTATTTTAGATTATTTTTTTTAAGATTATTTTCTTTTAATTATTTATTTACTTATTAGAATATTATTCTTAGTGTGAGATATTATTATTAGTTTAATTAGGATTTATGGTATTTATTAGTATTATTAAATTAGGATTTATGGTCATTATTAGTATTATTAAATTAGGATTAATTTGTTTCATTATTAATAGTCAAATTTTGTTTAGTTAAATTTTAATAATTTAGATTTTATTTTCTTAGTTTATTTAGTTTTACTAGAAATTAATTTTTTAGAGTTTTCTATTCATTTTATAAATTTCTAGAATTAAAATTGTTTTTTAGGAAATAGTTTTTTTTTAATTAGAGTTTTTTAAAGTTATTAGATTTTTTAATGGTTTTATTTTTAGATTTTAATTGTTATTAGATTTATTATTTTCTTTTATTTGTTTATTTAATTTAGTTTTTTTAGGATATTGTTTTGATAGTGGTTAGAATTATTTAGGTTTATATAAGTAAATATTAATTAGGTTTAGAATTAATTTATTTTATAGTCAGAATTGTTAGTTTATTTCATTAATTAAATAGATTTTATTGTTAATTATTATTATTAATTTTCTTTATTAGGATTTTAATATTCAGCATTTTTTAAACTATATTTATTATTAGTTAGTTTTTAAAGTCAATTTTATTTAATCATCAGCATTTAGTCTTTAATCGGGATTTAACAAAGGCATTAATCATGCCACATGTCATTTTCGTAGGGTATAAGATCCTATTCATCATCCCCTTCACAAAATCCTTCTTCTCCAAAAACAACAACAACTTAGCTTCTTCAACTCACCACCACAAACTCGTCAAACAGAATAACAAACTTCATCAACACCAACCTCCAAACTCGCCTAGCTCACCATTAACGCACTCACAACTCCATTTTTCTTCTTCAAACTTACCCAAAAAAATATGAACCACAACTCATCGCCTTCAAACCCCATTTTAGAAACCCACTCTCAACCTCCCTCGAGCTTCAACCTACAAGTCACCTTCAAATCAACACAACACATTCTCCAAATCTACCCATTTATCGTCGGAAAAACAACCCGCCGTACCCAGATTCGGAATCGAAACCCACAACGCATCATTAACCTTCATCAGCCACCGTCGGATCCGAAAACCACCAACCCAAATTTCACTTCAACTATCAACCAGCTGAAACCCCCAACACACAAAATAAAATTGATTTGAAAAGAAACGGAGAGGGTGAGTGTTTAAGGAAACGAAAATGAAACAGAGCGGACAGTGATAGTGAGCGTGAGAGTGATGAGATGCGATTTGGAGAAGAGAAGATTCCACAGTTTTTTATTCACTGTTTTTCATTTTATTTGTTTTTTATATTTTCTTTTTCTTTTGTTTATTTTATGGACTTATTGGGCTGTAAAACCCATAGGAATTCCATCACATACCCACCTGATTCACAAATACACCCTCTATGTCTCTTTTTTTTTTTTTTTTACTTATTTCATTTTGTAAATTATTTTAGTTTATGTATATATTATTATTATTCTGTTTTTATATATATATATATATATATATATATATATATATATATATATATATATATATATATATATATATAGTTTATATCATTATTATTATTATATAATTTTGTTTTATTTTGTAAATATTTTTATATATTAATATCTTTTTCATTTCTTTAGATTTATCTTGTATATTTATTTCTTTAGAGTTTTTGTGTATATAATATTTAGAAGCTTATATTTTCTATTTAAGAGTTATTTCATTTCTCTTTTGTTATTAGGTATTTTTTTGCCTTTTGGGTCGATGACGAAGTTTCCATAAATCGATTACTAAGTCAAGATATTGATAAGTATCATTGGATCCGAGACCCTTTTCTTTCTTACCTCGTATTCTATCACGATTTTATTTTCGAACCGATGAAGTCTCTGATTCGTCAAACGTTGATTTTCGAGGATGTTGAAACCTTCGTTATTTCTAATATAAGGAGAATGACCATTTGGGTCATTTTCCTTACTTTGGGATCGTGAGAGGTTCCCCTTGATTAAATTAACTTAAAGTTTGCGATTAAGACGAGGTTTGAGTTTTCCCGACTTTCTCATGTCTATTGAGAATACGTAGGCCTAGGACCGCGAAGTCCTACCGAGTCTGTTCTTTCTCTCTTCTTCCCTCGTTACTTCTCTTTCCCCTGTTTCTAACCTTTCTCTCCCATAGGAACACTCTTTTATAGCATAATATTTTAGCAAATATAATCATACATCGACAAATAAATGGTTCCCATCGAGTACGATGGATGCGAGGGGTGCTAATACCTTCCCCTCGCATAACCGGCTTTCGAACCTGTTCTTGGTCGCGAGACCATCTTATCCATTTCTTTCTTAATGTTTTCTCGATATTTTCCTTTCCCCTCATGGGATAAATAAAGTTCGATGGCGACTCTTCTGTCTATCTTTTTCGCCTCCCCGTTGTTGAATGATGCATTTTTCGAGTAGCGACAGCTGGCGACTCTGCTGAGGACTTAGCCAAGCCTAATTTGTTTGTCGTGTTTGTGTTTTTATTTGCTTTATTTGTTTGTGCTTTATTTTCTAACCTGTTGGGTTTATTTGGGTTGGTTTGTAAGAACAAAAGCTTTCTACCCGAGCTTTTCGAGTATACACTAAGTTAGGAGGTGGTTTCTTTCTGATTTGCGAGACTTAGGACTCGTTGAGTTGGTATGAAATCCACTGCTCAGATGAGACCCCGTTGGGATGATTATGTCTTACATGTAGTCGTAATGGCGTCTTTATTTCCGACCTGGGAGTCCGTGACTCTGAGGACCTTTTGTAGAACCTTATTTCGAAGGTTGCTAAAACATAACTCTGTGTTCATCCTTTGAAAGGATTACCGTCTTACGAGTAGTAGTTCTGATGGAAAACTTTTGAGGGTTAGTGCATGGGACTTTGTTTTAAAGCCTTTGGGATACCCTCTTATAAACCAATAAATTTCCCACCCGAGGGGAGAGATATCTTTTGTTGTTGTCTTGTAGGATTTGTGACTTTAATCCTTGTTGTGGATCTGCTCTTGTGTGCACTCATTGCATTGCATTTGCATGAGCATCTCTGCATCATTTTGCATTTCCTTCTCTGACCAGGATACCAAGAGCTTACCCATCCTCTGTTCATAATCCGCAGTTGATTTCCCGACACTCCCATTGAACTTGTGAGAGCTGTGAAGCATTTGAAGCAAGAGGAGCAAAGACGCCTTGAAAGGCCAGTTAAACAATGCAAGCTGAGGTAGCTATGCCAGAAAACGGTCACCAGAATGTTGAGTCCCCGCCAGGATTTAATGTGAGGAATAATCCACTGTATGACCTTCCGCTTGATGACCATCCTCCGCAAGTAAACGTTCCTACTCGACCCCAGAGGATGCCAACGACTGATCCCATGGAAGAAAAGCTTCGTGCCCTTGAGAAGACACTTCAAGCGATGAAAGTACTTGATATGCCCGGACTCGATGCTGCTGATATGTGTCTAGTGCTAGACTTGGTGATTCCTCCGAGATTCAAGATGCCCAACTTCAAGAAGTACACAGGCTATAGTTGCCCAAGGCGCCATTTGGTGATGTACTGCTGAAAAATGACCCCCTACACTCATGAAGATAAGTTGATGATCCACTGTTTTCAAGAAAGTCTGAGTGGGGCATCATTAAGTTGGTACACGGATTTAGAAAGAAGTCATATCCAATCATGGAGGGACCTAGCTAGTGCTTTTCTAAAGTTTTACCAGTTCAACCTAGACACTATTCCCACCAGCATGCAGTTGCAAAGCCTATCTCAGAATGAAAATGAACCTTTTAAGGGATATGCACATCGGTGGAGAGAATTCGCAACAAGAGTGCAACCACTACTTTCGGACAAGGAACTGTTTGACATGTTCATCGACAGTTTGCATGGTTCTTATCTTGAAAAAATGGTTGGTTGTACGCCATCAAGTTTCTCTGACCTTGTGATTGTAGGAGAGCGCATCGAAAGCTACCTTAAAAGTGGACAAATCCAAGATGCCTCAAGCAGTCAGGCTAGTGAGATTGAATCTTTTGACGATTTCCATGAGGAAGAGAAGGATGAAACCAGCGCACTCATAGTGAACATTGGGTATCCTCACGATGTACCAGCAAAACTCTGTGGTCCCTCATCTGCTCAACAGGCATCATTGCCAGTGCCATGTTATCCTTATGGGAAATCAACCATGCCTAAAGCTTCATTCCGTAAGCCATGAGTCACTCATCATGCAAATCAACAAGCCCGTAGCCGAGGATATCAGAATCAACGCCGAAATCAGAATAGACCCAGCAATAACTTGGAAAGAAGGACTGCTCCTCTTCATCCGGTCCCTATGTCGCACAGTCAACTTCTCCCACGTCTGATTCAAAACACATTGGTGGAGCCTAAAAATCTTAAGCCTGTGCCAGAACCTTACCCTCTTGGGTACAATCCCAATGTTCAGTGTGGATATCATGGTTGATCCATGGAGCACTCGACTGAAGAATGCAAAGCCTTCCAAGCCAAGGTGCAACAGTTGATTGACAAAGGGTATATATCTTTTCCAGAAGGGATTTTGGTTGTCCATGTCAACCTCTCAACTATCTAAGCTTGAAGATTCCAAGGGGCATTTCCAGAAGCCAGTGGTCTAGGCAGGCAGACATCCTCAACATTGGCAGTCCTTGGGCACTTTTATCATCTGCATCTTGTAGTTTATTTCCTGTTAATTGCTACTTATTTTTTAAACATTGTTGTTTTGAATGGTAATATTAATGAAGTGATTGTGCATTTTCCGAATCAGTCACGTTGTATTCACTCATTATTTCCACTTATCACAGACACATACACCTCTTATCCATTCCAGTTTATCGCTGTTGTTTTAGCAAAGATTGGAGGGAGGATGACGAAAACGAAATACCCATAATTGCGAACTATATGCTTTCAGATAGAATCTCATCAATGATGTATAGTCATTGTTTCAATTCTCCTAAACACCGGAGATATAAGGAGTTAATCCCTAGTCAACCACTTCGAGCCTAGAATTAGGAGTTTCCTTCGGATATTCAAACCCTTAAACACTCAACTTAGGGTAGGGTAGTTGTTTAGTTAACCCAACTACGCACTCAAATCAACAAAGAAAAATCCAAAGACATGACGGTTGTTCATCAATGTCCCATGACATGGCAGTCACTATCCTCCAAACAAAATCCAAAAAATCAAAAGCCTGCTAAGTCAAACACCTCAAAGGAGACTTAGGCAAAAATCGAGGCAATCACGATGGATCTGACAAGCAAAGTCAGTCTATGCAAAAGTTAGGGATCAAAAACAAAATCAAAAGAGGTCCTCAAAACCCTGATAAAAAACAAAATAAGATTCAATGGCCATTCAAATCAAGGGGTTGCTGACATTCATCAAAACCAAAATAAGGTGGCTGCCATGTCAAGCAAACCTTGAACCATCAAGCTTACACCGTCAAGCAAATGCAAAATTAACTGAACATAGGTATGGAGATCATTACGAAGAAGGGGTGGGTACAAATCAAGTTTGAGCCTAATATCCTTTCTTTCAATAACCGTGAACCAGACCATGTTACAACCCTCGAAAGACCTAATTGAGGCGAGGTTTATTCTGAAAGCATACTATTGCAAGGTTACGTAAACTGACTCCCTACGTATTTGCTAATCATCAGCATTGGTGTCAATATCCTTGCTATATCTTTCACATCAATCAAGTTAGCACAACGTCTGGACTAATGGTCCATTCGTCTCACTATCATGACACTTAATAAACGATATTTCTTTCAAAAACTTGCATGAACGTTGCATTAAAATTACCATTCATGAACAAACAATTTTAAGTGCAAGTCAGTAGTTGGCGTCAAGGAAATTCCCAATACAAAGCAATCAAACAGGACTAGATTATTCAGCTGTCTAGATTAGAGTCGAATATACCATGAAGCCTTATGGATCTGGGGCATTGCATCCCACGAAGTTGGAATCAATCAGTCTGAGGCTAATCCCCAAGCATCAGTTGATCATGGGAGCAAATCATTCAATAAGCGGTTGATCAAAAGTGAATCACACCAATCAGGGGCAGGCCACCCAAAGTTTCTTTGACTTGAGGATAGATCCCTCCAATGTTCAATCAGGATAAGTCAAGTCGCTTCAACGCTCTTTCAAGGGCAAGCTACTCCAAAAGTATGTTGAAGCCAACCACAAGAATTAGTTAAACAATGATGAATCTATTCGTGGTACAAACTCTGGGGCAAGCCATCTTGAGGTCATCTCATGGCAAGCTACTCAAGCAAGTTTATCCTCATCAGCAACTGTTGAGTTCAAAACGAGTGTCGGGGAATCATACTGTCACCTCACCCAATAACCTTAACCTTCCGAAAATGCCTTGCTGTCATTGGATCCGTCATCCTACAGCCTAAACCTGTCACCCATAAAAACAAACCGAAACCTCCAATACCAGTCCCATCTGGTCAACCCTCCGCTAAATACCAGTCCCATCTGGTTAACCCTTCGCTGAATACTAATTCCCGTCCGGTATATGTCAGCTTTTAAACCAGCTCCCATATGGTCACCTTTACTTTAGCCTACCATTTCACCAGTCCTTGTCTGGTAAACCTCATTCCAAAGTCCATCTCCCATCTGGCAAACCACAAAATTAGCCCTCCTTTGACAGCTTAACCTTTCGCCAACCAGTCCCATCTGGTCTACCCTCCGAATACCAGCCTTCATCCGGTATTTCCAACCCAAAGTCCAACCTGTATTTCCAACCACCTGCATTCCCAATCACCTATCTGTTATCATAGACATCATACGCATCACATTTGACTTCATAAACATCTTGCATCATATGCATACCTAGAATCATATCATATATCCCCCAGCTCTTGCATCTCCGCGCATCAGCATTTGCAGTTGCATTTCCATTTATGGAACATCATTATCATCAAGCATTCGCATATGCATGCTCAGATCCAGGATCAATCACGAAGATTTCCAAGATCATTAGCCCAGTCAGGGGAATCTCTCACAAGACTATGGGTTTTTCCCACGAGAGACATAGGATATCAAGACAAGATTCAGCCCAGTCAGGGGAATTTTCCGCAAGACCGTGGGTTCCCCCCACGAAGTTGTGCAACTTTTTGAGCTTTAAAGCAACCATCATCCCGATCAGGGGAATTATCTGCAAAGACCGTGGCCCCCCACGGAACTCAAGAATTATCAAAGCAAAATTCAGCCCAGTTAGGGGCACCTTTTCAAGACTATGGGTATTTCCCATGACATATTGTACCCTCGTGGCTGATCAAATCTCCAAATCAACATTCAGCCGTGACAGGGGCATTTTCAGTAAAGCCATGGGCGTTCCCCAGTGAGTTGTCTCCAGCAGACTTTAGCGATAAGTGGCAATCTCTTCAGAGAAGCTTATCTTTCTTCAATGATAAGTGGCAATCTCTTGGGAGAAGCTTATCCGTCTACAACGATAAGTGGCAATCTCTTCAGAGAAGCTTATCTTTCTTCAATGATAAGTGGCAATCTCTTGGGAGAAGCTTATCCTTCATCAACGATAAGTGAAAATCTCTTCAGAGAAGCTTATCTTTCTTCAATGATAAGTGGCAATCTCTTGGGAGAAGCTTATCCGTCTTCAGCGATAAGTGGCAATCTCTTCAGAGAAGCTTATCTTTCTTCAGTAATAAGTGGCAATCTCTTGGGAGAAGCTTATCTGTCTTCAGCGATAAGTGGCAATCTCTTCAGAGAAGCTTATCCTCTACATCCTTTTTGGTGTTAGGGTTACTAGTGTTTCCGCTCCATCATCCTTTTGGTGATGGGTCTGACATCCTTTGGGTGTCATGACTAGCGTATTTTCCATTATCCTTTTAGTAATGGATCCCCGACATCCTTTTTGGTGTTAGGGTTGATTTTTTTTTTGCTCCATCATCCTTTTGGTGATGGGTCTCACATCCTTTTGGTGTTATGACTAGCATTTCCGCTCCATCATCCTTTTGGTGATGGGTCTGACATCCTTTTGGTGCCATGACTAGCGTTTAGTAAATATTGATTTGAAATAAACTAACAATAAATTAATCCTAATACTAAAAATAAGTAAATATTAATTAGATTTAGAATTAATGATAATAGAATTAATTTATTGTATAGTCAAAATTGTTAGTTTATTTCGTTGATTAAATAAATTTTATTGATAATTATTATTATTAATTTGCTTTATTAGGATTTTAATATTCAGCATTTTTTAAACTATATTCATTATTAGTTAGTTTTTAAAGTCAATTTTATTTAATCATCAACATTTAGACTTTAATCAGAATTAATCATGCCACGTGTCATTTTCGAAGGGTATAAGACCCTATTCATCATCCCCTTCACAAAGGAAACCCTAATCCAAAAGGTCACAACCCTAGCCGCCCATATCCTTCCAACATCGTCAGCTCACCTCACTTCATCCTACCTTATCCACCTATCAACATTCAACTCTTCAACAAAACCTTCAATCTTTTTTCGAACCTAACACACCAAAACACAAAACTCAGATTTCCATTAACACTTCAAAACCCACGAACCTCCCTCACGTTGAACAGATTTCATACCCAGATACCTTTCCATCTCTAGATAACGAACACCCAACCAACTACCGTGAAAACCCATCCTTCTTCTCCAAAAACAACAAAAGCTTAGCTTCTTCAACTCACCACCACAAACTCGTCAAACAGAACAACAAACTTCATCGACACCAACCTCCAAACTCGCTAAGCTCACCATTAACGCACTCAACTCCATTTTTCTTCTTCAAACTTACCCAGAAAAATACGAACCACAACTCATCGCCTTCAAAACCCATTTCAGAAACCCACTCTCAACCTCCCTCGAGCTTCAACCTACAAGTCACCTTCAAATCAACACAACACATTCTCCAAATCTACCCATTTATCGCCGGAAAAACAACCCGTCGTACCCAGATTCGGAATCGAAACCCATAACGAATCATTAACCTTCATCAGCCACCGTCGAATCCGAAAACCCCCAACCCAGATTTCACTTCAACTATCAACCAGCTGAAACCCCAACGCACAAAATAAAATTGATTTGAAAAGAAACGGAGAGGGTGAGTGTTTGAGGAAACGAAAACGGAGCAGAGCGGTTAGTGAGAGTGAGCGTGAGAGTGATGAGATGCGATTTGGAGAAGAGAAGATTCCACCATTTTTTATTTACTGTTTTTCATTTTATTTGTTTTTTATATTTTCTATTTCTTTTGTTTTTTTATGGACTTATTGGGCTGTAAAGCCCATAGGAATTCCATCACATACCCACCTGATTCACAAATACACCCTCTCTGTCTCTTTTTTTTTTTTTTTACTTATTTCATTTTGTAAATTATTTTAGTTTATATATATATATATATATATATATATATATATATATATATATATATATATATATATATATATATATATATATATATATATATATATATATATATATATATATATATATATATATATATATATATATATATATATATATATATATATATATATATATATATATATATATATATATATATATATATATATATATATATATATATATATATATATATATATATATATATATATATATATATATATATATATATATATATATATATATATATATATATATATATATATATATATATATATATATATATATATATTTATATAGTTATATATATATATATATATATATATATATATATATATATATATATATATATATATATATATATATATATATATATATATATATATATATATATATAGTTTTTATATATATATATATAGTTTATATCATTATATATATATATATATATATATATATATATATATATATATATATATATATATATATATATATATATATATATATATATATATATATATATATATATATATATATATATATATATATATATATATATATATATATATATATATATATATATATATATATATATATATATATATATATATATATATATATATATATATATATATATATAGTTTATATCATTATTATTATTATTATATAATTTTGTTTTATTTTGTAAATATTTTTATATATTAATATCTTTTTCATTTCTTTAGATTTATCTTGTATATTTATTTCTTTAGAGTTTTTTTGTATATAATATTTAGAAGCTTATATTTTCTATTTAAGAGTTATTTCATTTCTCTTTTGTTATTGGGCATTTTTTTGCCTTTTGGGTCGATGATGAAGTTTCCGTAAATTGATTACTAAGTCAAGATATTGATAATTATTGTTGGATCTGAGACCCTTTTCTTTCTTACCTCGTATTCTATCACGATTTTATTTTCGAACCGATGAAGTCTCCGATTCGTCAAACGTTGATTTTCGAGGATGTTGAAACCTTCGTTATTTCAAATCTAAGGAGAATGACCATTTGAGTCATTTTCCTTACTTTGGGATCGCGAGAGGTTCCCCTTGATTAAATTAACTTAAAGTTTGCGATTAAGACGAGGTTTGAGTTTTCCCGACTTTCTCATGTCTATTGAGAATACGTAGGCCTATGATCGCGAAGTCCTACCGAGTCTGTTCTTTCTCTCTTCTTCCCCCGTTACTTATCTTTCCCATGTTTCTAACCTTTCTCTCCCATAGGAACACTCTTTTATAGCATAATATTTTAGCAAATATAATCACACATCGACTAACAAATGGTTCCCATCGTGTACGATGGATAGAAGGGGTGCTAATACATTCCACTCGCATAACCGGCTTCCGAACCCGTTTTTGGTCGCGAGACCATCTTATCCATTTCTTTCTCAAGGTTTTCTCGATATTTTCCTTTCCTCTCATGGGATAAATAAAGTTTGGTGGCGACTCTTCTGTCTATCTTTTTCGCCTCCCCGTCGTTGCACGATCTATTTTTCGAGTAGCGACAGGCGGCAAAGATCTTCGTCATGAAATCCATCTATGTGTATTTCCTTTAGGGGTGGCAAGGATCTTCGTCTTAAAGTCCACCTATGTGTATTACCTCGAGGGGTAGCAAGGATATTTGTCATGAAGTCCAAAATAAGATGTCGCCTCGAGGGGAGACAAGGATATTCACCATGAAGTTCAACTACGTGTATTGCCTTGTGGGGCAGAAAGGATCTTCTTCGTGAATTTGAGTTATAAAAGACATTTTAAAGAGGGAATATCTCAGGTGAAAATAAAACATTTGAATGATTGTTCAGAATTACATGGGAATAATGTTTATTGGAGAGTTACAAATGATTCTAACTATAATAATATCGGAGAGAAATGGCGTTCCAAGTTCAGGGTAGAAGTGGCCCTTCAAGCTCCTGCAACTCGTACACTATGTGAGGGAGCTTTTGGTATGTACAATACGGTCCTTCCTAATTAGACTATAATTTTCCCTATTATACAGGTATGACTAGGGGTGGCAAAGTGGGCAGCCCGCCCCGTTTATTCCCACCCTGTTTAAGCCCGTCCAAAAGCGGGGCGGGGCGAGACGGGCCAACTTAGGCATTCGAGCTCAAAAGCCAAGACCGCTCCGTTAACTAACAGGTTGGCGGGCCGACCCGCTATTTTTTTATTTTACAATTTGATTTACTATATAATTTACAAAAAATATTATTTATTACCAAAGAGGTCACCACCGTTCGTTATTTATCCCAAAAGAGAGGGAAAGGAAACGATTAGAGAAAATCTACGAAAAGGGAATAAGACAGGTCATCGCAACCATATCTCGGGTTCGGGAGTCGGTTACGCAAGGGGAAGGTATTAACACCCCTCACGTTCGTCGTACTCGACGGGATCCACGCTTTGTTGTCTATCTAAAAGGGTGTTTATTATCTACGCTAAAGGCCACGGGGACAAAGAAAAGAAAAAGAGACTCGATAGAGCATCGCCGCCCTATGCCTACGTATTCTCTCGTGCAATGGGAAAGTCAGAGTCAACGTAGTTCGGAAAACTACGGGTGAAGGTGGGAAAGGTTGCTCGCCAAGACGTCGTCGTTCTTGTGCCTACTTGTCCTTGTCTGGTACGAGAAATCAGAGAAAACGTAGTCCGGGCTGACACGACCATAGATTGGTTCAAGTGTTTTAAACCGAGTAGGGTTAAACCTTAGTTCTAGCGGTTAGGTGTATGTAGCTCGACCATTGGAGACTTAGGCGTTACCTGTTTGCGGTAGAACCAAGAGTTAACGACACTCTCTTTGTGAAAATGATTTTCCATTAATCCCGGAGGATAAAAGGTTTGATGTTTTTGTTTTGTGTTTTTTAGGACAAGAAGTGGATTGAGTTATGGTTTGAAACTCATGTCACACTAAAGACTATGACTTGAGAGCGAATGTGTCGCATATCGCCCAAAGGGCATACGCTAAACACTCTAGACAATTGAGAGGAGGCCCCCCAACCATCATTCCTCGAGTACTTAAGGCTCGTAGCGTATGACACAAATCTTTCTTTATTAAGTGTTTTGAATTGTTTAGGAGATGAGAAGAGAAAGACTCGAACTAAGGGGAAACTAGACCCTAAAGTTATCATGCATAATGCTCCTAAAGTTGGGGTGAAAGGAAAGAATTAACCTAATGTTGTCATGCATAGGATTGAACACCTAATGTCTCTCCTACTCCCATCCTAAACGGAAGGGACTAGGAATCCTAGGGGGATCATGGCCAAAGGCCAAGTAAACACTAAATAATTCACTCACAAATGAAATGAGAAAGAAAATTAATTTGTAAATTCAAAATGATAAAATAAAAAAGGAGAAAAATAATTTAACACACTAAAATACTACAAAATAATTTTTTTTGGATTTTTTATGACATTTAAAACTATTTTTAAAATAAGTAAAATAAAAACAAGAAATAATTAAAATAAAGCAAAAAGAAAAGAAATAAACAAATGCCAAAAAAAAAAAGGGAAATGCATCACCCAAGGCTTGAACTCAAGATCTTGGGGCTGCAGGCTCAAAACAAAGCCAGTTCTACCACTTTCACATGTGTGCACATAACTGGAAAGGAAAAGAAAAATATTAATAAAAATAAGAAAAATAATGAAAATGAGTAAAAATGCCCCCGCTGGGGGTCGAACACAGGTTCAAGGCATGGCAAGGAAAGGTGTTAAACCACTGGGGTGGCAATACATCTGTTGTATCAAGCCACCCCATTAATACAAATACCAAACATGCGCGCACAGACTGGGCAAATGCAAGGCAAGGCAAGTGGAAATTGGCAAAAACGATTTGATCACAACTCCTCTAATTCTTATCCAAATTCAGTGAAATTTTAGTCTATCTCACTCAATTTTTCACAAGGAACGTGATGGGGCTATCCAATTTTTCAAATGATGCTTACAGTGAAAAACACGATTGCTCACGCATAATAGAACTTTGAAATGCACTTGTGGAGTTATGGACCAAAATAGATGAGATTAAGAATAAGCAAAGGTCTGCACATGTTTCAAATATCTTACTTATAATTGTGCTCAAAGAGATGAGCTCAGTTTCTCAATGAGACAAAATGTGATTGTCAAGTTGTAAGTTATGGAAGTGGTGTTTGTCAAAACAACCTAATTTAATCAATGTGAAAAAAAAACATTCAAGACAGTATATGCTTATCAATCCAAACTTCCATCTTAATGGATCCTATACATACACAGATTGTAGGAGTTTTCAAATCAAATTGATAGCATAAAGGTGACCAATCCTCGAAAAACCCAACTAACAGTAAGCTAGCAATGTGCACAACAGTGTTTTTATAAAAACAACATACAGGTATTGCTTTAAAACTGGATCCTAGAAACAAACTTGATCTTTTCAACACAGGAAACATAATTCAAAGTAGCTTTGTTTGAAAACATAAGCAACAACATAGTTTGACATTACAATGTCCAAACACTAGTTCAAAACAATGCCTTCATGACAGTTACTAATGCAAGCACACATACACAACTCCAATAGCAGACTCACTCAACATGATTAGAAGCTTTTCAACACAAACACATAGTTCAAAATGGTTTGGTTTGAAAACAAAAACAGCAACATAGTTTGGCATCACATTACCTTCATGACAGTCATTCACACAAACACACAGTGTGGACAAAATTACTCAAGGGCTAGGAGTCCAACATAACAGTTGCAAATTCCACAAATGTCAATGACAGTTTTGGTTATTACAATGCACTCATCAAACACTAAGTCCTCCTTTTGTTCTTTAAAGATAGTTACCATTTGACAAAACAAACATAAACCAAACTTTAGTATGAGCAACAGATTCAAATAACCAGCAATGAGTTGGCAAGCTCAAACCCTAAGAACAAATCTTGACCAACACAGTTGTGAACCTCACACGCACCAGTTCATAGGAGAATGAAATGCAACCTGAGATCACCAAATTCTAAGTACTAAAGACAGTGTATAAGTGAATTTGCTAATGGTTGGCCAACAATCTTGGCCTGAGTTTAAACAACCAATCAATAACATCCTCCTCCAAAACTCAAACAAACAAAGAACCTGACTAAATCCTATCACCCTAACTCACCTAGCCTACCTAAACACTTGTGAATAATGCTTAGCAAACTTGAGGCACTCAACATGCCTCCCACAGGCTGACTGTAATAACCAAATCACAATTCTTATGACAACAAGCTTGGTCATCAACCTCTGTTCCAAACAAATCCTTAGATGAAAACCACAACATAACCTAACCTCTTAACACAACAACCAGGCATGAGTTAACAAACTCAGCCCTTAAAAACAGAATATTAATAGCATGGTCACCACCTGAACATGTCAAAGTCCAACCTAAACCAACCAACTAAAAATCACAGCCTAAAGTCACAACTCAAGGACACTAAACCAGCACTAAGCAGTACCAAGAATCTGTCATACAATGCCAAGTCCAAGATAATGTAATCTAACACCAAGAGTCACAACTCTAACCATATCAACATGAATTGACAGGTTCAAACTTAACACAACCTCTAGCAGTGAAAAAATGCAAACAAAACTGGAAGCAGTTAACATCAATAAAAAAAACAAATCTTGGTTAAAATTCTAACAAGCTTAGCTATGGAAACATTGTTTGGCAACAACAAGCATTGACATCACAATGTCAAACCTAAACCCTCACCAACTGTTCAACAGTATGCAACATCATCTGTCCAAAAGCAACAAACCACAAACATTGTCCTAAAGACAACCTAAAAATAAGCTAACATGAGTTGAACAAACTCACAATGTCAAAATAAATTGGTAGCACCAATGTAAGTTTATAAAATCCAAAACAACCAGACTAGTCCAAATCCTACATGACAGGATAGTTGTTCCTTCACTAACAATTTAGCATGAGAAATAGGCTTGACAACAATAAACATAAACATGACATCACAATGTCAACCCTAAACATCATCATCTGTTTCAACAACAAGTATCAACACCTCTACAAAAGAAAAAAAAAACTACATACGTTGCCCTAAAACATTCTAAAAAACCACTATGTAACAATCCTAACAACAAAACCTCTAGCACAGCAATGGCAGCAACAGACTTGCAAGACCACAAATGACAATATCAATCCAATGTTCATCTTAGCAACACACATAAGTTTAAATCAGCAATAGTTATGAGCTTACTAACATTCATGACAATTTGACAGCATAGCCACAATTTAACATAACCATGTCTAAACCATCTAACAACCTAAAACATAAACATGATGCATAATGAGGAGGTTTAGGGCTACATACCTCTTGTAGACCTCCAAAAGCAAGCTAGCAGCAAAGAAAACCAGAGATCCTTCCTTTTGAACAAGTTTGTGAAGCTTACTTCCTTTTGAAGAAACAAGTGGTTTTTAAGGACAGTTGATAAAAAGGATTTCCAGTGGTTGTTTTAGGTTATGGACAGTTGGTATGACCTAAATAGGGAGTGTTCAAAGTGTCATAGTGATGGAAAATGGTTTATGTAGTGATTTGGCATGAAATGTGCATAAAAGTCAAACTTAGGTGTGTGAGAAGTTGACTTTTAGATTTATGGTGTTTTTGATGAAACTAATTATTGGAATAGCTTCAAATGGTGATTTTAAGTTTTTGTGGATGGTCTTTATGGTGGTTTCATGGCTGGAAATGATGTTGGTGTGAAAAATGCAAAAGGGCAATTTTTGGTGATTTTGTGAATTTCTTCACTTTCAAGCAAAGAGGGAAGGAGGAGAGCTATGAGTTTTTGGTTCTCTTGGATAGCTCTAGTGTGTTGTATACAATGGGAGGAAGCCTCTATTTATAGGCTAAGGGAAGGGTTGGGGCAGGTTTGGTTTTTTGCCTCTGGAGGGAGATTTTGGAAGAAAATCTATCCAAGATTATATGGCAGCTGTGCATATCAGCTCCTTGGCTTAATGCAGGGCAAAACTCAAGTGAAATGAAGGACATGATGTGACTGAAGTGAGGCTAGAGGGATAGGGAGGCTGCAACTGTAAGTCTTCACCAAAAAGAGGTTTCTCTTTCCTCTATTTTTGAATAAAATAATGTCACATGTCTTGCAACTTGCATTGTCTACCAAATCCATCTTCCTTCTGCATTTTAAACCATCAACCTCTCTAAATATCAGATTAAGACATGATCAAATGGTTGAGAATTGTCCAAGTGGCTGAAAAGTGAATTTGTGAAAAAGTGGAAATGGTGCACTCAAGTGTGGAGACCCCAACTTTCTGGATTCATAACTCTCAACTCATAAGGGCTATGGAGGAGTTCTATTACTTTTTGGAAAGACCTCATAGAGATCTACAACTTTCATGTCTACATGATCTTCAAATTCCAAGTGGAACTAGGTCAAAAATCCCTCCAAAGTTGGCTAAAAACATGATTTGTAAGGCCAGAAAACTTAGAAATTCTCCAAGTGTTTTCCCCTCTTGGAATGATTTTGATCATAACTCCCAATCTACTTCTTTTTTGCACATGGACCCCCGTGAGACTTTTGTTGGATTTGTCAAGACCTTTCCAACAAGCTTTGAACCACCTCAATTGGATGTGTGGTTAGGAGATTATGGTCTTGCCCCTTTCAAAACCCTAATTCCCGACTTTTCCGATTACTCCTCAACCCTTGATCCAATGGTCATGAAAATTCATGGATAAGTTCAATATGCCATTAGGAACATTTTTTATTCACACTTTGAGGTCAAATTTCTTATGGTTAAGGAGTTGACGTTTTGGTCAACGAAACGATCGATCGATGACTACCGAGTTGATTGTTAACGTTTTGGGTCTTCTGAGGTATTGAAACTTATTGAGTGGACTTCAATAAGCCATATGAGCTTCATGGACCATAATTCCATCATTGAAACACCTTTTAAATCAAAATTCAAACTACAATTGACTTTTCCTGATTAGAAACCCTAATCGGGAATCCTGAACTGCACTGCCTTTAATCTTTGGGTGACAACCTCAAATTGGATTCATACTTGACCCAACGAAGCATCTTTGATGATGTGGAGCTTTGTTTCTTGGAGAATCAATCCAACACATTGACAGATTAAACCATTGAAACCTCAATTTTTACTGTACGGAACCCTAATTCACCCTTTTTACCTAGGCAATGTGCAGATGAATTGAGTGACCATTCCCACTCCATAATGACCTCTGAGGTACTCAATAATCCTCTACCAATTATAAATCTTCATGGACCCCTTGACAACCCTCTGATGGTTCATCGATACTGCTGCGATACACCTATCCTTTCTAGGAGCTCAGATATCTTCATGGTGATGACACACACATAACAATCTCTACCAATGCCTCTGCTTGAGCTTGTGGTCAATAAGGCTCTCTTCATGGATAGGACACAAACAATCACTTGATCCCCTGTAAGAACTATGCTATGCAAATACAAGATGCTAAAATGCAATGAAACATAAGCCGAAGATTAAGAAAAGAGGTTGGTAAAATTTTGGGGTACAACAACAACAACAAAAAATAGCAAAATAAACTCAAACACAATAAAAAACGTATCAAAATAAATAAGTAAACAATACATATCATCCTAATTCTATTTAAAAGCTAACTACTAAAAAAGACTCAATTAAAAATTTACAAAAGACAAACAATGATAACAATTACATTGCATAAAACATCACAATGCATAAAATTGTAGTGCATAAAATATCAACACCTGACTTTCTCACTGTTTATATCATATATACTTCTATATTGACTGATTCCTTAACAGTTAAATCCTAAATTTATCACACATATACACTAATCAAATCCTTCATTTTCTTAAAATCAACATCTATTTCTAAAGAAAATATGTGAGCTAATGTTTGACAACTTAATAATTCAGCATGACATGCAATTGTTCTTTTATTTTAAGTTTTCCCAATCAACACATGTATTAGAAAGTTATAAAAAGAACTTTACAATTATAATTTATTTTGTTTGTATAATAATTTATAATACAATTCAATCTACATAAATGTAAAAGAAGAATGTTGTTTTTATAGTTAAAGTTGTTTTAATTCTAAGTAAAAAAAATAAAGTTTTAACAAAAAGCCCGTGGGAAAAACCCGCTCCGCCCCGCCTCGACCCTCTTTTTCAAGCAGGTTAGGCGGGGCGGGCCAACTTAAAGTACCAAGCTGAAAACCTCAGCTCCGCCCGCCAAAAATGGCAAGTTAAGCAGGCCGACCCGTTTTGCCACCCCTAGGTATGACTATTTACTTTAGTATTGCGTGACCCTCCTACATCTCCCTCAACTTTACCTTGGAGTTGTATCTCCTTGCGGCCATGTGTTTGGCAGCAAAATCTCGTAGTTTTGCGATCACGTCAGCCACATATTTTTGGCTTATCTCGTTCACTTTTTCATTGAAATGGGTTCACTGCCATGATGTTGTCTCGATCTCGATGGAAAGTATTGCACCCACCCCATAAACTATGGAAAATGGGGTTTCATTGGTAGTGGGTTGTGGCGTGGTATGGTACGACCATAGTATCTCATTGAGCAGTTCCGCCACAGACCTTTGGTGTCGTCCAGTTTCTTCTTAAGTCCTTTTAGAATTACCTTATTCATTGATTTGGCTTGAGGGTGTACTACGAACACGAATTTTATCTACACACCTAAGTCTTTGCAAAAGTCAGTGACCATGGTGCATGTAAATTGGGTCCCATTGTCTGAGACAATGGTGTCGAAGAGTTCATATCGACACATATCTGTCAATTGAAGCTTGTTACTCTTTCTACCGTGATTTTTTCCATTATCCCCGCCTCAATCCATTTGGTGAAGTAGTCTACTCCCATTATCAGAAATTTCAATTGACCTAGTGCCAAAGGGAACAGGCCCGAGATATCTATGCCCCACTAGTAGAATGGCTAGGGCGAGGTCATCGATTGAAGAAACTCTACTCGGGCGTGGTGAAGGTCAACATATCTCTGGAATTGATTTCACTTCTTGATGAAGGTGATGTTGCCTTTCATTTGGATAGGCCAATAATATCCTGCTCTTAAGAACTTGCGGGCGAGAGCTTTTTCGCTGATATGACTGTTGCATGCTCCCTTATGAACTTCTGTGACTACTAGAGCGAGATCGTTCTTGTCCAGGAACCTCAACATTGGAGTACCCTTCCCCATTATGTAAAGTTTACATGAAAGTAAGGTGTACTTGGAAACTTTTCTTCTGATCTTTCGAGCTTGTCCCTCATTCGGGGGGATTTTGCCTAACTATAAGTAGGGGTGGCAAAACGGGTCGGACCCGTCGGGTCGGCCCGTTTGATCTGCAATTTTTGGCGGGCTGAGCCGAGGTTTTCGGATCGGTAATTTAAGTTTGCCCGCCCCGTCTAACCTGCTTGACAAAGCGGGGCGGAGCGGGTTTTGACCACGGGTTTTTTGTTAAAACTTTGTATTTTTTACTTAGAATTAAAACAACTTTAACTATAAAAACAACATTCTTCTTTTACGTTTATATAGATAGAATTGTATTATAAATTATTATACAAACAAAACGAGTCATAATTGTAACATTCTTTTTATAACTTTCTAATACATGTGTTGATTGGGAAAACTTAAAATAAAAGAACAATTCTATGTCATGTTGAATTATTAAGTTGTCAAACATTAGCTCACGTGTTTTCTTTAGAAATAGATGTTGATTTTAAGAAAAGGAAGGATTTGATTAGTGTATACGTGTGACAAATTTAGGATTTAACTATTAAGAAATCAGTCAATATAAGAGTCTATATGATGTAAACAGTGAGAATGTCAGGTGTTGATATTTTAAGCACTACAATTTTATTCATTGTGATGTTTTATGCAATGTAATTGTTATCATTGTTTGTCTTTTGTAAATTCTTAATTGGGTTCTTTTAGTAGTTAGTTTTTAAATATGATTAGGATGATATGTATTATTTATTTATTTATTTTGATACGTTTTTTTATTGTACTTGAGTTTATTTTGTTTTTTTTTGTTGTAATTGGTCTTTATTTATTTTATATTTTGAACGCATGTTGAAGTTCTATTATACGTTCTTAAAAAAATATTTTGTCAACCTCTTTGGTAATAAATAATTTTTTTTGTAAATTATGTAGTAAATCAAATTTTAAAATAAAAAATTAGCGGGCCGGCTCGCCAACTCATTAGTAAACGGGGCAGGCTTGGCTTTTGAGCTCAGATGCCTAGGTTGGCTCGTCCCGCCCCACTCCGCTTTTGGACGGGCTTAAACGGGACGAGACTAAACTGGGCGGGTTGCCCACTTTGCCACCTATTGCACTCCAAAATTTGCCCTCACTTTTTCTAACTTTGACTGGCGTTTGCTTCACATTCATCTGCATATCATCTAGGTCGATCATTTCTCGCATACTGTGCATGTTATCAGCCGGAATGGATTTATCGGGATTACATCCGTTTTGTTCGCATTTTAGAAAATTTAAACCAGCTCAAGTGATAAGTTCCATGTCGAAATCGAGCGAAAGTTTGTTCTCTTCCTGGTGGTTCAGTTCGTGTTGATAATTTTGGTGCATTTCGGTGTTCACCCTTTTTGTTCGTTTTATTTCGTGGCATTTTGTGATTTACTTTTGCTTTAGTTTCTTTTTTATAGTTTTAAAATTATTTATTTTCAATTAAATTTAGAATTTTAACTTAGAGTATAGATTTTACAAATTATTGGAATTAGTTAGTTTTTAATCTAGAGTTTAGAATAGAATTTATTTAGATTAGAATTATCAGAAAATAGTTTTTAATTAGAATTTAGAAATTAGATTTTTAGAAATAGTTTAGAAATAGTTTTAGAATTAGAATAGAATTGTTTTTTCTAATTAGAATATTTTTAATTATTTAGTTTAGAATTTTTTAATTAGCATAGATTTTAGATTAGAATTTTAGTTTTAGAATTTTAAATAGATTTTAGAATAGAATTAGTTTTTTTTCAATAGAATTAGAATTATGATTATTAGTTTTATTATATATTAGAATTTAATTAGTTTAAAATAGAATTTTAATTTAGATTAGTTAGATTAGTTTAGGAGTTATTTAGCTTAGATTAGGAATTTAGATTAGTTAATTAGTTTAAGTCAGGTTAGCTTTTAGAACTAGGATTAGATTTATTAATAGGTTATAGTTAGATTAGAGTATTAGTTTAGGTTTAGTTTTATTATTAACCAGAATTAATTAATTAATCATAAGAGAACAAAAACAACAGCCAAACGGGCCACGTGTCCGATTTTCAGTATATAAGTTACTGTGGATTTTCTTCTTCCTTGGGAACGAAGCCCTAACAGCTGCCCCACCATCCACTGTTCATCTTCTCCGTTTTTCAAACCCAGAAATGCCGCCTCCTCCATTCTCCTTCTTCACTAACTAAAACCTAATCCTATTCATCATCATAAACACAAACTTCACGCTAGAATCCTCAAACCAAAACCATTCGAAACACCACCATCACCTTCACTCCGTAAAACCCCCAAAAGTTACCTCCTTCAGAACCTCAACCTTCAACAGCTGCAACATCTTCAAACCGCGACAACCCTTTCCTCCGCCTTCAACCATCTTCTCCATTAACCCATTTTCGAAAACCTCCATCTTCCTACCAACTTCTGTAATCAACAAAACCAGACGCAAACTCACCATTACCCCCTTCCTCTCTTTCACGAATCCATTCGCGATTTCCCTTTCCTCTCCACTGTTTGCCGTCAGTTTCCTCAAATCACCATCGAAATGTAAACCAAACTCTTTCTTATTCGCCACCTCTTCTTCTTATCCAAAACTCAGATCCAAAACCAAACTGAAACAGGACATAGAAGAAGAGGACATAGTGAAACAAAAACAAATCTTGCAAATCCAAAACCAAACTGGTACTGGTGATAGAAATTTAAGACAAAACAATACTAGAAGAAGGCGGAGCTGTTTTCGTTTTATTTGAAGCATGTTCTGTTTGCGTTTGAGATGGTTTTCTTGTTTTTTTTTATAGTTTTGTTTTAAGGAAGGAGGGAAATTGAATCAGGTTGTCTTTATCCCCTCAATTTATGTTGGGCTGTATTCAGTAGTTGATGGGCTTGAAGGCCCATCCCGTTTCAGCTTTTCCTCATCCTTGTTTTGGTAACACAGCATGCAGGTTGGAGGTTATGGGCTCAAAGCCCAAATGATCCTCATGTTTTAAATATGACATCCCCCCCCCCCATTTTCTGATGTACCCCTTCTTTTTTTCTTAAAAAAATGTGTAATATATTTTTTTCTTAAATTTAGTTTTTTTTAGATTTCTTGATATTTTAAATCAGTTTATGAATTGTTAACATATATTAGTTTTTTGAATTAGTTTTAGATTTCAATATATTTCTTGAATTTAATTTTTAGATTTTCTTTATATTTCTAATTCTAATTTCTTTTAGAAGTTTTTAATATATTTCTCAAAAGTTAGATTTAGGCCTTTTTATTGAGGATTTATTTTCATGTTTCCTCGTTTTAGTCGATGAAGAGACCTCTAAGTTTTTTCTGTCAAATTATTGATGAAAAACGATAGATCCGAAACCAAACTCTCTTTCCATTTTCATTTTTCGATTTTATGCGTTTTATTTCACTTTTATCGCTTTTTGGTCGATGAAGAGACCTCCAAGTTGTTATACGTCAAATTATTGATGGAAATGACAAACATGAGACCAAGTTTTCATTTCGTTTTCATTTCATTTTCATTTTCGACTTGTATTCATCTTTATTCATTTTCACCGCTTTTTGGTCGATGACGAGACTTCCGTAAATCATTATTAGTCAAACTATTGATAAGTAATGTTGGATCTGAGACCACCTTCTTTCTCTCCTCATTTCTTCTTCATTTCCGTTTTTTTTTCAATTTCCTCGATCAATGAAGTCTTGTATTCGTAAGCGTCGGTTTATCGAAGTCGATAACCTTTGCGATTTCAAATCTATGGAAAATGACCATTTGGGTCATTTTCTTTACTTTGGGATCATGATAGGTTACCTTCGATTAATTGACATAATGTTTGCAATTAAGATGAGATCTCACTTTTTGGTCCGTGCGACACGATTCAATTAAAGAATGGTTCTCAATATCATTTCTCTATCTAGTCCTTAGCACAGATATCAATTACACGACCTTCTATAGTTTTACTTCCCTCATAGGTCGAGCTATGACGGTTTAGCGTCACATTGTGTCCCGATTCGATTCATTAACACCGTTGAACCTTATTCAAACCCTTATAACTGCAATGAGTATTATGAGCCGCAAGCGTTAGGTGCGTAGGAAATGATGAGTGGGGAGGTATCTCTTCACTTGTCTAGAGTGTTTAGCGTATGCCCTTTGGGCGATATGCAACGTATTCGCTCCTATGTCTTAGGTTTTAGCGTAGTACGCGTCCCAAACCAAGCCATTCACTTCCGTTTAGGCGTTCCAAGCCTAGGACCTTTTTCTCTCGCTCTCGTGCGATCGAGACCCATTTTTCGTAGTTGGCTGAACTACGACTGCTCTGATTTCTTATATCTGTTGAGAATATGTAGGCATAGGATTGCGATGATCCTAGCGAGCACTCTTCTTTCTTTTCCACCCTTTCACCCAAAAAGGACATGCTACGCCTGTTCTACCGCAAACAGGTAACGCCTAAGTCTCCAACGAGTGAGCAGCAATACACCTAAACTGCTAGAATGTGTATGCTAGCATCGTCTACCAGAACTTCCCAGCAAACCATAGGCCGAACTACGGCTGCTCTGATTCCTTATTCCCTAATAAGGATACATAGGCACGAGGATATCTATCCTTGATGAGCACACTAACAACTAACTTCCCCTTTTCTCTTGCCTCCGTGCAGTCGAGACCAACCCAAAATTCAAACCTTTTCATCCTTCGGGATTGTTTTCAAACCTCATCACCCAAAAAGAGTACGTTACTTTTCCGTTCTATCGCAAACATGCATCATCCCTAACTGTTGGAATGGAGATTTAACGTCACTCGCAAAAACTCTTAACCAGCCTTGTCCCGTAGTTTCCCGAACTACATTTGCTCTGATTTCTCATATCATATGAGGATACGTAGGCACAAGAAGGTGATGTTTTGGTGAGCAACCTTCCCCCCATCACCCCTAGTTTCCCGAACTACGTTGACTCTGACTTTCCCATTGCACGAGGGAATACGTAGGCATAGAGCGACGATGTCCTATCGAGTCTGTTCTTTCTCTTCACCCCCATTTAGCAGTAGCTTTTAGATAGTTTTCACCCATAGATTAGACAACAAGCATGGATCTTGTTGAGTACAATGGACGTGAGGGGTGCTCATACATTCCCCTAGCGTAACCGACTCCCGAACCCAAGATTTGGTTGCGATGACCTTGTATTTCCCGTTCTCTTAGGTTTTCTGTGATCATTTCCTTTCCCTCTCTTTGGGATAAATAATGTTCGGTGGCGACGCTTCTGTTTGTTTCCGCCGGCCATTTTTTCGCAGTTGCGACACCACCCCTAACTGTAAGTAGTGCAGTATGGGCGAAATCCAATGAGAGTCAGGGATAAGTTCCATGGAGTATGTTTCATTTGCCTTGATTCTAGGGGAGGCAAGAGTCTCCTGTATGATTATTCTATTAAACCATGTGACCTTCGAGGGGGCTTGTTTGGACAAGAGATCCCCTAAAGTTCTGTTTGTGGGGGACTTGTTCTACTTTAAAAGAGAGGAAACAAAACGATAATTTTTGCACCTTCTATAGATGTTTTATTAGTTGGGGTTCCTTAGAATGATATTTTCCTGAGACCTGATTAGCAACTAGCTGAGAGTTACTTTGGATTTTAATCTAGTGGCTGCCATTTCTAAGGAGAGGATCATATCAGCGATAAGAGCCTCGTATTCTGTTTAATTTTTGTTGGCGGTAAACTTTAACTTTAACACTTACTCAATAACTATATCACATAGTCCTTCGAGTACTGCTCCTGCACCACTTCCTTTAATGTTGGAGGCGCCATCCATGGATAACGCCCATTCTGAAGAGGGGCGGTCTTTGTCAACGAGAGAACTGAGCTCGACTACAAAGTCGATTATGGCTTGAGATTTGATGCTCCCCCTTAGAATGCACTGTATACCGTATTTCAAGATCTCTACTGACGAAAATAACATTCTTCCTGCTCAACATGTGTACCCTCATAACAGAGGCAACAAGAACTCATCTTGGAGGTGTCACCTATGAAAGATTTGGTCATATAAGACCCTTTTGCTATAGAGTGTATCGATATCCTTAGCCCTATCGTCAGCCAAGTTCCAACATAAAGAATGGGAAGAAAACTAAAGCAATGAAAGTGTGGAAACCCAAATAAACTATCACTTGTCTCATAGCTCATACATCTCTTAAGAGAAGATTTATATTTTGATAGTGGATGTTCAAGGCACATGACTAGAGAAAAGAACTACCTTGAAGAAGTAAATCCATACTCTAATAGTTAAGTCACTTTATATGATGGAGCTAGAGGAAGAATCAAGGACATAAGTAAGCTGATTAGTCCAGGTTTCCCTTGTCTTGATGATGTGCTGCTGGTAGAAGGATTGATTGCAAATATGATCAGTATAAGTCAACTATGTGATCAAGTTCTGAATGTGAACTTCAACAAGGTTGAATGTATTGTCACCAGTAAAGATTAAGAAGTGTTAATGAAGGGTTCAAGATCCCAAGACAATTCTTATTTGTGGGTATCTCAAAACATAAGTCAACTTTTAACATGTTTGATATCCAAGGGAGATGAGGCCAAATGGCACTAAAAACTTGGTCATCTCAAACTCAAGAGTATGAGAAAGATCAACTCTGAAGATGCTATTAGGGAATTGCCAAAGCTAAAGGTTGAAGAAGGAAAAATATGTGGAGAGTGCCAAATAGCCAAGTAGACCAAGATGTCCCACAAGAAGCTCCATTATCTTGCAACCTCAAAAGTGCTTGAGTTACTTCATATGGACCTCATGGGACTTATGAAAGTAGAAAGCATGGGTGGGAAAATATATGTACTTGTGTGTGTGTGTGTGTGTGTGTGTGTGTGTGTGTGTGTGTGGATGATTTCTCAAGGTATACCTGGGTCAAATTTATTCAAGAAAAATCTGACACTTTTGATGTATTCAAAAAGTTATGTCAACATTTCCAAAGAGAAAAAGGGAGTGCGATAGTGAGGATAAGAAGTGACCATGGCAAAGAATTTGAAAACTCTAAATTCTCTGAATTTTGTTCCTCTAAAGGGATTGGTCATGAATTATCAACACTTACACACATCAGCAAAATAGGGTGGTTGAGAGAAAATATAGGACTTTGCAAGAATCTTCTAGAGTGATGTTGCATGCCAAAAACCTAGCTTACTATTTCTGGGCTGAAGTAATGAACATTGCTAGTCACATTAACAATCGTATGACCATAAGATCTAGAACCAAAGAAACTTAGTATGAGCCGTGGAAATGAAGAAAACCAGTTGTAAAATACTTTCATATATTTGGGAGCAAGTGTTATGTCTTGGCAGATCATGAGCAAAGAAGAAAGATAGATCCGAAAAGTGATTAAGGGATATTCATATGTGAAATTCTGGTATCAAATACAAGATGTCGAAGGCGATGTTACGACACTAATATCTGAACAATAACCAATAAGAACAAAGGCAAAAAGTATAACAATAGTAGAAACAACACAAGCAATTGTTAACCCAGTTCGGTGCAAACACACCTACATCTGGGGGCTACCAAGCCAGGAAGGAAATTCACTAAATAGAATTAGTTTGAAGATACACAATAGACTCTCTTTAGTTTACCATCTTCCCACCTAATCTCTACCCTTGTAATTTCTACCTAGGACACTCCTAGATATGAGATACCTCTCACTCCCCCTCAATCACAACAGTGATAACAACAGATTAATAAAACTTTAGAAGATACTCTTCAAAGACAAAACTTGATCTTGCTTAAAAGCTTCAATCAAGGACAACACGCTCTTGCTTACAAGCTTTGAGTGAAAAACATATAACACAAAAACTTAGTTCAATTCATACATTAAAGTAATGAGTGAATGGCTCACAAACTAGCACCAACACACGAATGCAAAATGCTATAATTCTTAAGCAATGCACTATATTAAACCTAGCTTCTCTGAGATTCAAAATAGGATTGTGAATCCTTTAAATAGTAACTCTTGGACGGGCTTGGGCTTTGGCAAAAACAACACCTGATCTTGAAGAAATCAATTTAAATAATTAGCATCAATGAGTAATACCAAAACAGATTTGATCCAATCAGCTCCAATCAAATCACTCATCAGATCTTCAAGATTTCCTTCAGAAAATAACCTCACATGATTCCATAAATCCTCCATGAAATATGCATCAAAAACACTTTTGAATAAATACTATATCTACGCAGATTTGAACCATAAAAAACAGATCATAACATCGCAAAGAGTTGCACAAAAGAAACAGACAAATAGACACATTCTCGCAAAATGTTCTGTTCACAAATGTTAGGACATCATGAACTAAACCCTGCAACAACAATCATAGCTACCTACAGACAGTTAAGAACATATGTCAAGACATCATGTAGGATATCTTGTGATCTCACCAAGTTTTACCAAAATTCCTGCCAATCAAGAACTAACAAACTCCCCCTTTGGCAAATTTTGGCTAAAATAATCAACAGATCACAAGAGCTCCAAAATCAGAGAGCACAACAAAAAAAACTTCAAAGCAGGAGTAGACACAAACTCTCCCTCAATACAATAACCAACAATTCTTCAAGACACATAACATCCCAAACAACCAGCAACCTGTAATCATGTAACCACAAACTATCCATCAACCTGTAATCACAAACTCCTCCTCAACATAAACAACATCAACATCCATCAGGATCAAACAGAACAGCAGCAACTTCACTTCCCCCCCTTTTAGCCATAAATTACGAACACAAACTAAGGGAAACATAGTAGCATAGATCAAATAAACAGAGCCAAGTAAAGTCAAAGGTACAAATATGACCCAATTAGAGTACAATCCAACAACACTTTAAGTGCACAAACAAACAAATTCTGCAGCAGCAGACACAATAAAAAAAACAAGGAACACAACAGTCAAGCAACACATCAGTCAAACATAATTAACCTTCTTCTTCAGATCCAGTACTCTCATCATCACCAGCATTTGTAGACACATAATTATTATCATCAGTCTTCTCCCCTGAACCTGAAACTTCCTCATCTTCTTTTTCTTGATCATCAACATCATTCATTGTATTGTCTTCATTTTGTTCCATACATTTAATCAAAGCTTCCAACTTAATCTTCCTTGTTGTGGCCACATTAATCACTTCACCTAACTCCATGCAAGTCTCTTTTAATTCAGATATAACCCTAGCTCTTGAAGTGGATGCCTTCTCAGATGATGTTAAGACAATGTCTGGGACATGTCTTCCGGCAAATAACTTATAGTGAAGAGACAAAATTGAATCTCTTTTGCATGCCACATCATTGGTAGTGAGAATTCCAGGGTATTGGTTCAAGATTATGCCACAGATCAGAGAGGGAAATGCAATGGGAAGATTAATTGCATTTGTGGTGGCATATTTCACAACTTGATCAAATATGTACCTACCATAGTTAAACTTCAGCTTGGTCCCAACAGCAAAAAAGAATCTTCCCAATCCAACAACAATGGTTGAGGTATGATTTGTAGGAACCCAATTTGTAGCACCAATCCTGTGAAGGATGGGATACTTAACACTAAGTTGCCCAGAAGAAAGCTTACCTTTAGAGGGCCAAGCATTGATTTGATTTGCAGTTATTACCCTGCACACCTGATTGTCAGTAGCTTTCATTTAATTATCTCCTTCCTCATTCCTACCCAAGAACTTGTTGATCACACCTGAAGAAAATTCAACACACCTTCCTCTTACAAATACTCTAATAAAATCATTGCTCTTCATATCAGTAATGGTTGTAGGGATATTCACAATGAATTCCTTCACAAGCATATCATAACATTTAGAGAACCCAACTACAGTTTTGGTCAGCCCAGCATCAGAAATCAGTTGCATGACCTCCTTGATTTCAAGCGCATATTTACCCAATTCTCTTTCCAAGGAAATCCTTCTTTGATACTCAAATTTCCATTTGGACAAGTTGTCAATAGAGTGGAATGACACATTATCCAGAGAGGCAGCAGGAACAGTACTTATGGTTTTCTTGACAACAGATCTCTTAGCAGGAGTGATGTCCTGGACATCATCCTCAACATTATCATCAAAATTAGTCTCCAACCTAACCTTTCTCTTCTTAGAAGCAGGAGTGACTTTACTCCAAAATTTTGGAGGACCAACAACAGTCTTCTTCCTCTGACTCTTAGAAGGGGATTGCTCAATCACAGCTTTTCCTTTTCTAGACTTCAATCTTTTTGCAATACCAGGAGCGACATTCTTGATTAAATCATCATCAGAAGGGACATCCTTAATGTCCACCATATTTTCAGCAATGTTTACCTTTTCCTTGTCTTGAAGAGACCAGTTTGTTGTGTCTTCTATACCAGGGGTACGATCATTCTTATGTGCAACATCATATTCTCTTACTTCCTTGAGCACAGAACTAGCAAGCTTGTGCAAATTCTCTGTATTAAGGTTCTTATCAGAAGAGGAGTTATCGGCATCTTTACCTTCTTCACCTAGGTCAACAGCAGAACTTGGAGTAGCATCCATGTGAGATAGAGGAGTGGAAATCCCAGGTACATTATGCCCACCATATAGAACCTTAGTCATTAGTTCCCTAATGGTTCTATCAACATAGGCACTTCCTTCTTTGTTCTTCATTTTAGTATTATAATCAGTAAAGGTATCAGAGGAGTTACCTTTAGCCGTCTGTTGAGAGTCGCTTGCATGAGCGAAAGTGGTCTTGAAGGCTTCAGTGTCGTGGCTGGGAACCATGGCAAGAGGAGTAACGTCAAGAACTTCTTCAAACGAGATGCTCATGGGATGAGCCTTAGGTTTGGAATCAGACTTGGAAGATTTTGATGAAGTTGCAACATGTTTATGAGACATTTTGTGGTTTTTGAGAGTAGTAAGATAGGTATCAATCGAAGAATCAAACAGAGAATGGGAAGCAAGCAGAAACTTTGTGGGGGTATGGGATATGAACAGGTAGTTGGAGAGAAAGAGATGATTAGGGTAGTGTGTGGTAGTATCCTTGAACGTGTTATGTAATAATGAGTGATGTTGAGACATCTTTATTTTTGGAAAATACCACCCCTCATGAATGATAATCCCACTCAGCAATAATTGCTATAAATCTTCATAAATACAAATCCCTAATTTTCCTCTCAAAGTTTCAAACTGATTGGCATCCAAAGCTTTAGTGAAAATATCAGCAAGTTGTTTTTCTATAGTAACATGCTCTAGGGTAATGATTTTATTTTCAACAAGCTCCCTTATAAAATGATGGCAGATATCAATATGCTTTGTTCTGCTGTGTTGAATAGGGTTCTTGGAAATTTTGATAGCACTTAGGTTGTCATAGTATAATGTTAAGACATCTTGTGTGACATTGTATTCAGTAAGCATTTGCTTCATCCACACAAGTTGAGAGAAGCTACTTCCAGTAGCTATATATTCAGCTTCTGCAGTAGATAGAGAGACACAATTTTGTTTCTTGCTGAACCAAGATATGAGGTTGTTTCCCAAAAATAAGCAGCCTTTTGATGTGCTCTTCCTGTCATCAACACTTCCAGCCTAATCAGCATCACAATAGCTAGACAGCATACAACCAGATCCATGAGTGTAAAGCATCCCATATTCACTTGTCCCGTTGATATATTTTAAAATTCTCTTAACTTGATTGATATGACTCATTTTGGATTCAGCTTGATATCTGGCACAAACCCCCACAACAAATGCAATGTCAGGCCTGCTTGTTGTAAGATATAACAAGCTTCCTATCATGCTTCTGTAGAGACTTTGATCCACATTAACACCTTTTTCATCTTTAGACAACTTTAGATGGGTAGGTGCAGGTGTTCTTTTATGGCTGGCATTTTCCATTCCAAACTTCTTAATTATATTCTTGGCATACTTACTCTGAGATAGGAATATAGATTCTTCCATCTGTTTGACTTGCAACCCAAAAATAAGTTAATTCCCCAACAAGTCTCATTTCAAATTCATATTGCATTTGCTGCACAAAATGTTGAACCATCTCATCAGACATCCCACCAAAAACAATATCATCAACATATATTTGAGCAATCATGAGTTTTCCCTCTTCTTCCTTGATAAAAAGTGTTTTATCTATGCCACCTTTTCTGTATCCATTATCAACAAGAAACTCTGTTAGTCTTTCATACCATGCCCTAGGAGCTTGCTTCAGACCATACAAAGCTTTCTTCAACTTAAACACATGATTAGGAAAAGTTGGATCAATAAAAACCTTAGGCTGTTCCACATAAACTTCTTCATTTAGGTAACCATTTAAAAAGGCACTTTTAACATCCATCTGAAGCAGCTTGATTTTCAGAATGTAGGCAACTCCCAGAAGAAGTCTGATAGATTCAAGGCGAGCTACAGGAGCAAAAGTTTCATCAAAATCAACCCCTTCAATCTGAGTATATCCCTGAGCAACAAGTCTGGATTTGTTCCTAGTGACCACACTATTTTCATCAGACTTATTCCTGTAAACCCATTTTGTTCCAATCACATTTGTTCCTTCAGGCCTTGGCACAAGATCCCATAATTCATTTCTCTTGAATTCCCCCAACTCTTCTTGCATGGCATTTATCCAGAATTCATCAGTTAATGCTTCCTTGATGTTTTTAGGCTCAATCTTAGACACAAAACAAGAACTTGAAATAACTTCTCTGGATCTAGTGGTTACCCCTTTATTTGGATCACCTATGATGAGATCCATAGGATGGTCTTTCTGAATTCTGATAGAGGGTCCTTTGTTAACTGGTTCAGATTCAGTAATGGTAGGATTGGGATCATTGTCTTTGTTTTCAGACTCAGCTGAGATATCAAAGGATGTTCCAACATCTTCCGGGACATCATTCTCCTTATGCACATCATCTATAACAACATTGATAGCTCCATCATGGTTTTATTTCTGGAGTTAAACACTCTATAGGCTTTGTTGTTAGTAGAGTAGACCAAGAATATACCTTCATCACTCATAGGATCCATCTTTCTTCTTCGGTCACGGTCTGTAAGTATGTAGCATTTTTCATACAAGGTGGTCATGGTTCATGTTCTCAAAGTTACTCTGTTATAGATATAGCAGGCAGTGTTCATTGCTTCAGCCCAGGAGTGGTAGGGCAACTTCTTTGCATGGATCATTACTCTAGCATATTCTTGGATAGTTCTATTCTTTCTTTCCACAACTCCATTTTTCTGTGGAGTAATGGGAGCAGAGAATTCATGGCTAATTCCCTCAGAAAAACAGGATTCAGCAATTTTTTGATTTTCAAACTCCTTCTCATGATCACTCCTGATTCTAACAACCTTGCTTTCCTTTTCTCTTTGAATCTTTTGATAGAGGTCTTGGAGCACATCAAACACTTCAGATTTTTCTCTTATAAAATTTACCCAGGTGTATCTTGAAAAGTCATCTTCCACCACATAAGCACACTTCTTTTCACCAAGACTCTCCACCTGCATAGATCTCATTAAGTCCATGTGGGGAAGTTCCAATACTTTAGAAGTAGTGAGATGTCGGATCTTCTGGTGTGACATCCTTGTTTGCTTTCCTATTTGGCATTCACCACATACTTTTCCTTCTTCAATCTTCAGCTTAGGAATTCCTCTGACAGCTTCCATAGAGATTTACTTCATTCCTTTTAAATGTAGATGACCAAGTTTTCTTTATTCCTTCTTTGGCTAGAGCACGTTTGGAGTCCTGAGAGACCCATAGGTAGCAATTGTCCTTAGATCTGACTCCCTTCATGATCAATTCTCCTTTTTCATTTGTAACCAAGCATTCAAGTCTAGTGAAGTTGACATTGAGTCCTTGATCACACAATTGACTGATGCTAATTAAGTTAGTAGTTACTCCTTTAACCAGCAACACATTGTCAAGGTCAGGAGCTCCTGAGCAGTTTATTTTTCCAACTCCCTTAATTTCACCTTTGGCTCCATCTCCAAAATTTACATAGCTGGTAGAGTGGGGTTTGATGTCTACTAATGGATTTTTAATCCATGTCATGTGTCTGGAGCACCCACTGTCAAAGTACCAATCTTCCTTAGCAGAGACTTTGAGGGACATATGAGCTATTAAGAAAGTAGCAGTAGCTTTAGGAACCCATTGCTTTGTAGCAGGAGCTTTAGGAACCCATTACTTCCTAGTTGAATGAAAATTGTGATTTGGTCTGGTTTGAGGCATAGGTTTAGGATATCCATGCATTCTAAAGCAGAAGGGATTTATATGACAAAAACAGCCACAATAGTGACATCTCCATCTTTGGAATCTTCTTGGTTGGTTGGGTTGACCTCTGTCATGATGTTGAGACATCGGATGGAACATCTTTCACTTGGATCCAGAAGGCTTGTGGTGTGAAGAATGATTATTGTCTAAAGGTGGTTTCGTTTCTTCATCAAACCCTAACCATTTCTTGTCTCCTGCCTTTCTTTTAGATTGAAGGATCTTATCCAGGGTGTTGGTACCACTGTTCATCATTCTAACAGACACAGCTGATGGCACACTTCTTCACCTTGATGGCACACTTGATGGCACACTTCTTCACTTCTAAGACACAACTCTTTGTAGGAAGTTGCAAGTTCTTCAAATGTTAATTCATCTTCACTGGAGTCTTCATCAGAATAGTATCTTCCAGTCAAAGCAGTTACATGTTTGGCAGACTCTTCTTCAAGGTCACTGTCAGAATCCTCATCAGTCCAAGAGACATCAAGACTTTTCTTTTGTTTCTTGAGATAGGTTGGGCATTCAGCTCTAATGTGACCAAAACCTTCACATCCATGGCACTGAATCCCTTTGCTATTTGTGGGTTTTTCTTCAGTCCTGGTTCTTCTACCTGCATCATTGGATCTACTGATGTCATGAGAGTTGTTCTTGACATTAGGTCTTGACTTCATATCCATTCTATTCATCACCTTGTTAAACTGTCTTCCAAGAAGCACTATGGCATTGGATAAACTTTCATTAGTATCCCCATCTGATTCATCCTCTCCATTTTCAGTATTTGACATAAAAGCTATGCTCCTTTTTATCAGCTTTGTCACTTATTCCCACTTCAAAGGTTAAAAGAGATCCAATGAGTTCATCAACTCTCATCTTACAAATGTCTTGTGCTTCCTCTATAGCAGTTACTTTCATGTCAAATCTCTTAGGAAGAGATCTGAGAATTTTTCTTACCAGCTTTTCTTCAGATATCTTTTCACCAAGGGCACTTAAAGCATTGGCTATTTCAAGAATATTCATATGAAAGTCATGTATGATTTCATCATATTTCATCCTTAGGTTTTCAAACTTAGTAGTCAGCAGTTGAAGTCTAGACATCTTTACCTTGGAGGTACCTTCATGGGTAGTCTTGAGTATCTCCCAAGCATCTTTAGCCACTTCACAGTTGTTCACCAATCTGAATATGTTTCTATCAATTCCCTTGAACAGGGCATCCTCTTCTTTTGTCCATTCTTTCTCAGGCTTCATGTCAGATGTATCCTTTCCATCTTTCTCCACAGTCATAAGATGTTCCCATCCTTTTATAACAGCTTTCCATGCCTTACTATCCAAAGATTTTAAGAAGGTAACCAGACGTGGTTTCCAATAGTCATAATTACTCCCGTCCAGAACATGTGGTCTGTTCACAAATCCTCCTTCTTTGTCCATAGTACCAGAAAGTATCGTCCCTAGATCTCATCCAGAACCAGAGCAGGATGCCTGCTCCAATACCAATTGAAATTCTGGTATCAGATATAAGATGTCGAAGGCAATGTTACAACACTAATATCTGAACAATCACCAATAAGAACAAAGGCAAAATGTATAACAATAGTAGAAACAACACAAGCAATTGTTAACCCAGTTCGGTGCAAACACACCTGGGGGCTACCAAGCCAGGAAGGAAATTCACTAAATAGAATTAGTTTGAAGATACATAGTAAAATCTCTCTAGTTTACCATCTTCGTACTTAATTTCTACCTAGGACACTCCTAGATATGAGATACCTCTCACTCCTCCTCAATCACAGCAGTGATAACAACAACTTAATAAAACTTTAGAAGACACTCTTCAAAGACAAAACTTGATCTTGCTTAAAAGCTTTAATCAAGGACAACACACTCTTGCTTACAAGCTTTGAGTGAACAACATATAACACAAAAACTTAGTCCAATTCACACATTAAAGTAATGAGTGAATGGCTCACAAACTAGCACCAACACACGAATGCAAAAAGCTCTAATTCTTACGCAATGCACTATATTAAACCTAGCTTCTATGAGATTCAAAATAGGATTATGAATCCTTTAAATAGTAACTCTTGGACGGGCTTGGGCTTTGGCAAAAACAACATCTGATCTCGAAGAAATCAATTTAAATAATTAGCATCAATGAGTAATACCAAAACAGATTTGATTTGATCCAATCAGTTCCAATCAAATCACTCATCATATCTTCAAGATTTCCTTCAGAAAATAACGTCACATGATTCCATAAATCCTACATGAAATATGCATCAAAAACACTTTTGAATAAAGACTATATCCATGCATATTTGAACCATAAAAAACAGATCATAACAGCGTAAAGAGTTGCACAAAAGAAACAGACAAATAGACACATTCTTACAGAATGTTCTGTTCATAAATGTCAGGACATCATGCTTGACATCATGAACTAAACCCTGCAACAACAAGCATAACTACCTGCAGACAGTTAAGAGCATATGTCAAGACATCATGTAGGACATCTTGTGATCTCACCAAGTTTTACCAAAATTCCTGCCAATCAAGAACTAACAATATGTTATTCCATCAATAGCAGAGCTTACAGGGTATATAAAAAATGTACCAAAACAATACTATAAATGTTTTCATTGATGATACTCTTAAATATAAGCAAGAAGATGATGTATCTTCTCAATAGACTGATGTCCCAGCAAATTTCCCATACATGGGGTCTGACATTGAGTATGAAAGCACAAATTATGAATATTCTAAAATCATCAAGGGTCCATCAATCAAAATTAAGAAGAATCATCCCATTAAAAATGCCATAGGAGTGTTTAGTGAAGGAGTTATTACCAGATCTAGAGATATGATTTCCAATTCTTGGTTCATTTCTAAGATTGAACCCAAGAATATTAAGGAAACACTTACTGATGAATTCTAGATAAATGAATTGGAAGAGAAAATGTGTTAATTCAAAAGAAATAATGTTTGGTTATTAGTTCAAAGACATAAAGATATGCATGTCATTGGTACCAAATATGTTTACAAGAAAAAATATGATGAAAATGGTAATTTTACATGGAACAATGCAAGGTTAGTTGTCCAAGGGTACAGTCAAATAGAAGGAGTTGATTTTGATCAAATATTTGCTCCAGTAGCTCGTGTAACACCCCACTTCCCAAAATTAAAATAAAATACGATTAATTCAAATAAACATCAGAGTTCTCCACCAAAGTGGGATATCACATCACCTAACTCGACATACTCTTCATTAGAAGGTTTTCAAAACAAAGCAGCGGAAAATATTCATTAGTTCATCAATCTCGGCCATCCACCAATACATGAAAATATTCATTAATAAAATTCACCAACACATGATACGTCATAAGAAAGTAACACAAGTTCAACTAAATCAAAAGAAAACGCCCAAGTCTCGTGCTACGTATCAGAGCATCCTAAGACTCGACTCGCACACCTCTATCCAAGCTAGCTAAGTACCTGGATTGTCTGTACTTCCAAGGAAGCACAGACCACAACAACAACAAAGGGGTGAAAAAACATGATCAAAATTATCGGTAATACAGTACATGAAATAAAGGTAGTAATCATATAAATCATCACCCAACATTCATCAAACACGACCTACTGTCCAACATCAACGCAACACACTATAATGCAATTATGCAACTCAACACCATGCATGCGGTACCGACTCATTGGTTCATTCAGTCGAACCCCGGATAGATCACATACACCCGTCCTTGGCCATGATCTGTCCCCACCATTCTCCAAAAAGGGTACGGATAAATCACATACACTCCTCCTGAGCAATGATTCGTCCCACCAAACACCATGATATGCATAACACCAAATGCACAACAAATGAACTCAAGCACACAAAGTGCACACGATCCCCTGATGACATCACCATACATCATACATACGTATTGTTCATCAATTAATTATTTTAATTAAAGTCACACGATCCCCCTAATCCCATCACCATACCCCATACTTATCTCACACCCCAATCTACTTATTTCAATTAACTTCAATCACTACATAATTTCACCTTTTAATGCCAAGTGCACACTCTTCACCACTAATCACCATATCTATACTGGTCACAACTCAAGGGATACTACAAAACGAGGTCACAAGGCAAAACAACACAATATCACTTTTCTGTCACGCTCGCTGGCTCGTTCGCTTAGCGAAGCCCTAGCGAACGCTCACTAGCTGCTCGCCTAGTAAACTCCCTAGTGAAGGCAGACAATAGTTACTGGAAGGGTTCGCTACCCCACTCGCCTAGCGAACCTGCTAGAAAATGCTCGCTACTAGCTCGCCTAGCGAATGTGCTAGCGAGCTTCTGCGATCTCTCAAAAACCTCATTGTCCAACAATGTCATCTTGCTCAATTCCAAGCCTATCACTCTACTTCCATCTCTCATCCTATCATTACTACAACCAGTACACACTACTCTAGTCATTATTCCTTCAATTTATCTCCAGAACCCACACCTATGTCCATCAACAGAACTACAGAAGTTACTCAGAACCTCACCGAATCACACAATATGTGCACCCATTCATCAATGGCAACAACAATCATAAACACATCAACATGCACCTGAAATTCATCATAATCAACAACAATCAAAGACACATCAACATAACAAACATATTCATCAAATCCCTACGGGGTTAAGGAATCCCCCTACCCAATTTCATGTAAACACCAATCCCAATCAGTCTCTCCCCCCTTACCTCGATTAATTACTTTGATTGTTGAAGAATCCCCAAGGATCTGATAGCCCTAGCCTTCTTCTCTTCCCCTTGTTCTTCCTCCTTGTTCTTTCTCTTCAATCTCTCCCCCAAACTGGTTTACCGTGTCTTCCTCCCCTTCTCCCCAAAAATCCCCTTTTATTACTTATTCCAATAATAATAATAATAATAATAATAATAATAATAATAATAATACAAATACAATATTACTATTATTTATTAAATTATTATCATTATTCATTATATTATATTAATATTAACTCTATGGCTTATTAAAATAATCATTATCAATTAAGGACACCTACCAATGCGCTCAGACACGCTCCCCACACAAGGACACACCAAAAAGACTAAATAATTAAAATGGGTGTTACAACTCTCCCCCACTTTAATTATTTTCGTCCTCGAAAATTACCTGATGGAAACAATTCCGGATACACTTCCCGCATCCTGCTTTCCAATTCCCAGGTCACACTGCCTCCTGCAGCACCTCCCCAAACCACTTTCACCAAGTATATCTCCTTCCTTCGGAGTTGTTTCTCGTTCAACAATTCGCACTAGAAGTGCCTCAACAATCAAATTATCTCTCACTTGAACACCATCCAATTGAATCAATGTACTTCCTTGGCTTAGACACACGAACACATCCTGCAATTTCCACAAACGATAGCGGTAAAATAGTCTAACATGTTATTTTCCCCACGCTTCCGCTGCGCCACTCTGATACAGATAAACAAAACATAATGTATGCTTCCGAGACTTCAAAGCTCGACCAACCCCAGTTACCATCGTAACTCTCAATACACGTCTTTTCTTGGATCCTTTTGATCTTTTCAGTCACCTCTTGCACAATCTTCGGTCCGAGTACAACACTCTCGCCGGACACACATCAGTACAAAGGAGTCCTACACCTCCTACCATACAAAGCCTCATACAATTTCATTCCGATACTAGAATGATAGCGGTTATTGTAGGTAAACTCGATCAACGATAATTAACTGCCCCCTGATCCATCATGATCCAACGCACAAGCTCTCACCAAATCCTCTACATACTGGATAGTTCTCTCTATCTGTCCATCCGTCCATGGCTTCTAAACAGAGTTCAACTTTAATATGACACTCAAAGCGTCTGCCACTCTCCAAAAATTTCATCGAAAACTCATATTCCCATCTTACACAATATTCAACGGTATCTCACACTACTTCACAACTTCCTCACTATACATCGTAGCTACCTCCAGCATAGAATGATTCATCCTCATTGGTAAGAAATGAGTTAATATTTTCAACCCATTCTTAACTACTCAAATCAAATCATATCCCTTTAAATTCTTCAGAAAACCTAACACAAAATCCATGGGAACACTATTCTATTCCACTCATAAATATTCAACAGTTGCATCAGGCCCAACAGTCCCTGTTGTTCCAACTTCGACTTTCCACAAGTCTAATCAGCATACATAACCTCAACTATCTCTCTCTCTCTCTCTCCACCTATGGCCACCAAAACAATCTCCCACATTCGGTCACATCTTCATAGCACCTGGATGGGTACTCAATCCACCTTAATGTCCTTCTTCCAGGGTACTCTTATCCAACCCACACTACTGGAGCACAAACTCTATCACGACATCTCATGGCACCATTTCCATCAATCCGAAAATTAGCTCTTCGACTCAATTCATTAAATTCAATCAGTCTACTAGCTCAAATTAGAATTCCAACTCCTTGACACTCATCAAGATTGTTGCACCCTAAAATTTGCCCAACCTTTTCTTAACTTGGTTTATGTTTCATTTCATTTCTTTCTAGCATTCGCATTGCATAGCATGTTGCATTGAACAGGGGATCAAGATTTTGTGCACCTCAAGAGGAGTCTTCTCAGAGGTTTGAGCCTAAGCAGGGGTTGTTACTCAAGCTTGAGTGGTCATCAGGACATCTTGAAGTGGTCAATGTATTGTGAAAAGATAGATGGATGTGTGTGGGTCAGCTCCTAACTGAGAAGGCCGACTGAAGAGCAATAGAGGTTTGTGAATCCATGATTATGGGTATGAGATATAAAGAAAGCTCATTGAGGGCCTTGAGGGTCATTGTGGAGCTTATTCAAGTTGTTGTGTGAAGTGGAACAAGCCACAGTTGAAAGTATTACAATTAGGGTTTTCATCTGGTAAATCCTCAGTCAACTATGCAATTGAAGAAAATAGAAACTCAATTCAAAGTCTCTATGGTCATGGGATGTTGTGTTAAGACATATGAGACATCATTTCAAGTTCAATTCATCAAGGGTTAAGTGTTTGAGAGGTTACTAAATTAGGGTTCTCAGGGTAAAATCCCCTATTTAGTGCCTGACTTCAAGACCACCTACCTCAAGATAAAAGTCTCATCTTAATTTTTGGCCAACATGGAACTTGTAGATCATGTTCTTAGCTTTAATTTGAGTACTAGAAGTCCTCTATTGGATTTATAGAACTCAAGTTATGAACCGGACAAGTTACAGGTCATTAGAGGTATGTGATTTTGGTCAACAAAAGTCAACCAACTTCCATGCCATTTTTTACCTAGAAGGATGTTTCTCCTCAACTTTCGGCCAACATGAAAGTTGTAGGCCTTGATCTTAGCTTTACAAATTGTATTAGAAGTCTTTCATCTGATTTGTGGAACTCAAGTTATGAGGTATACAAGTTAGGGGTATTTTGGGAAAGTAAGATTACAGGTCATAAAATTATAGGTCGATTTCACCAACTTGCACACTTCAAATGTAAATCTTTTCAACATGAAACATGCTTCAAATGGGGCCATTTGGACTACCAAATTATCTCTTGTCACGGTGGGGGTTTGGATTGAGAGTTTGGGGTTTGAATTTTTCATAAAGGAGGCTTAAATTGAGAAATTGAGAGTTAATGGATTTTAAACTTTTTCAAGGCAAGTTTGTGCATTTTTTTGATTGCAAATAATAATTCAAAGACATTGCCATCTTCACATTGGAAGTTTGAAATCTCAAAATGGGCCATTTTCATGGTTTCTTCCTCTTGAAGTAACAAAATGAAAATCAACCATAGGATCAAGATTAAGCCTCCAATCTCATTCCTTTGATCAACACAACTGATTTGTAGTGGATTTGGATTGAAAAACCAGCTGGTATAGTGGTAAAAACGTGCATGGTATTTTGAAAAAGTGGTGAAATGTGAAATTTTGGAATGGGTTGTTTAGCTTGAATTAAAGCCCCATTTGATCATAAACCCATCATATAAGTATTCTAGATGAAAATTGGAGCAGTAGTAGGTCATTTTTCGTGCATGAACAGCCATAACACATTTTGAAAAAGTGGTGAAAAAACTCAAAAACGAATTCTAAGATTAAACCACTTTCAGACCAAATCAAGCTTTCAAACACCTCAATTGAAGTTCATGGAGTGATTCTGGGCATTTTTCGTTAAGCTTCATCACAGTTTCAAGGCCGAGTGGAGGCTCTCCACTTGGTAAACTTTCTTTCAACCTTACACTCTTAATATGCCATGGTTTTCCACCATTTTCGTTGCATTTGAATTTTTGAGTTACATAGATCATTTCTGGATCATTTTTGTTTGTGTTTGTGGTATTTGATTTTGTGAGCTCAAAGTTGTGTTGTTTCAATTTGAAGATTTTTCATGGTGTTTTGCTATAATTTTCATGGATTCTTACTCCTTGCAACATGTAGATGAGGTCTAGACCATTTAATTTGAGTTTTGGTGAAATTTTATTTTTGTGCACTTTGCTTGTTGTTTGATTTCTGGAGTTGTTGTTGAGAATTAATGGAAATAGAGGCTAGATTCATGATCCTCGCGACGAGAGGATGAATTTTCATCTAAGGTTCATGCGAAACGGTTGACAAATGATGAGGTTACGGTGGGGGAAGCAGCCTGCGGCGGCCGGAGGCGAGGAAGAAGACGACCGGAGTTCTTCCGGCACCGGCGAAGTCCAATGGAGAAGATGAGCTGATGTGGCGGCTTCGCGTTCGTCCGTTGCTGATTTTCTTGATCGTGCGGTTTATAACAAGACTTACGTGTTCCCTTTTTGGCTTGTGCACACATGAAACAAACCCAAATTCATTAATTGAGGTGGCTCTTTGTGAGCCACCTGATTGGATAACTTTTGATGTGATCATAAGGTTTGCTTTGATTTCCACCATACACATAGTCAACCCAACCATATTTTGTCTATTCTGAATTTTATTTTCTTTTTCTCTTATTGGGCCTTCGCGCGTTTTGCTGTTAACACCCCCAGGGAGGCCCGATTTTCGTTTTACACTTCAAATGCTTGTTTGCACCACATCCCTTTTCATTTAATTGTTTGTTTCTTTTATTTTTCTATTTTGTGCAGTTTTCATCTTAATTCAAATAAAATAGCTCTAATAGTTTAAAAATTCACCAAAAATAATTTTCATAAACTTTAAGATGTCTAGTTTTTTCTGGAAATTTTTATTTTATTTTTTGACTTTATTTTCAATTAAAAAACGAATTAAATATTAGGGCTGTTTTATTTGATTTAAATTGTGGTTTTGTTCTTTCTTGATTTTATTTCCATGTTTAAACTTCTCATTTTTGCATGAATTTTTCTGAGCATTGTGTTAACATGTTGGTTGATCTTTGGATATTTTTTCCATGATTTTTAAGTGTTGTTTCCATGTGGTTTAAATTGCTTTTTGTTCCCTCTCCATTTCTGCCTTAGTTTGGGACACTCTTGGTGTTTGCCCTCTGTTGAGACACTTCCCTTTTGATTTTCAATCTCCCCTTTTGACCCCTGGTTCCGAATATCTTGGGGGTCCTTTTAGATTTTATTTGGCATTTTTAGATGCATTTTATTATTTTTCATGTATTTTGCAAGTTGCTTCATGTTTGTGCATCTCTACTTGCGTACTTGTTTTTTTTTGCTTCCAAAAGCTTGGTTGTGTATTATTGGTGAACCTTATTTTGATTGTTTCATGTCAGGGGCTTGTTATAGGTCTTGTGTGCCAATTCATAGGTCTTTACCTTATGCATAGGTTGTTCATTTGATCTCATACTTTCATGTTTGCACATTGTGTTTTCATATGTGGTGTTTGCTTGCATCTTTTGATATTGTTGATTGTATTTGCTTATGATGTTTTGCTTTAGCTTTTTAGATCTCTTCTCCTCATCCCCATTTTTTCCTATGACTTTGGAATACTACTTAAGGTTGCTTGGTTCCTCCTGAGGAGGAATCTGAAGCTTGCCTAAAGTAATGAATCCATGAGGACTTTTTCTCATTGTTTTTGTTACTTGTTTTTTATGCATCTTCTTCTCCTCTTCTCTTGCATTTATTCATACTATGGCTTGAGGTTGAGATGAGCTTGTGGAGGTTCCAGCCCCACACATATTTCCTCCCTCACTTGCATTGCATCCTGCCTTCCATGTTTGCATTTCATGTTTGCATTCTTATGCATGTTTCTTTCTTCTTCCTTTGTCTTCCTTCCCTTAGGATTTCTAACCTCTCTTGTTCAAGAGAGGTTATGATAGACATTAGGGTTCTAACCATGCATGATAACATTAGGTAAAGATTTCCCTTTTGTAATCCTAACTTTAGGTGCACCTTGCATGACAACTTTTAGGGTTTGGTCTAGTCCCCCTTAGTTTGTCCCCTTTCTCTTCTCATCTTCAAACAACTTTAATCCACTTAATAAAGCTTGACAATTGTTGCACGCTATGAGCCTTAAGAAATTTGGTAAATGATGATTGGGTGGTTGCCTCTCAATTATCTATAATGTTAGTGTATGTCCTTCGAACGATATACGAAGCATTCACTCCTAGATCATAGTCTTTAGTGCAACATGAGTTACAAACCAAGTTCAAAACACTTCTTCCTTAAAAAACACAAAAACAACTCAAACTCTTTTTCACCCCTTGGGGTCTTAATCAGGAAAACCTTTTTCACAAGCAAGAGTGTTGTTAACTTTCATTCCTATCGCAAACGGTAACGCCTAAGTCTCCAATGGTTGAGCTGCATACACCAAACTGCTAGAACTGTCTGTTAACCTTACTCGGGTAAAACTTTTGAACCAACCTGTGGTCCTTTGAGCCCGAACTACGTTTGCTCTGATCTTTCGTACCAGATGAAAGTACGTAGGCACGAGACACGATGTCTCGGCGAGCAACCTTCCCCCTTTCTTTAGTCGTAGTTAGTCGAACTACGTTGACTCTGACTTTCCCATTACACGAGGGAGTACGTAGGCCCAGAGCAGCGACGCTCTGTCAAGTCAGTTCTTTTTTATTTCTCTTTTGTCCATAAGCCTTTAGCGTAGATAGTTTACACCCCCTTTTAGCTAGACAACACATGCGTGGATCCCGTCGAGTACGAAGGACGTGAGGGGTGCTAATACCTTCCCCTTGCGTAACCGACTTCCAAACCCAGACATGGTTGCGATGACCTTGTCTTTTCCTTTTCTTTAGGTTTTTGCGATCGTTTCCTTTCCCTCTCTTTGGGATAAATAACGAAAGTGGTGACTCTTCTGTTTTTTTCCGCCGGTTGTTTTTCACAGTAGCGACAGCTGGCGACTCTGATGGGGACACGCGGTATCCCCTATGCGAGTCAATCCTAGCGCTTGTCTATTTATATTTGGGTGTTGTATATATGTGCTTTATTTACTTTCGCATTTTACTTTCCGCATCATGTATCATTACTGCTGTGCTGTGGGGAGGGAAGTTCCATTGAGTGATAAGCCGGACCTGGGCTTGAGTACAAACATAGTATTAGAAGCAAAAAGTAGTGGTGAACCTGTATGTTAGGCATGCACTAGTTCCCATGAAATTTGCGCTCAGACGAGATTCTCTTTGATGACTTTCTTTCCAGCCCAGTGGGCCGTTGAGAGGATTTCAGATTTGAGGGTTGTCGACTCTGGGAACCGATCATTTGTGAGTCAGTTAAGTGAGGCCTCTTTAGGAGATAATAATGCCAAACCAAAAATGGTGAACGTATCATCATTTCTTGAAAGTCTGTGATGCTGACAAACGCATAGGATACCATACTGTATCAGTGAATAGGTCCATACCTGTGAGTGGGACTGGTGTTATGCAGGAAACCTTTACCTTCAGATTCCCCAGTTTTCTCTGCAGTTTGAATCTGGATTGTTGGTATCAGTTGGTTTCCATTGGAGCAGTGCTATGTTCTTGCTGAAGTAGAGCTTTGATCTTCCTTAGTCTACAGCACAACAGTCTTGAACCCTTGTGTGCGCATTAGCATTTTGCATTTAGCATTGATTGCATTTGCATTTCATTTTTGCATATCCATCCTCGGCCGGAACAGGGAGCTTACCCGTCTTTTGTCTGCTTCGTCAGTTGATTTCCCGACATTCGTATTGGATTTGAGTTAGCTTCCGGAAGGATCATGAACTCAGGAGAGCAGAACTTGGTTGTGACGAGGGCAAAGTTTGAATTGATGAAGAATCAGTTGAGTCAACTCGTGGAAGCCATGACAGCTATGACCAGAGGAGAGGCCGGTGTTCAGAAGACTCTAGTGAACAGTGTTGCTCAACCTCATCCTGTGCTGATTCCTGTTGAAGAGCATCCCATTGCCAGCAATAGAGATTCTTCTTCTCTCTATGACACAGAATATCATAGTTTCACATTCTCGGTGCCAGATTCTTAGAGGACTGTTCCAAAGGTTAATGTGGGAGATCCGCAGACTGTTGAATTTATGGGAAAATGTCAGTTGTTGGAGGAAACGTTTAATGCCTTAATGAGTCAGGATACTCTCGATTTGAATGCTTCAAGCATGTGCTTAGTGCCAGGTCTTGTGATGTCGCCGAAATTTAAAATTCCAAATTTTGAGAAGTTCAAGGGGGACAGCTGTCCGAAGCAGCATCTGGTAATGTTCTGTAGGAGAATGACTTCGCATGTTCACAATGATCAACTTATGATTCATTGCTTCCAGGATAGTCTGAGTGGAGCATCGTTAAGTCGGTATATGCAGTTGGAGAGTGGTTGTATTCGGTCATGGTCAGATTTAGCCAATGCCTTTATGAAGCAGTATGACTACAATCTCGACATGGCTCCCAGTCGCATGCAGTTGCAGGAATCATCTCAGGCGGAGAATGAATCCTTTAGAGGGTATGTGCAGAGATGGAGAGAATTCGATGCTCGTGTTCAACCACCGCTTCAAGATAGAGAATTGGTTGACGTCTTCTTGAGTACTTTAAAAGGCCATTACTTTGACAAGTTGATCAGTTGTGGAATGTCAAACTTTGCTGACTTGGTGATAATGGGTGAACGCGTTGAGAGTGGACTCAAGAATGGGAAGATTAGAGACATTCCTTTCATCTCAATTGAGGAAAATGAGTCAGTTGTGAGTTCTCAGGAAGAATGGGAGAAAGAAAGTGATCTTATTTCAGAATCTTCAGCATCTCAGGTTCAGTCTTCAGACATTTCAAGCATTCAAAGTCGACGGTCTTACCGTCGTCAGCCGCGCCAGCACGCCAGATGAAGACCAAGGAAACCCGAAAGACAGTTTACTCAGCTACCAGTGTCGTACAGTCAGTTGTTGCCGGATTTGGTCAAAAGTGGGCTGATAGTGCCAAAAGAGACTAATCCAATGATCCCGCCATACCCTCCAGGCTTCGATATCAATGCTCACTGTGAGTACCATGTTGGGGCACATGGGCATTCCACGAATGGTTGTAAAGTGCTTAGGAGCCAAGTTCAGACTCTGTTAGACTCTAATAAGTTTTCCATTACACCTCAGGGTTTTATTCAGGTTAATGATTCCCCTTCATCCAGCCATGAGGGCATAACAGTTCTTGTTATGGAAGGGTCTACTGAGAGTGTGTGTTCTGAAGAGTTTCAAACTGAAGGCTCAGTTGAATATGAGGGGAGTTGCTAGAAGGTTCCTTGGGTTCCCTGTGTTGACTGTTGCATCTGTTTTCTTTGCTTACGTGATTAGCTTTCATTCATTACTATATGCTGACCATCGCCAGGCCTGTTGGTCGAGGTTACCCTGTTTGTATTCGGTTATTTCTAGATGGTGTGATATTTGTGTGTTGGTTATCCCTGATTGGATCTTGGGTTTCTTGTTACTTTGGTGCTATTCTGAGATTTCCTTGTTGCGTGCTTGTTTACATCTTGCATATTGTTTTTGTGTAACAGGTACCTCGGAGCTGTTAATCTGACTTCATGTACTCACTAGTTTGTTGTAGGTTATATAATCAGATAGTCACAAGAATTCCCACAAAGTCATGGAGCAAGTACAAGCAGAGCTGAGAGAAGTTAAGAGCCAGATGGGGCTGTTCATCGCGGACATGTAAGCATTGCGTTCGGATCACAATGCGCTCAGAGAGGAGAACCAGCAGTTGAAAACTCAAGTGAGCTTAATCATGTAAGTGATAAGGAGCGTGCTCAGGAAGGAAGGTGACCAAATTCCTGAGGCTGCAGCAAAGATGCTTGTTCCACTTCTGTCTGTAGAGCCTATCCCAGAGCGAAATATATGTCAAAAAGCTGTTGCACAACCGGAGGTTCCGAAGTTCCCGTGTCATCAGATGCGCCCTATTTCTCAGGAGAATCCCAGGATTAGAAGATATGGTCAAAGGATAAAATCACAAGATAGAATCTTCGATCAAATCCCCATGGATTATGCTCAGTTGGTGCAGCTCTTGCTCCAACTTCAGTTGGTAAAGCCTCGAACTTTGGATCCGCTTACCGGCCAACCACCACCGGGCTTCGATATCAATGCTTATTGTGGTTTCCACTCTGGAGGACAGGGGCACGACATTGCGAACTGTAAAGCTTTTAAGCATAAGGTTTAGGACCTGATTGATGCGAAGATAATTGAATTCACGCCGAGCGGCATGAAGGTATCAGGCGAATTTGCTCCCTATCGTGAAAAAGAGAGGGATACTTCTATTCCCTTGCCCAAAGCTGCGGTTAGTCAAGAGTATATCCTACAATCTTTGGTGTCAGAATCCCCCTGCCCACAGTTGCTGCCTGTTCCTGGATCAAGTTTAAGAATGAAAGTGCCTGAGCAAAAAGAACCCGCAAGAGTCCAAACCCAGTCGCTGGACAATTCTGTTGTTCAGAATCCACGACCTTCTGTGGCATCACAGCAAGATTACTGTCGCCAGATCCAGAGTAGGCCCCGCAGTAACAATCCGAAAAAAAGGAGTGCTCCTTTGCGCCCGGTGCCTATGTCGTATAGTCAGCTGTTGCCGCACCTAGTTCATAATTCTTTAGTGGAGCCCAAAGCTCTCAAACCGGTGCCAGAACCTTACCCTCCCGGGTATGATCCTAGGGCCCAATGCAGATATCATGGAGGATCCTTAGGGCATGCTACTGAATATTGCGAGGCTTTTCAAGCCAGGGTACAACAGTTGATGGACCGAAGGTGTATATCTTTTCCAGGAGGAAGGTTGGTCGTACATCACTCGTCTGACTGAGTTTGAAGACTTCAAGGGTCGCATCTCCCTAAGCAGCAAATCAGTGTGAAAGCCCAGTTCTCATAAGCTGGCAATTTTCATTTTATCCTGTTATTTCTTTGTGTTTGTATTTCCCTTTCCTGTTTAAAGTGCAATCTCATTTGTAAAACTTGTTGTTCTCGTTGATTGATATTAATGAAATGAATATGCATGTTTTGATTTAATCCATTCTTGTTCACTAACTGCTTTTTGTCGCTACTGCGAAAATCGGCGCCGGCTGAACAGAAGAGTCGCCACCGTGCGTTATTTATCCCACGGGAGGGAAAGGAAACGCTCAGAGTAAACCTCGCACAACACGGGAAAGGTATGGTCGTCGCAACCAAAACCTGGGTTCGGGAGTCGGTTACGCAAGGGGAAGGTATTAGCACCCCTCACGTCCGTCGTACTCGACGGGATCCACGCTTGTTTTCGGGTATGGATTGTTATTCTATCTACTCTAAAGGTCAGGGGTTAAAAAGAAAAGAGAATGAAAATAAAATGACTCGGCAAAGTATCGCACTTTATGCCTACGTATTCCCGTCTGGAACGAGAAATCAGAGTCAACGTAGTTCGCCTACCTACGGGAAAGGAGGGGAAGGTTGCTCGCTAGGATATCGCATCCTATGCCTACGTACTTTTATACAGCATGAAAGATCAGAGCAAACGTAGTTCGGGCCACGTACGACACAAGCTTGTCTTGGTTGATTTTATTCCTCCTGAAAAAGGTTTTCTTGATTAGCAGTCCCGGCGGACAAAAATGACGCTTTGATGAGTTCACATTCTTTTACGGAAGAAGTGTCTTTTATTGCGTTTGAAATCTTATTGTGTTTTTCTGTTTGTTTTGAGGAAGAAGAGACAGAACTCTAACCTGCGGTTGCGAAAGGGAAACAAACTAACCTAATGTTATCATGCATGGGTTAAGACCTATTGTCTATCATGATCCTCTCTTGCGCAGAGAGAAACAGAGATCCTAAGGGAATAGACGGAAACATAAACAATATCAGATATATACAGTAAAACAGTAAAATGCATGGATGCAGCAATACAAGCGAGGCAAGGGAGTCACACTCAACCTCGAACCTAGAAAACAATAGGCAAAAGTGAACAGAATTCACTTTCAACCCAACAGGGTAAACAGCAAACAATACAGTCCAGAAAACCAATCAATACATCAGAAATGAAATACAGCAGAAAAATAAACAGCATCAGCAGCTCTGAAACAACATCTGACTTCAAGTAATCTCTAAACTGCTACAAGCTTCAGCAAGCATCAATCTCCATCTCCACAGCTTTTCAGCAAGGTCTTTGTCATCAATCTTCAGTCTACAATGGCTTTTCTTCCAGTCCCATCCTCCAAGCTGAGGGATCAATCACAAGAGTGAATTGGGTGTTAAGCAATCAGTTGACTACCAAAGGTGGTGAACAGACTGCTTCTAGCACAAAAGACATTTTCTCTCAAGAGTTCTATCTCTTAGACACTATCACCAAGCCTTCCAAAGGAAGGGGGTGAGTGTCTTATAGAGACTCTGAATCACAGAGAAGAATGGATGCAGACAAGGCAATCCATGTTTGAGAAACAAGCTTTCTAATCTAGAGCTCTGCCTAGCTCCTAAACCCTAGTTTCCTCAGCATCTGCTAGCAAGAATCTTCTCTTCAACTCTGGAAGTTGATCTTCAACACCTGGATCTCCAATGGCCTTCATCTCCTCAAGTCTTCAGCTCTCCCAAATCCCCAGACAATCCCAACACCCACACAGACAAGCAATAATCCCCAGAGGGCACACCACACCAGTCAATCAGATATATAGTACATTAATAGCAGTAGGGGGAGTCCTGACTTTTTTCTAAGGGGGTCTAATAACTACCCATAACCCCTATAGTCCCATAGCTAAACTATTCAAACCCTAAGTCCTAAGGGAAATGAATTGATTCTCCTAAGTCATCACCTAAAACCCTAGTTTGTTCATGTTGTTCACACCTAAACTAAACACCTAAAATTAACTTCTAAAAATGGGAACTAAATTGTATCTACAAGTTTAATGTCTAAACTAAACAACCTAAAAAGAATGGATTAAAAATATTGAAGTATCTAATAGAACAAAAAATAACAAAATCATGTATGAAATGAAGCTCATTAAAATGCTATTTATTTGGAAAATATGGGAAAAATATCAAATAAAAATAAAATGCAATTTTTATTTTTTTATAATTTTCTTGACTTTTTAAAAAAAATAATGCAAAAAGAATGAATTAAAAATAATGATTTTTCCATTTATTATGATTTTTAGAAGATGCATGAAAATGTAAAGAAAATAAAGAGAAAATATAAAACAAGAAATAAAGGGGGGTGAGAAAAGTAGGGCCAGACAGTTCAAATTAGTGGGCCTTCACACACGGGGGGTGTCAACAGCATTCGAGCCCGTTTCCTCTACTTAAATGAAACGGCGCGTTTCATCTTTTGAAAATTTCCCTCCGTTTCTCAGAATGCACGTGGACTGTTAGATCCTTGGTCCAGTCAAAGTCTTCCCTCCAATCCAAGGGCCACCGCATCGTCTTCTTCCTCTATCCACTTAGGGTTTCAGAAACACGACCCCATGCAAGCACCTTCCATCTCTTCGTGCTCTCTCCATACGCCATGAAAACACACGATTCCAAAAGCAATTTTGCCCTAATTCTCTCCCTCTACACAGTTATAACCATAGTTTCCATTAAAACTCAAGCAATCAAACAATTCGATGGAGATAACAGTTGGGATCCAATCTTTGCACCTGTGATCAACTCAACCAAACCTTGCCAATTTTCATCCTAATGTAATCACTACGTTGCACTAATCATTCTGAGCTCATCTTCCATAATTATCATCCCCTAAACTAGGTTTTCTTGCTCATCCAAGTTTCATCACTCTGCCTCCAAACTCCATATTATTCTCCCTAAGCTTCAAGAATTAAACTCCTATGGTTTCTAAGCAATTCTATCCTAACCACATGATCTACAACAACCTGAATAATGAGATTCGAAAGATTATGCATACCTTGCAAGTGATGATGGCAATGGTGGTTAGACTCCAATTCAAGCCTTGATACTTGCTGAAAGTGATCTCCAATGAGTGTATGTGCTTCTGTTTGCAGTGATTCTTGCTCAATCCTTGTGAATTACTCTATTCCATTCTTCATGCAAATTGGAGTTTCAACTTGAATCTCTTTAAACAGCCACGAATTCTATCCAAGTTATTGTGCCAATTACTCCATGATGATGGTGGATGATGATGATAACAGAAATTGGAATGATGGAGGAAGTTTTAATGGAGTTTGGATGAAGATGCAACTTGGAATGAAGAATAGGAATGGTACAATTCTTGATCAATTTAGCCACTTCTTGATGTGAATCATGGTGTTTGAATGATGATGATGAAGATCCAATCAACAAAAATGAGAATTGAGGGAGATTGTGAGAGTTTGTGAAGTTTATGCCAAAAATGAAAAAATGAATGAAAATTGAGGTTTTGAACAAAATGAGATCACCAACCCTTGCATGAACCAACTTGTATGAATATATAGATGAGGTTAGAACCTCCTAGAAACTTGGAGAAGTTTCCCTTGCACTTTTCCCTTTCAATTTGGTTTATGTAACTTTCAATTCAAGCAACCATGGATAACTCTTAAATTATGAACTAAACTCAAAATTCCACTTTAGCCAATGTCTTTAAAATGCCCTTTCCACTCAAAATGACCTATAATTTTGCTTCATTTGGCCAAGATATGAAAAATCTCATTTTTAAGGCCATTTTTCTTCATTAAATTCAACAATTTTGAAACCTTATGCTATGAATCTTTCCAATCTCTCATGGTCACTTTTATAGACTCAAAATGTCATTTGGAACAAGTTTGATGTTGTAAGTTTTTCCATTTGAGGCTTCCTTGTATGAGTTTTAGGCATAGGTTAAAATGACCTGTAATTCACAAATGACCAAAATACCCTTTGCTTTCCAAGACCATAAGTAGAGTTCCCCAAATCATATGAAGGAATACCATACCATTATAGAAAGATAAGACAATAAGGAACAATTCTTATGTTGACCAGAAATCCATTTGAAATTTCTTGAGGGGTAAAAATTGCTTGGAAGTCAAGTCACTTTCACAGACAAAATTTCAGATACCTCAGATGACCTGTAACTTGCAAGGACCATAACTTGAGTTCTATAAATCTCCTCAATGTCTTCCACCACTCAAATTAAAGGTCTTGAGATCCTATACAAGTTTCATGTTGGCCAAGGATCCATTTGAAGTTTGCATTTTGACTTATCTTGCTTGGAAATTTGACCTAAACTAGGGGATTTTACATAGAAACCCTAATTTAGAAACTCCTCTTCTCCTTGATTTCTCTTGAATTCTTCTTAGCACAACAACATATCCTTATTCTCCATGTCAAATGATGAACCCCACATCTCTCCAATAGCCCTTAATGCCTTTCAATCAGTCAATTGACCTAGGGTTGACCCAGGGTTGACCCAGATGAAACCCTAGTTGACTGTCTTCAACTGCAATTCTTGTGATCACATCAACAACTTGTTTTCTTCTCCAAATGACTTTCTAAGTCCTCCAAGATGTCTAGGTACTCCCCATGCTCAGCCCATAGCTCACAATTTCTTTGGTTGACCCACAGATACCCTCAGTTAGGAGATATACTCAATGCTTGATCCACTGAACTCCCTGCTTTCAAATTCTTTTCTGATGACTTGAATGAGATGGAATTAGGATAATAACCTCTTGATAGGCCTCTAGAGATGATAATAATGATTGGACCCCTGTTGAATGACTTGCTATGGTTATGCTATGCAGATGAGTAACCTATGTACATGACTCTATATGCAAATACTAATGATATTGAGACATAAACCAAGTGAATAAGGTTGAGCAAATTTTAGGGTGCAACAGCTGCCCCTATTCAAGCGACTTGGACCCGATTGGGTGAAGAGCCCAGAGCCTTCAGACATTCGCGGTACGAGACGGTTGAATACCAATGAAACCAGAAATTTGCCAACCGCAGAAATAAATTGCGCCACTGCTTGGGGAATGACATTCATCAGCTGAATTTGACCGTTACGACAACCCACTGATCTCGTAGCGACCGTGCCGGGGATTCTTTTCATCATCCTGAAAAAGATTGAATCATCGGAAACTTCGTCCACGTTAGGACTCCAACTGTTGTCAATTCGAAAAACTTCAACCACTTCGCTGGGGATGGCTCGTCTGCCTTCTCGTCAAAAATAAATCGTCCACGTTGGGAATAAACTCTTCCACGTTAGGAATAACATCGTCCACATTAGGACTCGCCTTTCCGCGTAAGGAATCCATCTCCTTCTTCGTCAAACTCTTCCACGTAAGGAATACGTCTTCTTTCGAATCTGCCCACGTCAGGACTAAACCCTTTCCCCGTCAGGACCACACTCCTTCTTTCCACGTTATGAATAACTTCTTTGATCTGTCCGCGTCAGGACTAAACTTTTCCACGTAAGGAAACAACTCCTTCTTTCCACGTCAGGAATACAAGCCTCTTTCCACGTAAGGAATACTATCTCTCTTTCCACGTAATGAATCACACCTCGATTTGAATCTGTCCACGTAAGGACCCCAATCTTTCCACGTGAGGAATATAATCTCAATCTGTCCACGTTAGGACTCCAACTTGATATGTCCGCGTAAGGACTCCACTCTTTCCACGTAAGGAATCCTCCTCCGATATGTCCGCGTAAGGACTCAATCTTTTCCACGTAAGGAACCACATCTTTCCACGTAAGGAGACCTTTTCTCAAACTGTCCGCGTCAGGACTTAAACTTTTCCATGTAAGGAAACGATCTTATCTTTCCACGTAAGGCATACAACTCGTCTTTTCTGCGTCTGTCCACTTCAGGACTGAACTTGCTTTTCCACGTAAGGAACTGAAGCTTCTCTTTCCCTGTAAGGAATAAACCTGTCCACGTCAGGACTCACGTTTCGTCTTGATTTGTCCACGTTAGGACTCACCTGTTGACTTGCTGAGGAAATAAGACTTGTCCACGTCCGGACTTGCGCGTCTTCAACTTGCTGGGGAAATAAGACTTGTCCATGTCCGGACTTGCGCGTCTTCAACTTGCTGGGGAAATAAGACTTGTCCACGTCAGGACTCACACTTTGCCCACAACACAAAGGAGGATAAACTTGTCCACGTCAGGACTCTCGCATCTTGTCATCTCAAAGAACTATAAACGTCCACGTCAGGACACCCCTTTAACCATTACGAATAAAGCTATTTGCTGAGAATAAATGGTCCACGTCAGGACACCAACACGAAGAGTAACCCACTTTTGTCCACGTCAGGACTCCATACTCAATCAATACTGAGAACTTGAACCTGTCCACGTTAGGAATAACACACATCGTCAATTTGAGGAAATGTCCACGTTAGGACTCCACATTCCAACAATCTTCTCTAGCACAAAGAAAACCCGTCGATAAAATTGTCCATGTTAGGACTCATCCTTCCATTGGTCCGCAAATTTCTTATCACTGACGTTACAGCAACTTTGAGGCTGACTCTACTGGGGACATTCGGAAACCAAACTTTCGGACGCCTGTTCTGATAACCGGCGGTAGCCTCTGAAATTCTGATTCATGAATCCTTTGAATGCTGATGTAACAACAACTTTGAAGGAAACAGTCCACTGGTCGGACTAGAGCAACTTCAACAGGAAATCCTGGCGGGGAGATAAGTAACTCTGCTCGGGGACACAGAGAAATTTATCCTGCTGACTCTGTGGGGAGCGGTGTCGAAGCTGACACTTCGCCGGATGTTTCACGCCGAGATCCTGAATGTTTGGTAATTTATTTGAGCCAGAGCTCTCTCCACCTACAAGAGAAACAACACTTGAACACGAACGGTTAACATACCCGGTTTATGTTTCACAATGCATATGTTTGACAACAATGCAACGATCCATACGACATGGAAATGCTACACTTTTATTTGGTTAATGCAAGTATGACACTATATGCCGATGCAAATGCAGACTCGAACTGTTGGGCATAGGAGCTGCTTCAGCAAAATAAATGCTGAAAATGATGCCAGCTCCACTGAGGATAGCCAGGTGCTACAGAATTATTCCAGCAAAATAAATGCCGGAAGAGTGAAGTCGATTCAGCTGGGGAATGGGGATTTAAACCAAACACCTCACTGAAGTAACATCCTGCTGGGGGATGTAACTCTGCTGGAGAATAACGGATGTGCCTGGTATGATTGAACTTCTGCGGGAAAGTGAATGGATATCCTACGGTATTTTGACAAAATAAATGCCATGACCCACACCAACTCTGCCGGGGAGAGCCTTAATCTTCGAGTTCCACTGGGAGGAATACTTGCTGAGAAGAGAATTCCGCTGGGGATGGGATGATTCTCTTGGGAAAAATCAATTGAATCCGCTGGGAGAGAGTAGATGACCCTGCGAGGAAAGGTGAACTTGTCTGAATACAGCTCACAACTATTAATCTTCGGAGGCTAAACCAATTCTGCTCGAGATAAGGGAATCCTTCTGGGGGGCACCATACTGTCTGAACACAGCCTACAATCATAGAATTTCCAACTCTGCTGAGGATAAATAGCTTTGCGGGGGCACGTCCTTTCGGATAGGCTACGACTGGCTGGGGAATTCGATCCTTCTTCAGTAAGGAACATGCATGACTCGTGTGGGGGTCGAGTCTTTTATTACCGCAGTCTCTTAATCATCTTCCTCGTACGGCTATGAGACCTACAACAACACAAACAAGACAAGACAAATCTATGCAACCAAGTCGATTCAGGTTAGTGATGTTATTTTCAGTTAATTCAAGGCTTTAGCAACTGTTGGCAAGGGCCAGTGGCGTTATGCACAAGCTAGTTTCATCAAACTTAGGCGTTAATCATGCACGAAACAGTAAAGAACAGTGTCAAGTACTGAATAACGTATTTTATTGATTGGGCCCTTGAATGGGCGGAGTTTGTACACGGAATGTAACTCCTGAAAAGAGGAAGCTACGCAAAGCAAATATACAAGTATGCACAAGAAGCACAAATATATTGACAAATGAAACTTTATACACATGTCGGCAACGGGATGCGGATGAACACCACGAACTGATCCTCCTGTGACTCGTCTGACTCTAATGCTTTTCCCGGTATTCATACTTCTGAAAAGGTTGTACCAGATAACCGATCCTCCCCGGTATATTCTCCCGCATTGATGCTCAGTGCAATATCAAATTCGGACCACAGTCATTTGCTTTTCAAATCCCTAACTTTTGCATGAACCGCCCTTTACGGGTTTTCAGTTCACCGGGATACCCTTTTTTGCCGAAGCCGCCCAGTGTAGGTTTTCGACTTCGCGGGTGTACATTTTTCAATTTTATCCCTAACTTTTGCCCGAACCTTTCATTCTGTTTTTGGTTCGCCAGGATGCCCCATTTTTGCCTGGACTCCCTTTTTTTTTGTCCAGCGGGTCTATTTTAAGCAAAGTATTTTTTAACTGCGTCCGAATTCACAGGCGACGTGAAGTCTTCTCCGTCCATGGTGGACAACAACAAGGCTCCTCCTGAAAAGACTTTCCTGACAACGTATGGCCCTTCGTAGTTGGGGGTCCACTTGCCCCTGTGATCTGCTTGCGGCGGGAGAATCCTTTTCAGCACAAGGTCGCCCGTCTGAAAGCTTCGCGGATGTATTTTTTTGTCATACGCTTTCTTCATTCGGCTCTGGTACAAACGACCATATGCTAGAGAAGCTAGCCTCTTCTCGTCCATCAAACTCAGTTGATTCAATCTGTCCTTCACCCATTCTGCCTCGTCCAGCTGAACGTCTCGCAATACCCTCAGCGAAGGGATCTCGACTTCCAATGGTAATACCGCTTCCATTCCGTATACTAACGCGAACGGGGTTGTCCCGGTTGATGTGCGTACCGTCGTACGATAACCGTGCAGAGCGAAGGGTAGCATCTCATGCCAATCCTTATAGGTCACCACCATTTTCTGAACGATCTTCTTGATATTCTTATTGGCCGCTTCAACAGCGCCATTCATCTTGGGTCGGTAAGGGGAGGAGTTGTGATGTTCGATCTTGAAATTCTGACAGAGCTTCTTCATCATTTTGTTGTTCAGGTTCGAACCGTTGTCCGTGATTATCCGCTCGGGGATTCCATATCGGCAAATGATATCTCTCTTGATGAATCTGGCCACCACTTGCTTCGTTACATTTGCATATGACGCCGCTTCTACCCACTTAGTGAAATAATCGATTGCTACCAGGATGAACCGGTGCCCGTTAGAAGCTGTCGGCTCAATCTTTCCAATCATGTCGATTCCCCACATCGAGAATGGCCATGGCGATGACATCACATTTAGAGGACTCGGAGGCACATGGATCTTATCGGCATAGATCTGGCATTTGTGGCACTTCCTTGCAAACTTGAAACAATCAGTTTCCATAGTCAGCCAATAATAACCTGCCCGTAGCAGCTTCCTTGTCATAGCATGCCCACCAGCATGCGTACCAAAGGTACCTTCGTGTATTTCCTCCATGAGCGACTTTGCCTCTTTTTCATCCACACAACGCAACAGCACCAAATCGTGGTTTCTTCTGTATAAGACGCCATCCGGGTTTAAATAGAAACTGCCTGCTAATCTCCTGAGAGTCTTCTGATCTTGACTGGATGCCCCAGCCGGATACTCTTTATTCTTCAGGAAATTGAGGATATCGAAATACCATGGTTTGTCATCGGATGCTTCATCAATAGCAAATACATAAGCTGGTCTGTCAAGCCGAGAGATAATGATTCGGGGAGCCTCGTTCCAGAAGTTGACTTTGTACATGGAGGACAAAGTGGCCAGGGCGTCAGCCATTTGATTCTCTGCCCGCGGTACATGATGCAATTCAACCTTGTCGAAGAAAGGCAACAATCTCCTTGCATAATTCATGTAGTGTATCAAATTGGGTTGACGTGTCTCTCATTCCTCTTTGATCTGATTCACCACCAGAGCTGAGTCTCCGTATACGTCCAGATGTTTGATTCGCAAATCAATGGCTTCTTCAAGCCCCATTATACAGGCTTCGTATTCGGCCTCATTATTAGTAACAGCAAAGGTCAATCGGGCAGTAAACAGGATGTACGACCCGTGTGGCGTGGTGATGATTGCCCCTATTCCGCTACCGTAAGCATTCACAGCTCCGTCAAATATCATCTTCCATTTGGAACCCAACTCTGGTCCTTCGTCTGGCAACGGCTCTTCACAATCTTTCATCTTTAGGTACATGATATCCTCGTCAGGAAAATCAAACCTCATTGATTGGTACTCTTCAATAGGCTGCTCCGCCAGATACTCAGACAGCACACTCCCCTTTATTGCCTTTTGCGAGACGTATTGGATGTCATATTCAGTCAAGACCATCTGCCAACGGGCAATTCTACCTGACAACGCCTGCTTTTCAAATACATATTTGATAGGATCCATCTTCGAGATGAGCATGGTTGTATGATTCAGCATGTACTGCCTCAAACGCTTGGCGGCCCAGGCTAGCGCGCAACAAGTTTTCTCCAGCATTGAATACCGAGATTCGCAGTCTGTAAATTTCTTACTCAAGTAATAGATTGCATGTTCTTTTCTCCCTGTCTCGTCGTGCTGACCGAGAACACAACCCATGCTTCCCTCAAGAACCGTCAAATACATTATCAAGGGCCTACCTGCCACTGGGGGTATCAAAATAGGAGGCTCCTGCAAATACTGCTTTATTTTATCGAACGCCTTTTGACAATTTTCGTTCCACGTTACAGCTTGATCTTTCTTCAACAGCTTGAATAATGGTTCACACGTGGCAGTTAGGTGAGATATGAACCGAGCAATGTAGTTCAACCTCCCTAAAAACCCGCGCACCTCTTTCTCTGTTTTAGGCGTCGGCATTTCTTGAATCGCTTTTATTTTAGCAGGATCGACCTCTATTCCTCTTTCGCTTACGATAAACCCCAGCAGCTTACCCGATCTCACCCCGAAGGTGCATTTGTTAGGGTTCAGCCTCAGCCTGAACTTCCTAAGCCTTTTAAATAACTTCAGCAGATTCACCAGATGCTCTTCCTCCGTCTGGGATTTGGCAATCATATCGTCAACATAAACTTCGATCTCTTTATGCATCATGTCATGGAAAAGAGTCGTCATCGCACGCTGATATGTTGCCCCAGCATTTTTCAAACCAAAGGGCATCACTTTATAGCAAAATGTTCCCCAAGGCATTATGAAAGTGGTCTTCTCCATATCCTCTGGCGCCATTTTAATCTGATTATAGCCTGAAAAGCCATCCATGAAGGAGAATACGGAGTATTGAGCAGTATTATCAACTAGCACGTCAATATGAGGAAGTGGAAAATCGTCTTTTGGGCTTGCTTTATTCAAATCTCTATAATCCACGCACATTCGAACCTTGCCATCTTTCTTTGGCACTGGTACGATGTTGGCAACCCATGAGGGATACTTTGTCACAGCCAGGAAACCAGCGTCCCACTGTTTTTGAACTTCCTCTTTGATCTTCACTGCCATATCTGGTCGAGTTCTGCGAAGCTTTTGTTTGACCGGCGGGCAATCTTCTTTCAGTGGCAGGCGATGCACAACCATGTCTGTATCGAGCCCTGGCATGTCTTCATATGACCAAGCGAATACATCATTATACTCCCTGAGCATTTCAACCAGTCTTCGCTTGATATCACTCTGCAGTGCGGCTCCGATACGAATATTCTTCTCAACCCCTTCCGACCCCAAGTTGATAATTTCGATGACCTCGTCGTGAGGTAGAATGGCTCTTTCCTCTTGCTTCACCAACCAAGACAGTTCTTCAGGAACGTCGCTATCTTCGACAATCTCTTCTTCGGCCTGAAATACCGGGTGTTCAAAGTCGGGACGAGTCATAGGTGGTTCAAGGATGTCATCTGAAAGTGTTATCCTGCAAAAGGAATGCGTATAAAGCGAATAACCATGTTGCCATTTTATTGAAAAATATAAAACAAGAAAGACAGGGATTACAATATTTACACATGAAAAAACGCCCTTTATTTAATGATTAACACGCAATGTTCATAACAACACAGCCCTAAGCAAATCCTGATGCCCCGGGCAAGACATCAGATTATTCAACAATTAATAAAGCAAAGCATTACTGTTTAAGAGTCACAGGAACAAACTCCTGAATAGACCAGTTGCACAGTCCCTGTCCTGGCGTGCTTGGCTGAATCCAGGCATCCATATCACAGTCGCTGTCTCCTTCGTCAGATTCCGAAGCAGCATTGACGGTCTCATGACACACTCCACTGGCAGAGATGGTGATTGGCCCTCTGAAACGGGGTGCCCCCACGGAAGGAGTTGATGACGACGGTTGGTATCCCAGCCCGAACCGGTCCATCTTCACAGGAATGTTCAGCACTTTGCCCCAGCCCTTTGCTTCTCCTGCCTCCACTAGAGCTTGAGCTTCCTTATACGATGAGACGGCTATCTCTGGCACTTTGCTCGGCCCGGGTCCTTTGTCCTTGATGCGCAACCCTTCAAATACCTGGCAGGGTGTTTCGTGGATCTCTCCGTCGACTTCCACATATTTAAATGACGATAGATGGCTGACCAGGATGTCCTCTTCTCCGCATACGGTGACCACGCTGTCTCCGACCATATATTTCAACTTCTGATGTAGGGTGGACGTGACTGCCCCAGCCCCATGAATCCAGGGTCTTCCAAGCAAGCAGCTGTACGCAGGCTGTATATCCATGATATAAAACTCAGTTGCAAACACCTCCGGCCCCACCTGTAGAGGCAATGTGATCGATCCAAAGACTGCTCTCCGCGTGCCGTCAAACGCTCTGACTACCAAGTCGCTGGGCGTGCACAAGATTCCTCTAACATCCAGCTTCATCATCGCTTTCTTGGGCAGCACATTCAAAGATGACCCAGTGTCGACCAATACGTGCGACATTACTGATCCTCTACACTCAACAGATACGTGCAGCGCCATATTATGATCTCTCCCTTTCGGAGTCAAATCAAAGTCGGTAAAGCCCAAGCTGTGGCCTGCATTCACATGTGCCAACACTCCTTCCAGTTGATTCACGGAGACGTCTTGGGGTACAAAAGAAGTATCCAGGACTTTCAGCAAAGCATTTCTGTGAGCTTCCGAACACAACAGCAATGACAGGATAGATATTTTGGATGGCGTCTGCTGCAGATGCTCCACAATTTTATAATCACTTTTTCGAATCAAGCGCATGAACTCTTCTACATCTTTCGACGCCGATTCTTTGTCACTTGCCTGCACTGGGACGTTCTCAACCGCTTTCCCCTTTCCTTTTGCTAGTCTTTCGGCTTCCACATCAGGTGATATAAAGATTCTACCACTCCTTGTTATACCTCCCGAACCAACAACATTATCCACAGTCTCGGTTGGCTGCTTATCAATCTCAATCTTTATCCCGTCACAATACACCTCCAACCCATATGACCATGGTACTGCTTTCGTGTTCTCGTACGGGATCGGCCCGACCTTAGTTATGGTGATCGGTGGTCGCTGAGCTGGTGCGGCAATAGTGATTGTCTTTCGGGGGATCGTTACAGTGGCCACATCACTCTGATCATCTGCTACTGCCCCTGCGGGCTCTTCAGTTGCTGCTTGGTCAAACTGCAATAAACCTCCATCAATTAAAGCCTGAACGCCTTTCTTCAAATCATCACACCCCCCAGCTAGGGTCCAACATTCTAAGCAATACTCGTCACATCCCGGGTGAACACCCCCTTGTAACAGTCGGCTTTTTATCTCGCTCAGCGGCGTCTTTAAATCTTCGACATTCATAATCAGATTCAACCCTTCCTCTGTCAGAATGGCGTTGGCCCCATGATTAGGCATGGGCTTCTGCACTATATTCGGACCTGCCGTTCCGAAATTGATAGTCTTATTGTCCAGAAGATCCTGCACAACATGCTTAAAAGCATGGCAACCCTCTATATCGTGGCCTGGAGCCCCTGAATGAAACTCACAGTGCCTGCTTGCATCGTAACCAAACGGGGGAGCTCCCGTTATTGGTGCCAGAGTTCTCTTCTCTACTAGGTTCAATCCCAACAATGTCTGCAGTAAATCAGCATATGTCGAGGGAGGCTTCTCAAACACTCTTCTCGGCTTGCCGCCCTGGAATCTCCGCTGAGCCTGCTGTGCCCCCTGCTGAGGCTGCTGCTGCTGCATGGGCTGCTGCTGAGATGGTTGTTGTTGCTGAAGTGGTTGTTGTTGATACGGGATAGTAACACTCGCCACCTGCTGCGGCTGATGATATTGGCTTCGTCCCCTGCCTCGGCCTCGGCCTCGGCCTCCAAATACTGCGCTTGCCTCGCCCTGACGGCGCCCACCAAAAGCCTTCCTATTACTGCCAGGTGCAGTCGATTCCTCAACCTGGAACTTTCCTTGCTTAATGTTACGCTCAATCTTTTCTCCCATCAGAATCAGGTCTGAAAAACTGGCCAGAGATGTGTGAAATAGCATGTCATGAAACAAGCCTGTGAACGTACCAACGAACATGTCATTCATTTCCTTATCTTCCACAGGAGGACAGACCCTGGCAGCGATATCGCGCCACCTTTGCGCGTACTCTTTAAAACTCCCCCCCTTCTTCTGAGACAGCCCGGCCAATTGGACCCGATTGGGCGCCAAATCGCTATTATACTTGTAGTGAGCTACAAATGCCTCCGCCAATTGCTTCCATGTCTTGATATTGGTTGGCTCCAACCCCATATACCACTCTAGGGAAGGACCCTACAAACTATCTTGAAAGAAATGCATTAGCATTCTTTCATCAGTCGAGTATGCGGACATCTTTCTGTAATAAGCTCGTACATGCACTTTCGGACACGTGTCCCCTTTATACTTATCAAACGCAGGGGCTTTGAATTTGATTGGCACCCTCAAGCCAGGTACCAAACCCATTGTTGCCATGTCCAAACCCACAGCACTTTGGTTCAGGACTCCCCTCATCTGCTCTTCCAGCATTCTGATCTTCTGGGAGTCATCCATCGGCCCTTCGAAACCTCCTCCGGAGAAAGCGTCCTCCTGCTGATCTTCCTGCCACATACCATTTCCGGCCCCATACCCATCATATCCATTATTACGTCCAGCTCTGATCTGATTCATCCCCGGACCTCGTCCTCTGTTACCGTACCCTTGAACACCTCCAGCAGGCCCAAAAGCCATAAACCCTGTGCCGTTTCCGTTTCCGAAACCTCCGTAACCCTGATTGGCCGCACCATAACCATCTTGCCCAAAGCCTTGAGAATTAAAGCCATATTTCCCAGCATTATCGAATCCCTGATCATTGAACCCGAATCCAGCATTGACAAAGCCGTTGCCTCCCATATTATCTCCCAAGTTGACGTCACCCAGCCCAACGTTATGGACAGCAGTCTCATTCCCGACTCCGACGTTACCATTCACAGCAGCGGTAGCGTTGTTGACATTAGCAGCAGGTATATTGACTACAGGTGGAGCCACTGGCGTGGGAGTGCCGTCTCCATGAGCAGTATCGACCCGTACAGACTGATGATCCTCGTTACCGTGACCAGCATTTCGAGCCAACAGAGGCTGGACCATGGCTTGCAGATTTTCCTGACCCTTTGCAATAGCTTCCATGGTCTGCATGAAGAGAGCGAGCTTCTCGCGCACATCTTGCATCTCGTTCTGCATTTGATCCATGATTCTTCGACAGTTGGTGCGGGTAGAATAGCGGTGCGGGTGTTGATCTGCAATCCTGGAAAGTACCTAGTACAGAGCAGGAAATAAGACACTATTCAAAGATTACCTGTAATGCAATATGAATATGAATGCAATGCAATGTGTCTGTGCATTAGGGAAGTTCATTCCCCCAGTTCTAGTGTGAAGGTGCCAGTGCAGTGACAGTGCTGACAATAGGAATATCGGAGCTGAATCATAGAAAGCCTCATATATTGCTGAGAAAATCAGAATACAATGTCGCCGAGTACAACAAGAAGGCATGACCTCAACCAACAATCCTGGTGATGGTCAGCACTATGCAAATAAAGCATACAAGTTACTACATGAAATGATCACATCCTCCCGAAAGTCTGATACTCTTCTATCAACTTCTTGGTCTCTGGATGACTTGGTCGATCAAGCAGCCCTTCAACAAGTTGATTTCTTTTCTTGAGAACCCGGCGCACGTCTTCAGCAGTTTCTTCCCATGTCGCTTCTCCGAAGCAGTCTTCTAGCTTTCGCTTTTGAGACACCGCTTCATCTCTGCATTTGATTGCCTTGTTCAGTGCATGCTGGACACTATACCGGGTCATCACTTCTTCCTCACACTTCTTGATGCTAGACTTCAACTTCTCTTCGAGGTCGGAGATTTGCTGCTTCAACTTATCCTCCCTTTTCTTATTGTTGGTGAGTGTAGCATTCCAAGTCTTATTGCAAGAGGAGATTTCTCGGTGAGCGATGTCAAGCGCCTTCTTCTTGGATTCCAGCATGTCATGGGAGCTTCTGAACTCTTGCCCCAGACGTTCGTGCTTTTTCTTTTCCTCAGTCAACTCAGCCCCTAACCTGTTTAATAGCTCGATTTGTTGTTGGAAAGCATATACGGCCTTGTTTTTCTTGCTGCGTACCTGAGCTAGCTCCTGCTCTAACCCTTCGTTGATCTTCAACAAGGCTTCTTTTTCTCTCACAACCTGCTCATAGGCTTCCTTAGAAATAGTAGTTGGCTCTTCTGCCGTAATAGGAGCAATGACGGGTGCAGCTGGAAATGGCATTAATAACTGACTTGCTCTTTCCTGGATCCAAACCTTGTAAGGTGCATAGGCCTGGCAATCGTTCTTACCCAACAGTGGCTTCCCTTTGCGGTTAATACGTGTCCAGGCATGCTGCAGCTCAGCTAGCAATTCTCCCTTCAAATCACCTGTGAAGTACAGAGATTCCTGTACTTCCTCCTCCTGAGGCGGATTCTTCAGTGCATATCCGAACTGGCGAATGAATAGAGAAGGGTTGTAGTTGATACACCCTTTTCTTCCTATCAGTGGCACATTAGGGTACCCAGAACAACTGAAGATGAGCTCGGATCCCAACAAGTCTCTATCAAACCACTCCATATCTTCCGACGATAGCCTCATCAGGCGCTCTGGCCAACCAACTGGGACTGTAGTATCTGCAACAGATCTTCTCTTAGGAAGGTGGCTCTCAAACCACATACTCAACAAGGGTACACAAAGATGAACATTCTTCCCTCTTCCCTTCTCATTCTTGTAATGCAGTGAGTGGTAGAAATCTCCGAGTAAGGTAGGTACAGGATTACCAGCGGCAAACAAATAGAAGGCATCGAAGTCCACGAAATCCGGTATATTGGGAAACAAAACTATGCCATAAATGCACAAAGCCAACACAGCATTGAAAGCAACCCAGCACCCGCTCTTGGTATACTCCTGGGCTTTACCAACTAAGAACTGGAGTGAGAAGCCTGGAACTCCACGAGAAACAGTAGTCACAAGTTCAGAAGCATCAATATGCAAGGCTTTTGCCAAATCCTCCGGCTTGGGCTTGGCGTCATAATGAATGAATGGGACCTGGTTCTGCACGGGCAGCTCAACATACTCAGCGTATTCCTCCAGGGTTGGTCCCATAATAAAGTCAGAGAACGTAAAGCACCTCAGAGCAGGGTCGTAGAATTGCATCAAAGCATACAGCCCATCTAACTCGACCTCTGTAGGTTTACACACCAATCTCAGTAGTCTACCATAGCTCATCCGGAAGCTCCTACGAACACCCTCATCAGCAAGAGAGATCAACCCCAGTAATGGAACAATATCAGGAGTAGGCAATTTGTAAGCAACTGTTCTCCTTAAGCTAGTCATGATCAAACACTCGGAAGTCTGGGCACTAGAACTAGGGAAATGCAAATGCACCTGCAGCACAGACACACGTTAGTGAAATGCAAATGGTAATGGATATGCAGTAATGCAATGCAAGCAACATGCAACAGGGACCAAAGCTGCAGCTGAATAGTCTGAACCCAATCAAGAAAGTCCCAGACCCTCCAGAAGTCATCCAAACCTGGTCTCGGATAGACCTCAAACAAAACTCCAATACTGGTCTCTGATAGACCCCATAATCATAACCTGAATGGTCTCTGGCAGACCTCAAATCATATCTCCCACTGGTCTCTGACAGACCTCAGAACACATCTCCAAATAGTCTCTGACAGACCTCGGGACCCACCAACTGGTCTCTGACAGACCTTAGAACCCTCCATAAATATCCAGGATCCTGATCAAGAAACAAACCGGTGGTCTGAAGGTCTAGTTACCTGCATAACCCTGAATCCCCTCGCAGGTGGGTGACCCTAGTAACTGACAAAGGTACGGCATCCTATGCGGTCGTCGGCGTCACAGACTTTCAGGGTTGATGATACGATTCCCAGAAGGAGTGGCATCATCAATCCCTGAAGAGGCCTCACTTAGCCAACTTCCAAATGATCGGTCCCCAGAGTCGACAAACCAACTAACCAGCAACCCACGCCAACCAAAGGAAGGGGCAGGAGGCCAACCAGAGGAACCTCGTCTGAGTGTAGATTTCATGGGACACCAAAGCAAGCAAAGCAAGCGGGCGCCCACTAATTTCTACTGTAATTCTAGGTGCACTCAAGCCCAGGTCCGGCTTATCTCTCAATATCAGAACACCCATCACACCCCGATACAGCAATAATAAACAATATATAAAGCTGAAAATACAAGGTTAGAAATATAAAATAACTCCATACAAAATCCTCGACGGGAAAACAAGCGCTAGGATTGACTCTCTTAAGGGACGTTGGATCCCAAATGCATAAGAACTATCGCATTCCTTAGCAGCCAGGGGACGTTGGATCCCCAGCAGAGTCGCCAGCTGTCGCTACTGCGAAAATTGGCGCCGGCTGAACAGAAGAGTCGCCACCGTGCGTTATTTATCCCACAGGAGGGAAAGGAAACGCTTAGAGTAAACCTCGCACAACACGGGAAAGGTATGGTCGTTGCAACCAAAACCTGGGTTCGGGAGTCGGTTACGCAAGGGGAAGGTATTAGCACCCCTCACGTCCGTCGTACTCGACGGGATCCACGCTTGTTTTCGGATATGGATTGTTATTCTATCTACTCTAAAGGTCAGGGGTTAAAAAGAAAAGAGAATGAAAATAAAATGACTCGGCAAAGTATCGCACTTTATGCCTACGTATTCCCGTCTGGAACGAGAAATCAGAGTCAACGTAGTTCGCCTACCTACGGGAAAGGAGGGGAAGGTTGCTCGCTAGGATATCGCATCATATGCCTACGTACTTTCATACAGCATGAAAGATCAGAGCAAACGTAGTTCGGGCCACGTACGACACAAGCTTGTCTTGGTTGATTTTATTCCTCCTGAAAAAGGTTTTCTTGATTAGCAGTCCCGGCGGACAAAAATGACGCTTTGATGAGTTCACATTCTTTTACGGAAGAAGTGTCTTTTATTGCGTTTGAAATCTTATTGTGTTTTTCTGTTTGTTTTGAGGAAGAAGAGACAGAACTCTAACCTGCGGTTGCGAAAGGGAAACAAACTAACCTAATGTTATCATGCATGGGTTAAGACCTAGTGTCTATCATGCTCCTCTCTTGCGCAGAGAAAAACAGAGATCCTAAGGGAATAAACGGAAACATAAACAATATCAGATATATACAGTAAAACAGTAAAATGCATGGATGCAGCAATACAAGCGAGGCAAGGGAGTCCCACTCAACCTCGAACCTAGAAAACAATAGGCAAAAGTGAACAGAATTCACTTTCAACCCAACAGGGTAAACAGCAAACAATACAGTCCAGAAAACCAATCAATACATCAGAAATGAAATACAGCAGAAAAATAAACAGCATCAGCAGCTCTGAAACAACATCTGACTTCAAGTAATCTCTAAACCGCTACAAGCTTCAGCAAGCATCAATCTCCATCTCCACAGCTTTTCAGCAAGGTCTTTGTCATCAATCTTCAGTCTACAATGGCTTTTCTTCCAGTCCCATCCTCCAAGCTGAGGGATCAATCACAAGAGTGAATTGGGTGTTAAGCAATCAGTTGACTACCAAAGGTGGTGAACAGACTGCTTCTAGCACAAAAGACATTTTCTCTCAAGAGTTCTATCTCTTAGACACTATCACCAAGCCTTCCAAAGGAAGGGGGTGAGTGTCTTAGAGAGACTCTGAATCACAGAGAAGAATGGATGCAGACAAGGCAATCCATGTTTGAGAAACAAGCTTTCTAATCTAGAGCTCTGCCTAGCTCCTAAACCCTAGTTTCCTCAGCATCTGCTAGCAAGAATCTTCTCTTCAACTCTGGAAGTTGATCTTCAACACCTGGATCTCCAATGGCCTTCATCTCCTCAAGTCTTCAGCTCTCCCAAATCCCCAGACAATCCCAACACCCACACAGACAAGCAATAATCCCCAGAGGGCACACCACACCAGTCAATCAGATATACAGTACATTAATAGCAGTAGGGGGAGTCCTGACTTTTTTCTAAGGGGGTCTAATAACTACCCATAACCCCTATAGTCCCATAGCTAAACTATTCAAACCCTAAGTCCTAAGGGAAATGAATTGATTCTCCTAAGTCATCACCTAAAACCCTAGTTTGTTCATGTTGTTCACACCTAAACTAAACACCTAAAATTAACTTCTAAAAATGGGAACTAAATTGTATATACAAGTTTAATGTCTAAACTAAACAACCTAAAAAGAATGGATTAAAAATATTGAAGTATCTAATAGAACAAAAAATAACAAAATCATGTATGAAATGAAGCTCATTAAAATGCTATTTATTTGGAAAATATGGGGAAAATATCAAATAAAAATAAAATGCAATTTTTATTTTTTTATAATTTTCTTGACTTTTTAAAAAAAATAATGCAAAAAGAATGAATTAAAAATAATGATTTTTCCATTTATTATGATTTTTAGAAGATGCATGAAAATGTAAAGAAAATAAAGAGAAAATATAAAACAAGAAATAAAGGGGGGTGAGAAAAGTAGGGCCAGACAGTTCAAATTAGTGGGCCTTCACACGCGGGGGGTGTCAACAGCATTTGAGCCCGTTTCCTCTACTTAAATGAAACGACGCGTTTCATCTTTTGAAAATTTCCCTCCGTTTCTCAGAATGCACGTGGACCGTTAGATCCTTGGTCCAGTCAAAGTCTTCCCTCCAATCCAAGGGCCACCGCATCGTCTTCTTCCTCTATCCACTTAGGGTTTCAGAAACACGACCCCATGCAAGCACCTTCCATCTCTTCGTGCTCTCTCCATACGCCATGAAAACACACGATTCCAAAAGCAATTTTGCCCTAATTCTCTCCCTCTACACAGTTATAACCATAGTTTCCATTAAAACTCAAGCAATCAAACAATTCGATGGAGATAACAGTTGGGATCCAATCTTTGCACCTGTGATCAACTCAACCAAACCTTGCCAATTTTCATCCTAATGTAATCACTACGTTGCACTAATCATTCTGAGCTCATCTTCCATAATTATCATCCCCTAAACTAGGTTTTCTTGCTCATCCAAGTTTCATCACTCTGCCTCCAAACTCCATATTATTCTCCCTAAGCTTCAAGAATTAAACTCCTATGGTTTCTAAGCAATTCTATCCTAACCACATGATCTACAACAGCCTGAATAATGAGATTCGAAAGATTATGCATACCTTGCAAGTGATGATGGCAATGGTGGTTAGACTCCAATTCAAGCCTTGATACTTGCTGAAAGTGATCTCCAATGAGTGTATGTGCCTCTGTTTGCAGTGATTCTTGCTCAATCCTTATGAATTACTCTATTCCATTCTTCATGCAAATTGGAGTTTCAACTTGAATCTCTTTAAACAGCCACGAATTCTATCCAAGTTCTTATGCCAATTACTCCATGATGATGGTGGATGATGATGATAACAGAAATTGGAATGATGGAGGAAGTTTTAATGGAGTTTGGATGAAGATGCAACTTGGAATGAAGAATAGGAATGGTACAATTCTTGATCAATTTAGCCACTTCTTGATGTGAATCATGGTGTTTGAATGATGATGATGAAGATCCAATCAACAAAAATGAGAATTGAGGGAGATTGTGAGAGTTTGTGAAGTTTATGCCAAAAATGAAAAAATGAATGAGGTTTTGAACAAAATGAGATCACCAACCCTTGCATGAACCAACTTGTATGAATATATAGATGAGGTTAGAACCTCCTAGAAACTTGGAGAAGTTTCCCTTGCACTTTTCCCTTTCAATTTGGTTTATGTAACTTTCAATTCAAGCAACCATGGATACCTCTTAAATTATGAACTAAACTCAAAATTCTAATTTAGCCAATGTCTTTAAAATGCCCTTTCCACTCAAAATGACCTATAATTTTGCTTCATTTGGCCAAGATATGAAAAATCTCATTTTTAAGGCCATTTTTCTTCATTAAATTCAACAATTTTGAAACCTTATGCTATGAATCTTTCCAATATCTCATGGTCACTTTTATAGACTCAAAATGTCATTTGGAGCAAGTTTGATGTTGTAAGTGTTTCCATTTGAGGCTTCCTTGTATGAGTTTTAGGCATAGGTTAAAATGACCTGTAATACACAAATGACCAAAATACCCTTTGCTTGCCAAGACCATAAGTAGAGTTCCCCAAATCATATGAAGGCATACCATACCATTCTAGAAAGCTAAGACAATAAGGAATAATTCTTATGTTGACCAGAAATCCATTTGAAATCTTCTTGAGGGGTAAAAATTGCTTGGAAGTCAAGTCACTTTCACAGACAAAATTTCAGATACCTCAGATGACCTGTAACTTGCAAGGACCATAACTTGAGTTCTATAAATCTCCTAAATGTCTTCCACCACTCAAATTAAAGGTCTTGAGATCCTCTACAAGTTTCATGTTGGCGAAGGATCCATTTGAAGTTTGCATTTTGACTTATCTTGCTTGGAAATTTGACCTAAACTAGGGGATTTTACATAGAAACCCTAATTTAGAAACTCCTCTTCTCCTTGATTTCTCTTGAATTCTTCTTATCAAAACAACATATCCTTATTCTCCATGTCAAATGATGAACCCCACATCTCTCCGATAGCCCTTAATGCCTTTCAATCAGTCAATTGACCTAGGGTTGACCCAGGGTTGACCCAGATGAAACCCTAGTTGACTGTCTTCAACTGCAATTCTTGTGATCACATCAACAACTTGTTTTCTTCTCCAAATGACTTTCTAAGTCCTCCAAGATGTCTAGGTACTCCCCATGCTCAGCCCATAGCTCACAATTTCTTTGGTTGACCCACAGATACCCTCAGTTAGGAGATATACTCAATGCTTGATCCACTGAACTCCCTGCTTTCAAATTCTTTTCTGATGACTTGAATGAGATGGAATTAGGATAATAACCTCTTGATAGGCCTCTAGAGATGATAATAATGATTGGACCCCTGTTGAATGACTTGCTATGATTATGCTATGCAGATGAGTAACCTATGTACATGACTCTATATGCAAATACTAATGATATTGAGACATAAACCAAGTGAATAAGGTTGAGCAAATTTTAGGGTGCAACACTTTTTACAGATGTTATACGCTTATTTAAGCGGAATCCGGGGAGGATGACGAAGTTTAAAAGACGCGCAAGCTTCCGAAAGTATGCTTTTGAAATAAAACTTGCTGATGATGTACAGGCATTGTTTCAATTCCCAAACACCGGAGATATAAGGATGATAAGCCCTTGTCAACCCCGTTGAGCCTAGTTGTAGGAGTTTCATTTTGAAAACGAAAAACCCTAAATCTTAACCTGGGGCAGGGTAGGTGTCAGCTAATTTGACTGAACATCCTAATTGTAAAAGGGAGTGTTCCCATTCGAGGATAAATCACACCTATATAGGTCGTGCCTAAAGAACCACAATGGTTAAACCTTGCCGATAAGGAGTGAAACAGTCACGTTATTCCCCAAAGAGTCAGACAAGCCAGTGTCACACGATTTGTTCGAAAAGAATAGAAACAAAAGAGAGAAAAAAAGAAAAAAGAGAGAACAAAGCCCGCTAAGTCGAACCTTGAAAATAAGCAACTTAGGCAAAAATTAGGGCATCCCGCTGGACTTTGAAATCAAAAGAAACTCGAAAGAGTCAGTCCAGGCAAAAGTTAGGGAAATAAAAAGAATGATGATGAAAAACAAGTCGTGTGATTCAGGCACCAAAAGACAAAAACGGAGTGATTGTCACTCTGAATACTTGTGGTTTCCTGAACCAGCACTCCTGTCATTCAACCTTTGAGAGGTGAACGCTAGTGTCGAATTAGCTGAATGTAGGATTGGAGAACATCACGGAGAATGCGTGGGTTACAATAAACTTTGAGCCTTTATCCTTTCCTCGTAAACCTTGAACCTGACCAAGTTACAACCTGAAAAAGTCCTAATTGAAGCAGGTCTGTTTTGAAAGCATACTTCGGTAAGGATCGCATCAAAACTGAATCCTAAAAGGATTCCTCTTACAGCGTTGTACTAATGTTGACATGTTGATAATTGATGTCACAATATGTTTCCAGTGAACACATTGGATTTCAAAAACTGCCATATGCATTGCATTTAATATATCTTTTATGCAGGACAACTTATTTTACTTGCGAGCAAGCGCTTGACGGTAGAAGAGTGTCCATAATGGAAAGGTTGATCAGGATAGAATGCATATTGCCTGAATACTCCATCGAACTGGGGCAAGCTATATCGAATGATCATGGGAATCAGCCATCTAAAAGTCAGTTAATCTGAGGCAGTCAAGTCGAGATTTGGCGATTCTCTCGCAGCCGAGAAACACTCTCCTCACAGATAAGCCAATCAGGGGCAAAGTCATTGCAGAATGGGGCACGCCACCCCAAGAGCGCAGAAGCTATTCCTTATCCATGGGGAAATTAATGTGAAGTACCTCTCCAAGGTTCAAAGTGTTTAGTCGGTGCATATCAAGCCATCAGGGCATGAGATTTTAGATTTCCTTTCGAGGAATATCCCCACATAGGTCCCACGAGATGAGGCAAATTTGGAAGCGTAGGAATTGTTCCTCTCCATGTCTTCAGGGTTGTTCAAGCAGGTTTAGCTAACTTTCGAGTGCAAGAAGAATGTCAGGAAGTCATGTTAATCAATCACCGTCAGGTTTCACCTGTCTTCCCCAGCAAAAGTCCAATCATCATTGGCACGTGTAAGCTACTCCCAGTAGAGTCCAATCATACTTGGCACCTTCTGGTTATCCCCAGCGGAGTTGGCTTCACCTTCCCAGCATTTATTTTGCTGGAATGTTCTGTTGTGTCCAACTTTCCCCGACGGCCCGGGCCTGCATCTGCATCTTTGCATATAGTTATCATATTTGCATCATCTTTGCATTTCATCTTCAAATGCGTAGCATTTCCATTTCGTATGGAGCATTACGCCATATTCAAACATACGCATATGCATTCGAAGCATAAGCCAATTTCTATCAGCCTTCCATGGCAACTTGAATCTTTTCTTCAATCAATGCAGGGGCATTTATCCAGCATCTTTGTTCAGACAGCTTATCGGTTTATTCGGATTTCAGATCATCCGACGATTATGATTTTGTCCATCCCCAAGCAGAGTTCCTTGGTCCATCAGTCCTCTGATGGTGATATCTCCGAGCAGATTTTCTTTCCGTCAGTTCCTATCGACGTTGTGTTTCCCCAGCAGGTTTTCTCTCGTCCATCATTAAACGATGCGAGCTTTGGATATGGTTTTCTATCCGTCTATCTTTAGACGATGTGAGGTTTTAAGGCGATCTTTCAGATATGGTTTTCTTTCTGTTTGTTGGTTGAGATGACATTCAAGAGGGGTTTTTCCTGGCTGTCGATTCTTATTGATGTCGAAGCCTTTTGAAGAATGTTAGGATTTCCTAGTTGTTGATTCTTATTGACGACATGGCTCTTTGAAGGTGGTTTTCTTCCTGTCAATTGTTATTGATGATGTGGCCCCTTTGAAGATGTTTTTCCATCAATTCCTATGGACGAAAGGATTCTGAAATTTGATGGGTAGTTTTGATGTTCATTGACGCGGATTGTTGTTACTCTCGTCTATCATTAGACGATGCGAGATTTGAATATGTATTTCTTCCTGTCTATCATTAGACGATGTGAACCTTTGGGATTGTTTTTCTTCCTGTCTATCTTTAGACGATGTGAACCTTCGGGATTGTTTTCTTCCTGTCTATCTTTAGACGATGTGAACCTTCGGGATTGTTTTCTTCCTGTCTATCTTTAGACGATGTGAACCTTCGGGGTCGTTTTCTTCCTGTCTATCATTAGACGATGTGAACCTTCGGGATTGTTTTTCTTCCTATCTATCATTAGACGATGTGAACCTTCAGGATTGCTTTTCCTCTCGTATATCATTAGATGATGCAAGCTTTGGATATATTATGTTTCTTCCTGTCTATCATTAGACGATGTGAAAGGATCAAGTGCATGTTGATCCGGTTTTAGACGATGTGAATAGATCAAGTGCATGTTGATCTGGTTTTGGACCATGGAAAGGATTAAGTGCATGTTGATCCGGTCCATGGGTTCAATGTCTATGGCGTTACACAGATGACTGGAAGCAATGTCAGGTGTTCTTTATCAAATGATCAGTCAGCTGGTTTCCGTTACAACTGTCTGCGCTCAGTTTTTTGGATAGTCCGTTCCCCAATCAATGAGTTTTGCAGTTTATTTCTGCGGTTGGCAAATTTCCGGGTTCTTTGGTATTCAACCGCCTTTTACCTTAATTGTTTGAAATTTGTTCGCTTTTCATTCATTCAGGTCCAAGTCGTTTGAATAGGGGCAGCTGTTGCACCCCAAAATTTGCCCAACCTTTTCTTAACTTGGTTTATGTTTCATTTCATTTCTTTCTAGCATTCGCATTGCATAGCATGTTGCATTGAACAGGGGATCAAGATCTTGTGCACCTCAAGAGGAGTCTTCTCATAGGTTTGAGCCTAAGTAGGGGTTGTTACTCAAGCTTGAGTGGTCATCAAGACATCTTGAAGTGGTCAATGTATTGTGAAAAGATAGATGGATGTGTGTGGGTCAGCTCCTAACTGAGAAGCCAACTGAAGAGCATCAGAGGTTTATGAAGCCATGATTATGGGTATGAGATGTAAAGAAATCTCATTGAGGGCCTTGAGGGTCATTGTGGAGCTTATTCAAGTTGTTGTGTAAAGTGGAACAAGCCACAGTTGAAAGTATTACAGTTAGGGTTTTCATCTGGTAAATCCTCAGTCAACTGTGCAATTGAAGAAAATAGAAACTCAATTCAAAGTCTCTATGGTCATGGGATGTTGTGTTAAGACATATGAGACATCATTTCAAGTTCAATTCATCAAGGGTTAAGTGTTTGAGAGGTTACTAAATTAGGGTTCTCAGGGTAAAATTCCCTATTTAGTGCCTGACTTCAAGACCACGTACCTCAAGATAAAAGTCTCATCTTAATTTTTGTCCAACATGGAACTTGTAGATCACGTTCTTAGCTTTAATTTGAGTACTAGAAGTCCTCTATTGGATTTATAGAACTCAAGTTATGATTCGGACAAGTTACAGGTCATTAGAGGTATGTGGTTTTGGTCAACAAAAGTCAACCAACTTCCAAGCCAGTTTTGACCTAGAAGGATGTTTCTCCTCAACTTTTGGCCAACATGAAAGTTGTAGGTCTTGATCTTAGATTTCCAAATTGTATTAGAAGTCTTTCATCTAATTTGTGGAACTCAAGTTATGAGGTTTACAAGTCAGGGGTATTTTGGGAAAGTAAGATTACAGGTCATAAAATTATAGGTCCATTTCACCAACTTGCACACTTCAAATGGAAATCTTTTCAACATGAAACTTGCTTCAAATGGGGCCATTTGCACTACCAAATCATCTCTTGTCACGGTGGGGGTTTGGATTGAGAATTTGGGGTTTGAATTTTTCATAAAGGAGGCTTAAATTGAGAAATTGAGAGTTAATGGATTTTAAACTTTTTCAAGGCAAGTTTGTGCAGTTGTTTAATTGCAAATAATAATTCAAAGACATTGTCATCTTCACATTGGAAGTTTGAAGTCTTAAATTGGGTCATTTTTATGGTTTCTTCCTCTTGAAGTAACAAAATGGAAATCAACCATATGATCAAAATTAAGCCTCCAATCTCATTCCTTTGATCAACACAACTGATTTGTAGTGGATTTGGATTGAAAAACCAGCTGGTGTAGTGGTAAAAACGTGCATGGCATTTTGAAAAAGTGGTGAAATGTGAAATTTTGGAATGGGTTGTTTAGCTTGAATTAAAGCCTCATTTGATCATAAACCCATCATATAAATATTCTAGATGAAAATTGGAGCAGTAGTAGGTCATTTTTCGTGCATGAACAGCCATAACACATTTTGAAAAAGTGGTGAAAAAACTCAAAAACGAATTCTCAGATTCGACCACTTTCAGACCAAATCAAGCTTTCAAACACCTCAATTGAAGTTCATGGAGTGATTTTGGGCGTTTTTCGTTAAGCTTCATCACAGTTTCAAGGCCCAGTGGAGGCTCTCCACTAGGTAAACTTTCTTTCAACCTTACACTCTTAATATGCCATGGTTTTCCACCATTTTCGTTGCATTTGAATCTTTGAGTTACATAGATCATTTCTGGATCATTTTTGTTTGTGTTTGTGGTATTTGATTTTGTGAGCTCAAAGTTGTGTTGTTTCGTTTTGAAGATTTTTCATGATGTTTTGCTGTAATTTTCATGGATTCTTACTCCTTGCAACATGTAGATGAGGTCTAGACCATTTAATTTGAGTTTTGGTGAAATTTTATTTTTGTGCACTTTGCTTGTTGTTTGATTTTTGGAGTTGTTGTTGAGAATTAATGGAAATAGAGGCTAGATTCATGATCCTCGCGACGAGAGGATGAATTTTCATCTAAGGTTCATGCGAAACGATTGAGAAATGATGAGGTTACGTTGGGGGAAGCAGCCCGCGGCGGCCGGAGGCGAGGAAGAAGACGACCGGAGTTCTTCCGGCACCGGCGAAGTCCAATGGAGAAGATGAGCTGATGCGGCGGCTTCGCGTTCGTCCGATGCTGATTTTCTTGATCGTGCGGTTTATAACAAGACTTACGTGTTCCCTTTTTGGCTTGTGCACACATGAACGAAACCCAAATTCATTAATTGAGGTGGCTCTTTGTGAGCCACCTGATTGGATTACTTTTGATGTGATCATACAGTTTGCTTTGATTTCCACCATACACATAGTCAACCCAACCATATTTTGTCTATTCTGAATTTTATTTTCTTTTTCTCTTATTGGGCCTTCGCGCGTTTTGCTGTTAACACCCCCAGGGAGGCCCAATTTTCGTTTTACACTTCAAATGCTTGCTGTTTGCACCACATCCCTTTTCATTTAATTGTTTATTTCTTTTATTTTTCTGTTTTGTGCAGTTTTCATTTTAATTCAAATAAAATAGCTCTAATAGTTTAAAAATTCACCAAAATAATTTTCATAAACTTTAAGATGTCTAGTTTTTTCTAGAAAATTTTATTTTATTTTTTGACTTTATTTTCAATTAAAAAACGAATTAAATATTGGGGCTGTTTTATTTGATTTAAATTGTGGTTTTGTTCTTTCTTGATTTTATTTGCATGTTTAAACTTCTCATTTTTGCATGAATTTTTTTGAGCATTGTATTAACATGTTGATTGATCTTTGGATATTTTTTCCATGATTTTTAAGTGTTGTTTCCATGTGGTTTAAATTGCTTTTTGTTCCCTCTCCATTTTTGCCTTAGTTTGGGACACTCTTGGTGTTTTCCCTCTGTTGTGGCACTTCCCTTTTGATTTTCAATCTCCCCTTTTTACCCCTGGTTCATAATACCTTGGGGGTCCTTTGAGATTTTATTTGGCATTTTTAGATGCATTTTATTATTTTTCATGTATTTTGCAAGTTGCTTCATGTTTGTGCATCTCTACTTGTGTACTTGTTTTGTTTTGCTTCCAAAAGCTTGGTTGTGCATTATTGGTGAACCTTATTTTGATTGTTTCATGTCAGGGGCTTGTTATAGTTCTTGTGTGCCAATTCTTAGGTCTTTACCTTATGCATAGGTTGTTCATTTGATCTCATACTTTCATGTTTGTACATTGTGTTTCCATATGTGGTGTTTGCTTGCATCTTTTGATATTGTTGATTGCATTTGCTTATGATGTTTTGCTTTAGCTTTTGAGATCTCTTATCCTCATCCCCATTCTGTCCTATGACTTTGTAATACTACTTAAGGTTGCTTGGTTCCTTCTGAGGAGGAACCTGAAGCTTGCCTAAAGTAATGAATCCATGAGGATTTTTTCTCATTGTTTTTATTACTTGTTTTTTATGCATCTTCTTCTCCTCTTCTCTTGAATTTATTCATACTATGGCTTGAGGTTGAGATGAGCTTGTGGAGGTTCCAGCCCCATACATATTTCCTTCCTCACTTGCATTGCATCCTTGTCTTCCATGTTTGTGTTTCATGTTTGCATTCTTATGCATGTTTCTTTCTTCTTCCTTTGTCTTCCTTCCCTTAGGATTTCTAACCTCTCTTGTTCAAGAGAGGTTATGATAGACATTAGGGTTCTAACCATGCATGATAACATTAGGTAAAGATTTCCCTTTTGTAATCCCAACTTTAGGTGCACCTTGCATGACAACTTTTAGGGTTTGGTCTAGTCCCCCTTAGTTTGTCCCATTTCTCTTCTCATCTTCAAACAACTTTAACCCACTTAATAAAGCTTGACAATTGTTGCACGCTACGAGCCTTAAGCCATTTAGGAAATGATGATTGGGTGGTTGCCTCTCAATTATCTAGAATTTTAGTGTATGTCCTTTGGACGATATACGAAGCATTCTCTCCTAGATCATAGTCTATAGTGCAACATGAGTTACAAACCAAGTTCAAAACACTTCTTCCTTAAAAAAAACAAAAACAACTCAAACTCTTTTTCACCCCTTGGGGTCTTAATCAGGAAAACCTTTTTCACAAGCAAGAGTGTTGTTAACTTTCAGTCCTATCGCAAACGGTAACGCCTAAGTCTCTAATGGTCAAGCTGCATACACCAAACTGCTAGAACTGTCTGTTAACCTTACTCGGGTAAAACTTTTGAACCAACCTGTGGTCCTTTGAGCTCGAACTACGTTTGCTCTGATCTTTCGTACCAGATGAAAGTACGTAGGCACGAGACGCGATGTCTCGACGAGCAACCTTTCCCCTTTCTTTAGCCGTAGTTAGTCGAACTACGTTGACTTTGACTTTCCCATTGCACGAGGGAGTACGTAGGCCCAGAGCAGCGACGCTCTGTCGAGTCAGTTCTTTTTTCTTTCTCTTTTGTCTATAAGCCTTTAGCGTAGATGGTTTACACCCCCTTTTAGCTAGACAACACATGCGTGGATCCCGTCGAGTACGACGGACGTGAGGGTTGCTAATACCTTCCCCTTGCGTAACCGACTCCCAAACCCAGACATGGTTGCGATGACCTTGTCTCTTCCTTTTCTTTAGGTTTTTGCGATTGTTTCCTTTCCCTCTCTTTGGGATAAATAACGAAAGTGGCGACTCTTCTGTTTTTTTCCGCCGGTTGTTTTTCGCAGTAGCGACAAAGATTACCCATAGTCAGCCTCAACATACAAAGCTTAACTCCATAAGAAGTCTCTTCACAGACCAAACTCATATCTCGAATTTTCTTAATCAGTTCTAACTCCTTTACCCTCATCATCGGTATATACCCAAAAATTCTCCAAATCGATACATCAGCTACCACGTTGTCTCGCCCGAATGGAAATTCAATCCCAAAACCATACTCCTCCAGAAGTCCCAATTATTTCCTCTGTCTCATATCCAACTCTTTCAAATCAAACAAATACCTTAAGCTCTTAAGATCACCAATCATCTCACATCTCAACTAAACAATTAAGGCCTCCAAACTCTGGCACAAACACACGACAATAACCAACTCTAAACCACCTGTCAGATAATTCCTCTTACGTACTTTAAGTTGCCTTAAAGTATAACTAAAATTCGTTTATGTTGCACTTAATATATCTCCCAGTCATATCAACAAAGCATCACAAAATACAACAAATAGTTCCATCGGATATGGTAAAACCAACACACGAACTCTTTGAAGTTTCTTCACAGAGGCATATCATTGTTTCTTCTTCAACACCGATAACTCAAGTTCTCGATGCTCAACATAATCATCTATACTCTTCGAATATATCAGAATATCATCCGTTAACACAACCATTGACTCGCTCAATTAAGTATGGGAAGTCCCATGCCAACGGACACTCAAATTGTGAGCTATGGCGGAAACACGGACCGCACCTTCCGCACTCACCACAACATCCAAAAAAATTCCATCAATAAATATCTTAATTCCATGCCGCTACTTCGTCATCACCTATAGTGTTGTAAAAACTTCCAACGCTTCGAACCGTGCGTCAATCTGAGTTACGGTTATCCCGTTACATCAAAAATACGACAACAACATTTTCACACTTGAAATGCCATTCAACACACCTCCAACTCTTGAAATGTTTAAAGGTCTAATTATATCAATATCGTATTCCACATTCTTACTTTCTTTAATATTCACCAGGAGTCACTATCCACCCTTTACATACTCGACTTCACATTCTGTTACCGTAGCACATCCACCAGACACGAGTCTCAAAACTACTCACTCAAATTAATTCCTTGACCACCCAAACAGACATACAATACGGAGTTCTCAATACCGGGCTAGTTTCCGCAACTAAGTCGATCACAACTCCACTTCACGTCCTGACTGTATATCACTGTCTTGTCAGGATAACTTTCAGACAACCATACTTAATCGGCAACCCGCCAACTTCTATACTTTCATCAACACTCAAAATTCCCCTCAAAATTAAACATCTCAACATTGTCCTGCACCGACTCGCCAAAACAACTCTTAAGCATTTGGCTTAACTCCAAACAATTCACTGTACACATCATCTAAGCTCGCAAGACACACTTATTCCCTCCAACATGATCTCGTCAAACTATAATAGCGCCTAACAACACACAGAGCCATCACTCCACACTTGAAGCATCTTGGAGAAGCACAACCTTCTCCCCCACTTATTTCAATCCCACTCCTGCAGTCTCTAGTCTCTGGCGACTGTTGTCCCACCAAGCCTCAGTTTCTCCTTCTAGTATGTGAGTACCAAACCTCACTTTTTGATCATCACTACAACCCATTGTCCTGAAAATTTTCTCAATCGCCTTCAGCCACTTCTGCGCAGCTTCAGGATCCAAAATTACTCCTTCAAACGTCGGCGGCTTGTTACTCCGAAACTGTGCCAAATCCCCAAATTGCGCACCCTCAGCTTGGTTCTGATTAGCAACCACCTGCGCTATTGCTTGTGTAGCGGCAGCTAAAGCAACATCATTCCTTCCTGCCATACTCCTTGACAAAAACAACACCAGGTTAAAAGGTACACAATCTCTATCCTAAGGACAAACTCAACTACTACACTGGCCGGATGGACCGACCTGCTCTGATACCAATTGTAACACCCCACTTCCCAAAATTAAAATAAAATATGATTAATTCAAATAAACATCAGAGTTCTCCACCAAAGTGGGATATCACATCACCTAACTCGACATTCTCTTCATTAAAAGGTTTTCAAAACAAAGCAGCGGAAAATATTCATTAGTTCATCAATCTCGACCATCCACCAATACATGAAAATATTCATTAATAAAATTCACCAACACATGATACGTCACAGGAAAGTAACACAAGTTCAAATAAATCAAAAGAAAACACCCAAGTCCCGTGCTACGTATCAGAGCATCCTAAGACTCGACTCGCACACCTCTATCCAAGCTAGCTAAGTACCTAGATTGTCTGTACTTCCAAAGAAGCACAGACCACAACAACAACAAAGGGGTGAGAAAACATGATCAAAATTATCAGTAATACAATACATGAAATAAAGGTAGTAATCATATAAATCATCACCCAACATTCATCAAACACGACCTACTGTCCAACATCAACGCAACACACCATAATGCAATTATGCAACTCAACACCATGCATATGGTACCGACTCATTGGTTCATTCAGTCGAACCCCGGATATATCACATACACCCGTCCTTGGTCATGATCTGTCCCCACCATTCTCCACAAAGGAGTACGGATGAATCACATACACTCCTCCTGAGCAATGATTCGTCCCACCAAACACCATGATATGCATAACACCAAATGCACAACAAATGAACTCAAGCACACAAAGTGCATACGATCCCCTGATGACATCACCATACATCATACATACGTATTGTTCATCAATTAATTATTTTAATTAAAGTCACACGATCCCCCTGATCCCATCACCATACCTCATACCTATCTCACACCCCAATCTACTTATTTCAATTAACTTCAATCACTACATAATTTCACCTTTTAATGCCAAGTACACACTCTTCACCACTAATCATCATATCTATGCTGGTCACAACTCAAGGGATACTACAAAACGAGGTCACAAGGCAAAACAACACAACATCACTTTTCTGTCACGCTCGCTGGCTCGTTCGCTTAGCGAAGCCCTAGCGAACGCTCACTAGCTGCTCACCTAGCGAAGGCAGATAGTAGCTACTGGAAGGGTTTGCTACCCCACTCGCCTAGCGAACCTGCTAGCAAATGCTCGCTACTAGCTCACCTAGCGAATGTGCTAGCGAGCGTCTGCGATCTTTCAAAACCCTCACTGTCCAACAATGTCATATTGCTCAATTTCAAGCCTATCACTCTACTTCCATCTCCCATCCTATCATTACTACAACCAGTACACACTACTCTAGTCATTATTCTATCAATTTATCTCCAGAACCCACACCTATGTCCATCAACAGAACTACAGAAGTTACTCAGAACCTCACCAAATCACACAATATGTGCACCCATTCATCAATGTGAACCCCACACAAGGACACACCAAAAAGACTAAATAATTAAAATGGGTGTTACAACTCGTCTTAAATCTATTAGATTATTAATGAAAATCTCTTGCATGTTTAAATTCATATTATTTCAAAAGGATGTTAAAAGTGTCTTCCTGATTGGGTATCTTTATAAGGAAGTTTATGTCGAGCAACCAAAGGGATTTATTGATACTAGTTTTCCAGATCATGTGTACAAGTTAAAGAAAGATCTTTATGGTTTAAAGCAAGAATAATCTTCTTATCTTTCTCTATAGTACTCGGAGAATTGTTCACGTTCCCTTCTCTCAAGTTTTTTAATTCTTTTTTCAAAATGAGTCAATCATTTGGAAAAATCACAGCTAATGAGGTTTAAATGCTTGAAGACTAGTCCGGTAGAAGGATAGGGCTCTAGATTCAAAGAAGGAGAAGAATGAAACCAGTGTGGAGACACATGTTAGACCATCTGTTAGTGGGAAAAATTTTGTGAAAAAGATGAAGTCATTAAAAAAGATACATGTTCAAACACTTGATCCTGACTCAGATGCTGATGAAGAATGGGTTACTTTCATTGAATCATGTGGTTGGTCTAGAGAGCAAGTATGAAGATTGTTATTTCTAGGTGTTTTTATTTTAATATGACCGGTGTTATATGTTCCTTATTTTGTTGATGGATTTATAATAATTTTTTAACAATCCTAGATCTATTATGATATTCTCTGGATTCGGTTCCCAGTTCTAAGTTGTTTGGTAGCATTTCTTCGATATTTTTTTTTCTTTTCATGACTTTTCCAAATAGTGGCAAGAGGGGAGAGAAATATGTTAGGTGCATACATCATGTCTGTTAGAGGTGTGCTTAAGTTCTCATCTGATGAACTTGTGTGCTCACATGCTGGAGCATCTGGCATGACATTTGGCCTTTCAACTATGAGCATGTTTTTTTGTGAGCATGTGTGAAGTTGATCTCTTTCTGTATGTGTGTGTGTTCTGAGTGACTTGATTGACTACTGATTATGATTTTGTCTAACAACTAAGTTTGGTTGTGTGCATGCGTGATTGATTGGCTGCGTAGCTATATGGGAGCATTGTGATTCAGTTTTAAGGGTGTATTAACCACATGATTTCTAACTTTGTGTTGCTTTTGTTGCTGCTATTTTCTATGCATGTTCTGGTTCTAGTGTGCTTATGATGCTCAGTTTGTGGATTTATCCATGAATATCTTGTAAGTTTTGCAAGAGTTGTTTTTGTCAAAATTTGCCAAAGGGGAGGTTTGTTGTTATTTTCATTGGCTGCATTATGAAAAATAACATGGAGTGTACAAGATGTTTTAATGAATAAATGACACATGTGGGACATGATGTTCCAGCATGTGCGCAACATCTGACCCTTATCAGTAGGCCATTGTTGTTATTCTGAGCTGATTTTCTGGATGTGTGAAACACAATTTGTTGCTATTTTTTAGCAATGGGATTACTTAGATTTGTTTGACAGATTGAAAGAGATCAAATTTAATTAATTGATGACTAAAATTTGAATCAAAACAAAATAATTTTTTTTGTTAGAGATTTTTGGAAAACAAATTAAAACAGAATCCTTTACGATTTTGGACGTGATCAAATCTTATGCCTAATGGAGAAAAGCTCGTCATTTGCATTGCTATTTAAGGAGACTCGAACCTAACGTTTGAAGGGTGTGCAAGTATTAAAAATCTTTGTGTTAAGGTTTCTATTTTGAGACTTTTTTGTGTGTTATTGTTTGGGCACTACTCTGGCGCATGCATTCATATCTAAAGGCATATAGATTAGTTTGTTTGTTTAGTTGTAAATCAACATTCAATATTCTGATTATTGTGTTGATCACTAGGGTTAGTGATTGAGGGAAAGTAAGAGGGGTCTCATATTTAGGGGGGTCCTAAATAGAAATACACTGATAGAATTAGAAGATAGACATTGAACAATGGTTGTTCATCTAAGACACTTTATATTAATTCTATTGAGAGTAAATTACCTTTTTTGGGTTGGAAGTCCTCTAAAGTATGTGTAGTTGAACTAAATTGAATTAACAATTATTTAGTGTTATTTGTTTTTTATTTCTTTGTGTTTTAAATCATTGTTAATGTCAAATTATGTTAACGCGTCTTTATCAAATTGTGCATGATTATCTTAAATATTGTGTCCAACGTCTATCCTCTTAAAAAAAACAAAATTTCATTTTTATATATAAAAGAATCTACATTCATTTTTAAATTTACGAGGAGGGATCAAATCAAACCAATATATTACACTAATAGTTACATTCATTTAAAACTTTTGATATTATTTTAATCTAATGAATAGAAATAACCACTTAGTGACTCATAATTCTTAATTAAAATAGTTTCTCCTGATTTCGATAATAAATAGTTTTTATTATATCAAATCATAATTTCTTCTTATCATAAAATTAAATAGATCTCTCCCATTTTTTCTAACTATATAATTCTTCATTAAGAAAACGTAATTCTAAATATTTCTTTAAAAAGTCAAGATTTTTAATAAAAGAAAACCTTCTTCTTATTTAAAAAAAATCACTTTTTTATTTTCTTTAAATAAAATCATATTCTATTATTTAAAGTAAATAATAAAATTGTTTCAATTTTAAATAGAATTCAAATTAATGTTCAAAATGTGTATAAAAAAATTAAATAGTGAATAATGGGCACATAAAAATGTAGTTGAGAATATAAAAAATTAAAAAAAAAACCTAAAATAAATTTTATTTTAAAATGTTTAAAATGATAAATAAATAAAAACTTATCAATTTCATTGTTTACTTTATATATATTTTTTCGGTTTAATTATTATTCGTTATTTTTTTAATAGTTTTTATATGATTTTGTATGATATTTAAGAAATATATCAATTTTATAGTGTATTTTAAGTAAATATAATATAGTTTTACTTAAATAAAAAATAGTAAAAAATTTTAAAGTTCATAATTTTTTATTTAAAAAATAATTTTGTTATTAATAAAAATTAGAATTCACATATTTTAAAGATATATTAATAAGAATAAGTGAATTGTATATAATTTTATTTTTTATAAAAAAAATTGCATTTGTTTAAAACTAAGAGTAAACACTATTTTATGAAAAATAACATCGGTTACTAAGAAATATTAAAATCACATATTAATAATAAATATTGATAAAAATCACATGATTTTTATTACTAATTAACTAAAATACGTGATTTTCAATATTTTTGAATAAAAAATGTAATTTTTTTTAATTAAAAAATATGTATTCTTATTTTTAAACAAATTTCACTATTTTTTAAATTAACATTATATTCTATTCACAACTAAATTATTATGTAATAATTATTTATTATTTTGATTTATGAATTTTTTATACACATTTTGTAGTGTATTTTAAAATGAAACAATTTTATTATTCACGTTAAGTGAATAGAATTTGATTTCGTTCAAAGAAAATAAAAAATTAAAAAAGTGAAATTTGATCAAAAATAAGAAGAGTCTTTTTTTTAAAATTTTGAATGATAATTTTTATAAGAAATATTTAGAATCATGTTTTTCTTTTTAAAAATGTGTGAAAAATCAGTTTTATTTTATGAGAAGAAGAAATTATGATTTAATAAAATGAAAATTATTTATTATTAAAAACAAGAGACTATTTTAAGTAAGAATCATGAGTCAGTAAGTAGTTATTTTTAAGCATTAGATTAAAATTAAATCAAATATATTAAATGAGTATAACTATTAGGAATAGACCTTGGAACAACCTATTCTTGTGTTGCTGTGTGGCGTGATGATCACAATAGAGTTGAGATTATTCACAATCACCAAGGCAACCAAACCACGCCTTCTGTTGTTGCTTTCAAATCAGATAACCATAACCAATGACAAAGAAAGGATGTCAACACTCGAAATTAAGAAAATGAAAGATACAAATATATTTTATGGGATTTTTTTACATATATTTTATGGGTTTTTTTTTTAAAATAGAAATTGTTTTAAATTAATTTTTATAATATAAAATAGTAGCTTTGATATTTAAATATTTATTATGAAAAATATATACATTATGATACATGTTATACAGAGGTGTCTAGACAAAAACTAAGATTTATATACAATATCTACATATGTATATAAGCTGCAGCTGAAGATCATCATAGCAAAATTTCCTGAAACATCATTGGACAAACTTATCCTTGCTTTTCACCTGCAAAGAACCACTTGAAACAACAATAATAATGGGTGAGATAATAATTTCAGTGGATTTCTTATCTTATGAGTGCACTTGGTTCTAAAGGGCTATTATTTAAACTTCAACTTAAGTTTCTCGATAAAATAATACGTGTTTACACTTACAAAATAGAGAAAGAGTTAAACATCTAAAAGATATTCACATTGTATGGAAACATGTAACTTGAAGTCACCTAACTCAATAAATCATTATTCGGAAAGCAACAAAGCATCTTTCCCACCTAACGGAATCTGAAAAACCCACTGAAAAACTCATCGGAGGTCGCAGAAATGTAGAAAGCGCTGCCGGAAAATTCATAGTTGTCAAAGAACGTGCCAGAAACTTCAGGTTTTCGCCAGAAAACTCATCACTTTCATCGGAATCTAGAATTTCCAGAATTCCTCAGAGGTGAGATTTTTGTTGTTTTTCTTTCTCGCTTTTTCTTTGCTGATTTTGTTTTTGCATCTTTTCTTGATCCTTTTCCCACAAAACATCATGTTAATTCCTACAAATTAACCCAAACCGAAGCAATTTAGATTGTAGGGTTTTGTGTGTTCTTGTTGTTTTTTTTTCAGATTTTTTTATGCTTTAGTGGATTTTGGTTTCGTGTTGTGTTTTGTGACTGAGAGAAAAAGTTTAGTGAGAGAGATGAGAGAGAGAGAGAGAGAGAGAGAGAGAGAGAGAGAGAGAGAGAGAGAGAGAGAGAGAGAGAGAGAGAGAGAGAAGATATTAGGGAATGAGTTAGGTGACGTCTTTTCCCTCTCTTTTGTTTAAAATCTAGGGTTTTAAACCCATAGGCCAGATATTTCACTCATGTCATACTCTCCTTTCCTTATACACTCTCTGCTAGTGCTGAATCACATTTGAGATTTGGGTATTTATTTGTGCCCAGGGTGCGCACACTCCTGGTATTGTAGCACCCCCCTTGTTTTTTTTGTTTGACTTTAGGCCTTAGACCCATGTTACCTTTGCTTCATAAAACCTTCAAGTTTCTCTTTGCATTCCCTTTGATTTTCTATTTATTTTATATTTTAAAATAAATTAATCGAGTTATTCGCATTTTGATAATTTGAATAATCTTGAATAAATATCAAAATCAACCATTCTTTATTTTAAATAAAAATCAAATTGGTTTCAAAATTTAATCAAATTCAATTATTTTCATAAAAAATTTGGATTATCGAAAGTAAGGTGTACACCTTGTTCAAGCATATTATTCGTCTTCCTCTAAAACTTACATTAATAAAAAAATGGGTTAAAAAAGAAAAAATGGATGCACACCCTTTTTATCCTCGCATAATTGAAATCAAGGTTTACATCTCGTTCAAGTCGATTACTCATCTTCCGCCAAAACTTTTTTTAATTAAAAATTGATTAAAAAAGAAAAATTTGGTGCACGCCCTTTTTTATCCTAGAATAATCGAAAGCAAGGTGTACACCTTGTTCAATACGATTTTTCGTCTTCCAACCTCAAAACAATGAAACCAATCAAACCTTTTTTTTTTTTGCCTTAGCGCGACGTAAAACATTTTCATAAACTAGCGGTGTTTTATCCATTTTGATGCGACAAACAAAAAATGTTTCATTCCGCCCATGCACGACTAGCAAGCAACATTTAACCACTCGAATGCGACCTAACATATTTCACTAAAATCAACCAAAAAATAAAAATTTGCTACAAATAACTATGTAAGTCTGAGTTCCTCGTCGAACCTGAAGATATATAGAAGCGAGATTCAACGTCTCGTCAATCACCCTAATAAAAAACCTTTATTTAGTCCTTTTATTTTCTTTTCCGTTTCATGTATATATTTTTAATAATAAGAAGAAATTCAAACATTTTTAAGCTAACACTTATATTCGCAAAGCTAATTACACAATTCTCATTGCTTACAACGGATGCTGTGGGGTGCTAATACCTTCCCCATGCATAATCGACTCCTGTACCTGAATTTGGCTGCAATGACCATATTTTTGTTCTTCTAGGGTTTTATCCATGTTTTCCCTTTTAAAAAATAAACTTAGGTGGCGACTTCATTGTTCATTTGAGCGTTTCTTTGCTCGGGTATTTTTTACGCGACAACATGTATTGGGAGAGCTATTATACGTATAATGAAATTTGCAAACATTCGCCAACTCTTCCTTGGATGTCATGTAATACCAAGTGAGTGTGAAAGTCAGGGCATCATTGATATGCTTAGTCAATTTAATCCCCAAACCTCCCTGACCCACAAGCATGCTTACAATAATCCAAAGCATTGTGCAAATTTTGCGTACGTGGATATCTAGCCTCCAGATAAAATTTATAAACCACCTATCCAAATTTGTTAGGACTTTGTCAAGAAATTTATAAATACGAAAGAAATACACCGTCATTCTATGAATGATTAAACTTGTAAGTTGGGCACTCACCATAATTGATAGAAACACTCCATTTTGAGACGTGACGCGAGTTTTGTCTGAATTTTGTGTGCAAGCTATTTGAAATGCATCTGCTTCACTTTACCTTTGAAAACTGGATACCCCAGATACTCTAAAGGTATAATCCAATGATTAAAACCCAACCAGGACTTGATGGTGCCCGCTCTCATCAACGACACAACCCCCGCGTAGAATTTTCTTTTCACGGAATTAATCAATTGCCCTGATGCCTCGCCATAGTCTTTAAAAATATTTAGAATATCTAAGATGCCCTTGTTGTTGCATTGGCAAAAAAACCCTGTTATCATCCACATAAATAATATGAGATGGGAGTCTCATTCCCCTTGCTTCCTGCATGGGCTTGATGATCCTCTAGTGCACTGATTTGGTTAAAGCGTAACTAAGGGCATCCTCAACAACACAAAATAGCAATAGAGATAGTGAGTCTCCTTGTCTAACTCTCTTCAGAAGTTAAAGAAACCTATCGCATTACCATTGAGCAAAATTGATAGCCTCGCCGAGTAAAAATTTATTTGGTCCAACCTAGAAACTTGGAGTTAAGCTCAAATGCATCCAAAACCTTAATAATAAACTTCCCGCCCAAAATATTGAACATTTTTAAAAATCAATCTTCAAAATAACATTGTGTCCCCAACCCTTATTTTCTAGCACATTTTTTCCTCCGAGGACAAGATCACACAATCTTCCATGTGTCTCCTTGGGATAAACCCCCTCTGATTAGGAGTTATAATTTTTCCATCAATTAAACCCATCCTGTCTACTAGAATTTTCGTGATAATCTTAAAAATAATATTAGTTTGCACAATGGGCAAGAAATATGATATATTATCTACTTTGATATATTATATTGGAATTCAAGAGTTTTCATACATTTCCTTTAATAAAGAAGACTTGCACTATTAAAGTAACATTCGGATCTACAATGTCCCAATACCTCTGGTAGAAATGACCACTCATATCATCTGGGCCAGAAGACTTGTCATACCCTAATTTTTAACCCTAAGATTGTTAGCTCAGAAATTCGACACCCATATTAATTTGGAAGTGTTGGTTGGAATGTTGAATTCTTGAAGAGGTGTAAAGGAGTCTTCAACTGGATCCTCTGGATAAGTTTAAGTCAAAGGCGCTTACATAAGAAAAGGATGATTTTTTGACTTAGAAAATATTTCTAAGAGTTGAGAAGCTACCTTCGCCCGAGAATATTGTCTGATGCTAAGGGAATTCGAAATTTAAATAAAGGAGGGAGTAATTATTCTTGTCGACTCCTGAATAAGACAAGTGGTGCACATCCAAGAGGCAGAAGCATGCAGCGCAACACTTGTCCTAGGATCAATATGATCGATCCTGTAAGTCACCAAAGTTAGATTTGGAAGATCAGCGGTTGTTTTCTAATTTTCACGGGAACAAATTGACACGCCCAGTGGGACAGTGCTAAATTTTATAAAGATTTTTCTTTCTAAGATTTTGAAAATTTGTATTTATTAGCCTTTTCTTTGAGAAAACTTTGTTGCATGTTATTGAGAAGTGGAAAAGTAGCCACTACAAACAAAGAGAGGCCAAGGAAAAGCTACACTAGGAAAATGGCGAAAAATACTAATCATCCAAACAAACCAAACCCTTGAGGGAGTGGTTTTAATCTTCAACCAAGTAATCGGCCTAGTAACACTAATCCTCGAGACGTGACTAGGAACGATGTAGTGTCACCCTCAGTCCTTTCGACAGGAGAGCCAATACCGCCTCCTGTGATGTCTGAACCAATGCCATCAATGATGGGTTCAGGGTCGACAAATATAAGGGCGTACACTCAACCTGTTTTGGATTACGTTGGGGCACAAGCATCTAATCCCCAAACTCCACCAGGAGGAACTTTGAGTTTAGGCATTTTCCCCCTCCAGGGTTTTCACAACCATTACCAAGGAATCCACCGTATGGAATGCCAATGTCAGTAATACAAGGCCTCCAAAATGCTCCCCCAGTATTCTCAAGAATGTAAAGGCTTCACTATTACAAGGGTCAGGATCTAAGATAAATGTGGGTCGAAACAGTCAAAGTGTAGGTATGGGGTATTCCACTCAAGGCCTTAATCTGACAAATACTTCTATAACATGTTTAAGACATCAAATGGATGGGAGTAACCTACAAATGGTACAAACCTTGTCCCAAACTATGGGGGAAATTTTCCAGCCCTTGATCCAGAACACTACCCAGACTGACCAACAATTAGCAGTGCAATTGGCACGCTTAACAAAATTTATGGGTGTACCAGCCTCTTTTCGAGGCACAGCTGTTGTGGAAAACATTCCACGACGGAACCTAGGGAACATACCTGAGGCGAATCTAGAAAATCAGGGGATAGTCGAACCCTTTAGACTCGAACCTCCTAGAGTCGAACCACCTAGGAACCAAGTGCCAATTCCAGTAGAGAGGGAATAAGAGGTAATTATGGTAAATCGAAACCAAGATGCTGGCCATATTATACGACAGGTTTGACGTAACAACATAGTTGTTGATAATAACCTAGCAACCATGGTCGAAAGGATAATGGCCCGAAACGGGGTCAATTCTGGTTTTACTAGACCAAACTATACATCACCGATAGTAGATTACACTCTCCAGTCAGAATTGCCTCCTAGGACGAAGGTACCAAAGTTTACCAAATTTTTAGGAGATACTACTGAGTCTACTGTCAAACACGTAGCCCGGTATATGATCGAGGCTGGGGAGATTGCAAATGACGAAAGTCTTAGAATAAAATATTTTTCAAGTTCTCTCACTAAAAATGCTTTTACTTGGTTTACCACCTTACCTCCTAACTCAATCTGTAATTGGACCCAGTTGGAACGTTTATTCCATGAACAATTCTACATGGGACAAACCAAGATTAGTTTGAAGGAATTGGCTAGCATAAAACAAAAGTTTTCTGAGCCAATATAAGATTACCTAAATAAATTTCAATTACTTAAGGCTAGGTGTTTTACTCAAGTTTCTGAACATGAGTTGGTCGAAATGGCCGCTGGTGGCCTTGATTACTCTATTAGAAAGAAGTTGGATACCCAGTATCTGAGAGATATGGCCCAACTAGCTGATAGGGTTCGATAGTTAGAACATCTAAAAGACGAAAAGGCTAAGTTTAATAAGAATAAAAAGGTAGCCCATGTTGAATATAATGAGAATGTCAAAGGTTTACATGATGAACCAATGTATTGCGACGAAAATGAGATAGATGTTGTTGAATTAAAGCAGGGTCCTCCATATGCTTGTAAATTGTTAGCTCTTTCGAATGGGAAGAATATTGTCGAATCTGAAAAGAATGACAAGTTTCCAAAGAAAACATATACTTTCGATATCACTAAATGTGAAGAAATCTATGTTTTGTTAGTTAAAGATGGATAAATGATAGTGCCCGCGGGTGTTAAAATGCCACCTTTAAAGCAAAGAAAAAAGAGAGGATTTTGTAAGTACCATAATTTTTTGGGTCATAAAACTTCTCAGTGTTTTCTTTTCAGGGATTTGGTTCAAAATGCTATCCAGGAGGGCAGGTTGAAATTCGGAGAAAATAGCAACAACCAAATGAAAATTGACTCTGACCCATTGCAAATAGTGGATGCCCATTATGCTGAGCCCACAGAAATACATATGGTTGAAGTTGCTAATAACTTCGACTGTTCAATTAATATGGTGGAAATTACTGAAGATTTCACCAATGATGTTGTGTTAGCCAAGATTACTGTAGGCCTTGGCATCAATGCCAAGGAAGAACTTATGAGTGAGGCCACTAATGGCTTCGACAAAGTTACTGATGGCTTGGAGGATGGGATCGCTGAAGATTCCAGCATGATGTTGGTTACCAAAGAGACCGCAGATAGTTTCATTAAGATGGATAGGGCTGCTGAAGGCCTTGATATGGACTTCTACAATCTGAATCTTAATGTTGATGTCGACATGGACATAAACATGGTCGAGATTACAAAACATAAGACCATGGAGGTCGATGAAGTAAGCTATCAGGAAGAGAGCAACAAAGTGGTGTATCCAAAATAAGAAGAGACCATTATTGAATTCCTTCATCGCTGCCAAAAGAAGGGATCAGGTGTCATGCTATCCCTAGATGCAGCGCAATTTTCTATCAAAAGGCTGCTTATAAGCTTGAAAGGGTACAAAAGGCTAAGTGGAAATGAGAGAAGGCCAACCATGGCCCTCTAAGTTTCGACCCAAGAAGGTCTGAGTCGAAGGCTAGAGCACTAGGAGCAAGGCCTGCTACCTTCAAGCTATTTGCTGAACTTTCTAACGGCAAATGGTTCAAACCAAATAGAGGCAGGCATAAAGGTCAGCAGAAATGGAAAAACTTCGACGTCAACAGGGGCTCTTCGATCACCTATCGTAAGGAATTTCAATCCTCCAAAACTGCTCACGTTTCTAAGAACTATAAAGGGAAGAACCCGATGTCTCAATCTCAATGGAGAAGAGAACAATGTAGAAGGAAGGCTTTCTTGGAGGTTCAATTGAAGGACCAAGGAGAGTCCAGTACTAATGTCCCTACTAATAATAACAGAGGGAATCAAATGAAGATTGTTGAAAAAGCGCCTGTGGGGCGGAAATTTTTTTCCTCTCAAGAGGACAAACATGAAAAGACTGTTGAAGATGATGAAGAAATGACAGAAAAACTCGACTCTGATTCTGATGCTTCTTTGGACATCCTAGTTAATATGGTGTCTGTAATTCCTAGGGACTTCAACCAAATTACAAAGGTCGAAAATTTGGACGCTTACACTGAAGCATAGATGGCAGCACACAAGCCAGTGTGCTACTATATCATGAATAATGGGTGCATTGAAGAGTAAAATGCCTTCTCCGAGCGATCTACAGAGGCAATGAAAGGACACCTGAAGCCTTTTTACATCACTGGGAAGGTGGAGAATGTACCAGTGAACAAGATATTGGTGGATTATGGTGCAACAATAAATCTGATGCCACATTTCTTATTGAACAATATTCGAAAGTATGACACTGATACTAAGCCACATAATATGGTTCTTTCGAATTAAGAAGGAAAAGATGGCTCTATAATGGGTGTGATACAAGTTGAGTTAACAGTTGGGACGATCACTAGGCTTATTGTCTTCATGGTAGTGGAAACAAAAGCCAACTATAATCTGCTCTTAGGACATGAGTGGATACATGGCATAGATGCAGTGCCATCTTCGATGCATCAATGAATCACCATCTGGAGGCCAGATGGCATAGTAGAAAACATTGAAGCTGATCAGGGGTATTTTAAGGCACCCATAAATCATGTTGATAGGAGACTGTTCGACAAGCACCTGACTCATATTGCACCTTGTGGCCCAGCAAATTTTGAGTTTGTCCTAAATGATGAAACATTTTTCTCATTATACTTACACCCTATCGATGGTTTTCGGTGGGATAAGAAGGTGCCAAGAGAAAGGCTCACATCCTTGGCAAGCCTGCAGTAGACCCCACAGGGTGGGGAAGTGAATTCAGTGATAATGACTGATTTTGAAGAATTGAAAAGAATTTCGGCCTATGTGGCTGAAACTAAATTATAGGCGGCTTTGGAAGCTGCTAATGAATATATGTCCGTCAAGGTCAATTCTAATTTCCACCAAGAAGGTCTTGGTAAGGACTTCAACCCAGAGCCACCTGATAAGGTTCAGGGTGTGGAACAGGGCCAGAGGCTTGATGCCATCTATGATGATGAGTCTTTGGGGTTTGAAAAGGATCCGTTGGCGAACGATATTAAGATTCTAGCGCATGACCCATTAGAAGAAATCAACTTAGGAGAGGGGGTAACCAGAAGGCCAACATATGTCAGCGCCAATCTTGACCCACAACTTAAGGTCGAAGTCATCCAATTGCTGCAGGAGTTTAAAGACTATTTTGCCTAGGACTATGATGAGATGCCTAGTTTGATTAGAGAGTTGGTCGAACATAAGTTGCCAATCAGGACTAGGAAGAAGCCAGTCAAATAGAATCCAAGACGGTTTGCCCCAGAAATTCTCTAAAAGATAAAGGAGGAATTCGAAAGACTCCTTCGAAGCAAGTTCATCCGCACTGCTAGGTATGTCAAATGGTTGGCTAACATTGTACCTGTCATTAAAAAGAATGGTTCTTTAAAATTTTGCATAGACTTTAGAGATCTAAATTCTACAACTCCAAAGGACGAATACTCTATGCCTGTGGCAGAAATGCTAGTCAATTCCGCCGCAGAACATGAGTATCTCAGTATGTTGGATGGGTATTCTAGTTATAACCAAATATTCATTGCTGAAGATGATGTCCCCAAAACAACTTTTCGATGTCCTGGAGCCTTAGGCACCTACGAATGGGTAGTGATGCCTTTTGGCCTCAAAAATGCTGGGGAAACATATCAACGAGAAATGAACACAATCTTCCATGATTATATAAAGACTTTCATGCAAATATATATTGATGATATTGTGGTTAAGTCTGTTTCAGGGAAGAGTCACATGGGTCATCTTCGAAAATCCTTCAAAAGGATGAGAAGATATGGTCTTAAGATGAATCCTCTTAAATGTGCATTTTGTGTGCATGCATGGGATTTTTTAGGCTTTGTGGTCCACAACCAGAATAAAACCAAATCCATCATGGAAGCGAAAGCGTCATCAACTAAAAAGGAGTTGTCGTAACCCAAATTCGTCCTACCTTTCCCCTTTTCTTTATATCAAAATTTTGTGTTGTTTCAAGATCCTCTAATGTTGTGTGCGCTTACGGTGTGTGAGCCCTTGCTATGGTGATTTGGATTCAAATGGAGATAATGAAGAATGATTATTTCAAGTTCTGGGTTATGGTCGTGTATCAAAAGGATTTCAAGCCATATTTCAAGGTTATTCTCAAATAATCCAAGAGGTTTAAATCATAGTTAAAGGATTGGTTTCAAGCATCATCATGATTGGCTTCAAATTTTTGTAAGCCATGATTTAAGTTGCTTCAAGATTAGTTGAGTTTATCAAGGTATGATCCAAATTTTCAAGAGCATTGCAAAAAAAGAGTCAAAATTTCAAAAAATAATTGGAAGTTTCAAAGTCAAGTTCTTAAGCCGTAATTATAGATTTTCAAGCCAAGAGATTGCAAGCTACAAATATTTTGTTCCAAGTTATTTTTTGGGGGAGGCCAATTTCATTTTGAGTGAAACCGTGAAGGGCTTGAAATTAAGAGCAAGCTATGTTACAAGTGTGATTGAATTTGCTTCAAGGTTATGTGGGAATTTTTACAAATCGTGTAAACTTTGTGCCAAGGCCATGTTATGCAACCACAAACACCCTAATAACTCTATACAAACCATAATTCATGTTGTTCACAATCATTCAAATCCATGGATCCAACAAATGATCAAAATACAAGAATTCTTACACCAACTATAGGCAACACATTATATGGGAGTATACATATGATTCAAATGTTTATACAAAAATAGATTCACAACAGCCACTGTATCCAAGCCGCCAGGAAATGCATAACATTCAAGCCAACGTACCAAGTGCATCGTGAAATCCCGTCGGGCGAGCTTGCGAAAAAGAAACACCAGTAGAGCATTCAAAATCACAACAAATGTATTAAAAAAACACATCAAGCTGCGTGAGCCAACAAAAGCAACAAATTTGTTTTTTTTAGACGAAACTGTCATACCTCGCTGAACATTGAAAAACACTTACATGCCATTATTTTCAAAGCCGATAATTCCCCGCAAATCTCGCAAAAATAATTCACAAATAGAAACCTGACTCATAATAGGAAGACAGGACCACATACCCTTTCTTCTTTCGTCTCACATCACAACAAAATCCAGAAATCCGCAAAACGCAGCGGAACGACGTTTTTCCAGCTCACAATCCTCATTCCATTCCTTTTTTACCCTTCAAATTCCTACATAAATAGAAGCTTGCTACAAAAATAGAGGGCGGCGAAAAGATCTTCCTTCAACCTTGAACTCTTGGAACAACCACCCCAAATCTTTCTCTTAAACCAAACGGCCCGACCACCCTTCTTCTCCTTCGCTTCAAGCTTTCTCCAAAAAAAACTTCAAAATGAACCTTCAAACCCCAAAGTTAAACTCGTTCAAAGATCAAAAATCCAGACAAAACCAGAGGGTTGAATAGAAGAAGAAACTGAAATAAGAACCATATCAAAAGCAAACAAAACGAACTTGTACAAACTCGCTACAAGGTGATTCGAACCAGAATAGGTCGAGTGAAGAAGACGAGGCGAAACACCTTCATTTCACGTAAGTTTGGTTTCTTTCTCCGCCCGCATATCGGTTATGGCGACGAGATTCATTCTCTCATGACTACGCTTTCTTTGACTCTTTAGAAGTCATGTTAAAAGAGTATATTGCGTTTGAAAGTTGGTTCCTCTTCCAAGATTAAGAACACTGTTTTGGCTTTCGTCTTCCCCCATTTACCGTTTTCTCGTTCCTCTTTTATTTATTTATTATTCAATGGATTTGCTGTAGAGGTGGGAATCTGATTTTGGATGGCCATGGGTGGTTCGTATGAGTCACGATGGGCTTCATGGCCCATTGGCTCTAACACATACCACCACCACCACCACACCCCCCCCCCCCCCCCCATTTTATTTTTTTAACATTTAAAAGCTTTGTTAAAACCTTCATTATTTCAAATCTATAGAAGATGACCAAAATGGTCATCTTTTCTACTTTGGGATCATGAGAGGTTCCTTCGATTAGTTAACATGAGGTTTGCGATTAAGACGAGGTTAACCTTATTTTTGAATTCATCTCAATTTTATTCCATTTTATCGGTTAATGAACTCCTTACATTCGTAAATGTCGACTTATCGAAGTTTCTAATCTTCATTATTTCTAATTTGTAGAAAATGATTATTTGGATCATTTTTCTATACTTTGGGATCGTGAGAGATTACCTTCGATTAATCGACACGAGTTTATGATTAAGACGAGATCCCATTCCTTTTGATCCATTCCATTCAATTAATCTTTAACCTCTGATTTTAATTTTGTTCAATATAATTGACTTACATTTCTGTTGATATATTATTGTTTTATATATTCTTGCACATATCTTCCGTTTATATTATCGTTAATTTATCTTGTTTATCATCTCGCTCATCTTATCATCATTGTTTATATTTCATCCTTTCATATTACATATATTGTCATCTAACCCATTTCGTATGTATTTCATTCAAAAATACGATAAAACTATCGAAACCCTAAAAACCCTAATTTGGTGGACTTTCAATCATTATCTTAGGCATTGAAGTTTAGATCGTGTACAGAAACCCTAGTTTGGATCTTGTTCGAACTCTTTTCCATTGTTTAGTTTAAGACACCTCGCACACACCCGACTTTCTCTTGGGGATACCTGACAATGAGACCATTTATTTCTCGCAACCCCCTATATTTTATATGTATCCTCTTCTGGTATAGTGTAATAGTTTAGTTCTTTTCATGCTTGCTTGCTACTTGTTAAGAAAGGTAAAATGAATTAGGCTAGAACATGTTTTCAATATAAAGAACAAATGAGACTTGATCCAAAGTCAAGTCATTTTCAAAACTCATTTCAAATTGAATCATCCTAGGGTTTCTCCTTCTCTTTACATCTTTTCCATCAAACCACGCCAACCTTGTATGTTTTCACCCTCATAAGTCGATTGCTTCATGCATCGCCATCAACCCACCATGCTCTATTCACCACCCTCT